>WAAF01005807.1:79375-141050 GCA_013400475.1 Tricholaema leucomelas
AAAAACATATATATATATATGAAGCATATATATATATATATAAAAAAAAAATTATGTATCTTTATATATATATATATATGAAGCATATATATATGCTTCATTGGTGTGTAAGTTAAAGATGCCTCAGGGCAGCCTAAAGAACATCGATGGCACAGCAGAAAAAAAAAAGGCATAAAGAAACTGAAAACAGGTGAAATGTGATGATATTAAGAATCAAAACACATACATTTATTTTAGAGCAACATTTTCCAATAAGAGAAAAGGAAATGGGATACAGTTACTGCTTAGGCCACTGTGGGTTTCAGTTATTAGGAAAGAAATCCAGGTTTAAGTCTCTTTAGAAAAGTGGAGAATGAGCAAACTACAATACCTCGTTCTTCCCTGAAGCTAAACTGGCATTTAGATAGCAATAAAGTGGAATTGGCTTTCTTACTGTAGGGCCTCATTAAAGCATTGTGACATTTCCAACCCCAAGCACAAATCCAGGCTGGGCAGAGAGTGGCTGGAGAGCAGCCCTCAGGAGAGGGACTTGGGGGTGCTGCTGGATGAGAAGCTCAACAGGAGCCAGCAGTGTACACTTGCAGCCCAGAAAGCCAAGCAGAGCCTGGGCTGCATCAGGAGAAGTGTGGCCAGCAGGGCCAGGGAGGTGATTCTCCCCTCTACTCCACTCTGCTGAGACCCTACCCAGAGCATCCAGTGCTGGAGCTCCCATTACAAGAAGGAAGTGGAGATGCTGGAGTGTGTCCAGAGAAGAGCCACGAGGTTGATCAGAGGGCTGCAGAATCTCTCTTATGAGGACAGACTGAAGGAGTTGGGGATGTTCAGGCAGGAGAAAAGGAGGCTCCCAGGTGACCTTCTTTTGGCCATCCAGTATCTGAAGGGGGCCTACAATGAAGCTGGGAAGGGACTTTTTAGGCTCTCAGGGAATGACAGGACTAGAGGGAAATGGAGCAAAGCTGGAGATGGGTAGATTGAGGCTAGATGTGAGAAGGAAGTTGTTGAGCATGAGAGTGGTGAGATGCTGGAATGGGTTGCCCAGGGAGGTGGTTGAGGCCCCATGGCTGGAGGTGTTTAAGGCCAGGCTGGCTGAGGCTGTGGGCAGCCTGATCTAGGGTAGGGTGTCTGTGTCCATGGCAGAGGGGTTGGAACTAGCTGATCCTTGTAGTCCCTTCCAACCCTGACTGATTCTATGATTCTATGATTTCAGACTGAGCCTCTGTCCCTCAGGTGCCCCCATTCCAAAATCCGCACTGATAAAGTCGGTAGAAAGAAGTTTCAGCTACCACAGAGCAGTGTTGCCATTGCCTATTACTCTTGTAGTAGCTCCATATGTATTATTTAAGTAGCCAGCCACTGGATGTCATTGTTATTCCACAGAAAAAAAAAGTGAATAAAAATCACTGCAAAAATCTTTCCAACCACCAAATGCAGGAGGCATCATGTACCCTAGCTTCAAGCATGTACCTCTCACGTTAGTCTCAGCAACCTGCTTCCCAAACAGTTTAATCTATTTTTAAGTGGATGAATAAGCTGTGTGTCCTATATATGGGATTTTAAATAGCTGACTAAACACCACGTGGGAACAGTACACCCAGTGGGTACTCTGCATTTTCCTCTGTGTCAGAGTTATTTTTCTCTGTTTCTTAAAGCATTTTGCTTTGATGTGGGCTAGCAAAGTGAGTGTGCACATCTGGTTGCTGCAAAGAATTTCTGCCCCATTTTGGAATTCAGGAAAGAACAATTTCTTTGTAAATGCATGAAGCTGTTGGCCTCCTGTTTGTGCTACCTTTCTGTCTCTACACTTAAGACAGAATGTGGGCATTTCTTCAGTTTCAGCAAGGAATCTCAGCATGTTAAATTACTAATTGTATTACTTACTAATTTAAAAATTACTTATTTCAGCTCATATGCCTCTTTTTAAGAGGAAATTTTTCACAGACAGTGATTTGCCATTGGAATGGGCTGCCCAGGGAGGTGGTGGAGTCACCATCCCTGGAGGTGTTCGAGAAAAGATTGGATGGGGCACTTAGTGCCATGGTCTGGTTGACTGGATGGGGACGGGTGCTAGGTTGGACTGGATGATCTTGGAGGTCTCTTCCAGCCTGGTTGATTCTATGATTCTATGATTTTCAGAGTATGAACAAAAAAGTGCAGCTCTGCATATGCATGGCTCTGTGCAGACCTGGTTTTCATAGAATCATAGAATCATAGAATCATAGAATGGTTTAGGTTGGAAGGGACCTCAAGGATCATCCAGCTCCAACCCCCTGCCATAGGCAGGGACACCTCCCACTAGAGCCGGCTGCTCAAGGCCTCATCCAGCCTTGAATCATAGAATCAATCAGGTTGGAAGAGACCTCCAAGATCATCCAGTCCAACCTAGCACCCAGCCCTGTCCAAACAACTAGACCATGGGACTAAGTGCCCTATCACCCAGCTCTGTCCAATCACAGAATCATAAAATCATAGAATGAACCAGGTTGGAAGAAATCTCCAAGATCATCCAGTCCAACCTAGCACCCAGACCTGTCCAATTAACTAGACCATGGCACTAAGTGCCTCATCCAGGCTTTTCTTGAACACTTCCAGGAATGGTGACTCCACCACCTCCCTGGGCAGCCCATTCCAATGCCAATCACTCTCTCTGGCAACAACTTCCTCCTAACATCCAGCCTAGACCTCCCCTGGCACAATTTGAGACTGTGTCCCCTTGTTCTATTGCTGGTTGCCTGGCAGAAGAGATAACTCCCACCTGGCTACAGCCTCCCTTCATGTCATTGTAGACAGCAATAAGATCTGCCCTGAGCCTCCTCTTCTGCAGGCTGCACACCCCCAGCTCCCTCAGCCTCTCCTCACAGGGCTGTGTTCCAGGCCTTTTCAATCTACAGTGATGGCATTTTGCAGCAAGTGGCTTTCTAAACTGCAAGAGAGAAAGACTGGAAACTGGAATCCAACCAGCTTGATTTCTGCACCTTCTTCCACCACTCCCAGGATAACTTTGTGCAATTTACATGTGACTCAGAGTGTTATCAAAACCAGACACAGGACCATGCAGTTGAAGGAAGGTCTGGGAATTAATGTTTGGTCCAGTGACTAGTACTGCAAGGATTAGCTTCCATCTTCTTATAGCTCATGTTACAGCATCTCATACTACAGCCTGTAGTCATGTACTGCCCTGAGAATGCACCTATAAGTCAAACTTGTTACAGGATTCCTGTCTGGCTGGTTTTCTATATGACTTGAGCCTAACTGCACCCTGTCTCTTGTTGCCAAGCCTGACACTGTCACTTTTCCCACCATTTATGCTAGCCCCAGCATCGTGCTGACTTATTTGCTCAGAGCTGTATATGCTGTTGACTCTTACTCTATGCAGGTTTCAGCATGAGATCTTCAGATTTAGCTCAGGATTTTTTTTTCTCATTGTGCTTAGAAGCAGGTATTGAGCAACTCATCCTTTTCTGTACAAGTAGTGTCTCTTGTTGATGGATCAGAGGTGGATCGGGGAGTAAGAAATCTCTATCTGAAAAATCAGGCAGTCTTCTGTTGCTTGTCTTGTAATTAACTAGTCCCTTTCAGATGTCTGCCACTTGATCACAGCATATTAGAGGTTGGAAGGGACCCAAGGAGATCATCAAGTCCAACCTCTCTGCCAGAGCAGGACTGCTCCTTTTTGGGAGGAGTGATGTAACATTTGTTTGCAGAGTAGGCTCTGCAGAGAGCTGTGGCATTTTAGGAGAGCTGGGTCTGATTGGAAGTGATCTCTTTAATGGCAGGAGTGTTTTCCTTATTGCTTGTCAAATGCTAAGTGGACATCGAAGGGAAAGGGAGGTTGATGCTTGTGTTCCTTGTGGTTTTGAAGTGGTAGTTCATGCTGGACCTTTTTGCCAGGTTTGTGAAGCTGTCTTCACCGATGAGTGTGATAGAAGTATTCCTGCAGGTAAGAGTAGACAGCATTTTCTTCAGTCTGCTGTCTCCAGAGAAATCCCTGTTGCTGAGCCAGTAAATGAGAACTGCTGTGTTAGGCCTTTCCTGAGAGCCTCAGAGCAGCAGTACATTCTATTACAGATGAGCTGCAGAAACCTGCTGTCATCCTTCCCATTCAGTATGGGTACCTGGAACAAGTCTTGCAGCACTTTTCCCCTCTGTGCCTCTGTATAGCCCTTGCCAAAGAGCTGGGAGGAGAGGGGGGGAACGTTTGGTATTTCCAACAGGGACACAAAATCCGAGAAGATGATTTGTTAGTTTCTATGTGAACTCTTTAGTTATGCATATAGAACTCCTTGGCTTTTGCCTAGAAAGTCACCATGTTCTGCTGGAGATGTTCAGGAGGTCTTCAGCAGGAAGAAAATAAAACAAACCAAAAACTGGAGACGTAATCACTCACAGTAGCTGCACAGAGGAGTAATCCATTAATCCTTGTTTTTCCCTTGCTCACTCTGCTACTCGGAGGTGTAAATTAGAGACAGATGTGGAAGGTGGGAGGTTTTCCAGTTTCCTATTTTAGAAAGAAGCATTTTGCACTGTGGGCAGTCTTTCTCACAGCCACAGGGAACACCACATGAAACATTCTGGAGTTTGCATCTCAGCTATACCTAACAGACATATGTTTGGTTAAGCACACTCCAATTATTTGCAACAGAAGCAAGCTTGGATAGGAGAAAATAAGTAGGCTTGGATAAGAGAAAATAAGTCTGAGGGTTAGGATGCATCTGGAATTTGACAGAAAAAGGCTGTTTCAGTGAGTTGGTACTCAGCTGCAGGAACAAAAATAGATTAAGAGAGAGAGAGAGAGAGAGAGAGGGAGAGAGATAGATAGATAGATAGATAGATAGATAGATAGATAGATAGTGAAGGAATTAATTTTTTCAGGAATCAGCAGGAAAAAATCCATACTAGAAATAGAAGAGAACATATTATGTTCAGATCCTCCTCTAGATGAACCATCTCTGATCCAATCCTAGCAATTCAAACAAATTTGGGGGATATAACTAATCTCAAATTACACTCAAAAACTAGTAATTCAGTAAGTTCCTTTCTGATGACCTATGTTCAGATCCAGGGAAAGCGTGGCAGGTTAGCTGCCACCTTGGAGTCAATAAAGGAGTCAACCTAAAAGGAGGTTGTAGTGAGGCTGGAGCTGGTATCTTCTCCCAAATTACTAATGATAGGACAAGAGGAAATGGCCTCAAGTTGCATCAGGGGAGGTTTAGGTTGGATGTTTGGAGGAAGTTTTTTACTGAGTGGGTGGTCAGGCACTGGAACAGGCTGCCCAGGGAGGTGGTGGAGTCACCATCCCTGGAAGTGTTTCAAAGGAGAGTGGATGCGGTGCTTGAGGCTATGGTCTAATGATGAAAATGCTGGGATGAAGGTTGGACTGGGTGATCCTGGTGGTCCTTTCCAACCGTAGCAATTCATAGTGATGAGATGTTGTGCTGAGGGATTTGGTTTGGTCAAGGAATTGTCAATGTGAAAGTAATGATTTGACTCCATGAGCTTGAAGGCCTTTCCCAATCTAAGAAATTCTGTGATTCTGTGATTCTGTAAGAAGTTACTCTCAGGTCACTTTTCACATTATTCAGCAGTTTTTACCTTTACACTTATGTATCACTTTGTTAAGGGCAGTTTGGCATGTGTTTGAGCTTTTTTTTTCCACTATTCTCACTTCATGTCACCACACAGATGACCTGCAGCCTTCAGTATGTGAGAAAAACGTTTTGTTTCCCCTGATGTGTATCCAGGGGAAGAGAGTTGTCTGCTTTGAAAGAAAAAAATACACCACCAAAAATAAATTGGCTGATATATCTTAGGTAAGTGACACCAAATGGAGCTGTGTTTAGTTTCTCTTTCAATTAATAGAGTACATCACCTCAGGGGATTTCTAGTACCATAGCAAAAAAAAAAAAAAAAAAAAAAGGGAAAGGAAAAAATAAAGCTATCACTGAAAATGCTGAACCAACGAGCAGTAAGATGTTATATTATTCTTCACAGAGAGAGTGATTGGCATTGGAATGGGCTGCCCAAGTTGGTGGTGGAGTCACCGTCCCTGGAGGTGTTCAAGAAAAGCCTGGATGAGGCACTTAGTGCCATGGTCTGGTTGATTGGACAGGGCTGGGTGCTAGGTTGGACTGGATGATCTTGGAGGTCTCTTCCAACCTTCCACATGATTATGTGTGCTGCTTCTAGAGAGAGAGCAAGAAGCTGTTTGGATTATTTTGAGACCTTTTACTTTTAGCAGTATTTTTTTCCCCCAGAATCAACTGGTTTCATAATGCAAAGAGAACAGGAATTCATGCTGTCCCACAAAAAAAAAAAAGATAACATGGTTTCTCCCTAAAAGGATGTGAGGCAACAAAGGGAAACAATGCACTATTCTCTGTGGCTTTGAGATGACAATCAGTTTTGCCATTCATAGAATCATAGAATCAACCAGGTTGGAAGAGACCTCCAAGCTCATCCAGTCCAACCTAGCACCCAGCCCTATCCAATCAACTAGGCCATGGCACTAAGTGCCCCTTCCTGGATTTTTTTGAACACTTCCAGGGATGGTGACTCCACCCCCTCCCTGGGCAGCCCATTCCAATGCCAATCACTCTCTCTGCCAACAACTTCCTCCTAGCATCCAGCCTAGACCTCCCCTGGCACAACTTGAGACTGTGTCCCCTTGTTCTATTGCTGGTTGCCTGGGAGAAGAGCCCAACCCCACCTGGCTACAGCCTCCCTTCAGGTAGTTCTAGACAAGAATCATAGAATCAACCAGATTGGAAGAGACCTCCAAGATCATCTAGTCCAACCTATCACACAGCCCTATCCAATCAACTAAGTGCCTCATCCAGTCCTTTTTTGAACACCTCTAGGGATGTCAACTCCACCACCCCCCTGAGCAGCCCATTCCAATGTCTATCACTCTTAGTGCCATGGTCTAGCTGATTGGACAGGGATGGGTGATTGTTGGCTACAACCTTCCTTCAGGTGGTTGTAGACAGCAATGAGGTCACCCCTTAGCCTCCTCTTCTCCAGGCTAAACAACCTCTGTTTTTTTTCCTGGTTTAGATTGTGACTTTTTTCCTGGTTTATACAGTGGTTTGTGACCTTACAGGTAGTATGGATTTTGGCAGGCCTGGGACAAAGTGGTAAAGCAGCTAAAAACCCCTGTCTATTCAGTCAGAACCTATAGGAAACTAACCTGTGGCGTTTCCTCTATAATACTGCTGTAATTAGATTTCCACATCCATGCCAGTGATGGGCCCAAGTATTTAAGGGACAGTGTACAGCTGCCCTAACAAAGACCAGTCACCGGGACTTTTGCCAAGTTGCTGTGGCCTTTTCTCAGCTGCCAGTAGATGGCATCAAATATCCTTTTTCTTCCTTTTTTGTTTCCCCTATTATTTTTTTCTTCTTTTCTTTTTGTTATTTCTTTAATACACTGTTAGTGCTTCCTGTGCAGTGCAGGGTCATTGCTCCTTTGTCTACAGGAGGCTTAGATTTAGACCTTAAGGTGCTTAAACAACTTTCAAGACTTCTGGAGAGAAGCAGGTCCCAACTAGCCTGGCTGAATACCACTGCACTAAAAAAAAAACCCAAAAATAGTATCAGTTACCTTGTTTACTCTGTTGAATTCTCTGAGTTTCAGGATACATCTTTTCCATAATGAAAACACTAAGAAATTCTCTGAAATAGACTGCTTTTTAAATGCCTTCTCTCTACACCACTTACTTATCTGTTTCATCATCTTAATTATCAAAGCAGATGCACTAAACCTTCCCATTTTCCTAGGGCAAGGCTATAAAAACCAAGCAAACAAGTAATAATCCGTTACATTAGCACAGGTAAAGGAATTCCTAACAGTGAAAATAAGCACATGAAGTCTGGAAGAAACCTCCAGCATATTTCATTTCAGAGAAATCATTAATTAGCATTCTCATTACAGGCTCACAGGATGTTAGGGGTTGGAAGGAACCCAAGGAGATCATCCAGTCCAACCCCTCTGCTGGAGCAGGACAATACTATCTAACACAGATCACAGAGGAACACATCCAGACAGAACTTGAAAGGCTCCAGAGATGGAGACTCCACAAGCTCTCCGGGGAGCCTGTTCCAGTGCTTGGTGACCCTTAAAGCAAAGAAGTCCCCCCTTGTGTTGAGGTGGAACCTCTCGTGCTGCAACTTAAATCACTGCTGCAAATCACTGTTGCAAATTAAATCACTCTCTTCTGTCATTAGGCACAACAGTAAATTTACAGTAAGAAATGGACTTCTAAAGGCCCCTTCCAACTTACACTATTCTAGGGTTCTTCAGCTAAGGATAACAGAAACCCATTCTGAATACATCAGTACACAAAGGTGGAGTAGCAGATAACCAACACTGTGCCATAAGTGTGAGTCTCCGAAGCAGAAGAGCCATGTCTCAGCACACTGTCTTTGGCTTAGTTATCCCTGCCTAGTGCAGCCTAAAGGCATGTGGTTTCAGAGTTAGCTCATTTAGGATGACTCCATCCTGGAAATCTGTGCATTAAACAAACTGGAAGAGTCTTTTCCAAAGATGTAGAGAAATTAATGACTTTAACCACTTGCAAAACTAAGGGAGCTAACTATAAGATGAGAAGTTGTGGGAACTGGAGTTGCTTAGCCGTAAGTTAAGAAGAAATGGCCTCCAGTTGGACCAGGGGAGGATTTGACTGGATATTAGGAAAAGTTTCTTCACAGAACAAGCTGTAAAACACTGGAACAGGCTGCCCAGGGAAGTAATCAAGTCACTATCCCTGGAGGTATTTAAAAGATGTCTAGCTGTGGTGCTTAGGGACATGCTTTAGTGGTGACCCAGCAGTGTCAGGGTAATGGTTGAATTTAAAGATCTTAAAGGTCTCTTACAATCAAAAGTATTCTGTGATTCTGTTTCTGAAAATTAAGTCTGAACAAATGTTGTCATTTCCAAACCTAAGAGAGCAGTTGCAGCATCAGCAGAATCATCTAGTTCCAACCCCCTTGCCATGGGCAGGGACACCCTAGCCTAGATCAGGCTGGCCAGAGCCATTTCTGATTGTTTAAACTGTTTCATTCTGTACAACTACTTCCTGTTGACCAGAAATCCAAAGAATCTCAGGGAACTTTCCTGAATTGTGAATATTATTAATAAAATTAATATTCATACAGAAATTAATATTTGTAATTCATATCAGATTATTAACTTCCAATACAACACCTCTCTTCGATTTTTAAAGTGCTGTTATGAAACCAAGATTTCTGTGGACCTGAAGAGCTGAAATTCTGTTTAATGGAATCATAGAATCATAGAATCAACCAGATGGGAAGAGACCTCCAAGATCATCCAGTCCAACCTAGCACCCAGCCCTAGACAATCAACTGGACCATGGCACTAAGTGCCTCATCCAGGCTTTGCTTGAACACCTCCAGGGACAGCGACTCCACCACCTCCCTGGGCAGCCCATTCCAATGCCAATCACTCTCTCTGGCAACAACTTCCTCCTAACATCCAACCTAGACTTCCCCTGGCACAACTTGAGACTGTGTCCCCTTGCTCTGTTGCTGGTTGCCTGGGAGAAGAGACCAACCCCCACCTGACTACAACCTCCCTTCAGGTACTTGTAGACAGCAATGAGGTCAACCCTAGGAGGAAGGGGAATTTGGAGTGCCTGGTAACTCCTACACCTCCTGAGTTCTGTAGCATTATTTTCAGATTATTTATATGTATATATATATGTATTTATCTTGTGAGTTCTCTTTCTAAAAGGTCTTCATTCTTTGGAAGGGTAGATTTATCATTGCCTGCCTTAGGTCCTCTGAGTTAGCTGTTGTGGGCTCTCCAGGGAGGTGGTAGAGTTGCTGTCTCCGGACACGTTCAAGCAAAGCCTGGATGAGGCACTTAGTGCCATGGTCTGGTTGATTGACTAGGGTTGGGTGCTAGGTTGGACTGGATGATCTTGGAGGTCTCTTCCAACCTGGTTGATTCTATGATTCTATGATCCCTTGTTCTTTCACAAGTACAAATGATTTTGTTATTTCCACTGCTTTCTTGAAAACTACACTTAGTACAACCACACACACACACAAGTAGCCACAGGAGAGTGTCAGAGGAAAAATATATCACAAGTCATAGAATTGCACCAAAAAAAAATGTTAGTGCAAAGCAGTCAAGGTTTAATTAGACCTCATTTCAAATGAGCACCTGGTATCTCTCATCACTGAATGTAGAAACTGTTTGCAAGTCCAGCTGGACTCTATTTTCTTCCTGCAACAGTGAAATTGAAAGCTAAGAACAGAGGCAGATGAGGCTTGATGTGTGGGGATGTTTTTTTCACTTTTGAACTCACTTATCCATTTCACATTTTTGACCAAAACAAAAGGAACAGTGAGCCAGAAAAAGAAAAATTCTGGCATCCCAACCAGGGAAGAGATAGGTTTTTCTTCTTGTTTGGAGAAAAGCTGTCTTTGGATATCCACTTGAATATAAGGAATGAGAATCTGTGTCATCTATTCAAAACACCTAGTCAATACGCACATCCCTCCTGCTGGTCGTTTTTTGATCGTGTGAGAAGACCTAGAAAAATACACATTTTCTGCATCACTTTATCCTCTTTGCTTCAGTTTCAGCTCTGTCAGTAAAACACACTATTTCCTCTCATCCTTTCCAGTATAACTTCTGCCTTCAATGACCTGAAGACTTGCTGACATTTACTGTCATGATTACAGCGCCAAGTACAATGATGATCTCAGCTGTGGCCTCTAGTTCAAATAATAATAGTAGTAGCTGTGACAATGATAGCATATGACCAAGAACAAAAAATGTCTCACAAAAGACATGAACCAAATTAGGAGAACATACCAACGAACGGTAAATGTCGAACTCATAAAGTGACAATTCATTATTTGCTTTATCATTTAAGCATTTCCAAAAATGAAATGATGTTTGCCAAACATATGGCTAACGTTTACCTAAGATAGTAAAGCTGATGTACAGTAGGAATTCAAATGACTCATATGCTGTGATGTGACTGCTTGACATGCCTTATTAAATCATCTCTCCAAAGTGTCCAGTATCAAATATCAAAGCATAGGAAATAGGCTCCTACTTTTTTACACTGATGCATGCACAAGCAGAAAGCAATTCTTAGAGAATCTCCAGTGAGGACAGCATGAGGTTATTCTTCCCCTGTACTCAACACTGGTCAGGCCACACCTTGAGTAATGTGTCTTGTTCTGGGCCCTTCAATTCAAGAGAGATGTTGAGGTGCTGGAATGTATCCAGTGAAGGGCAATGAAGCTGGTGAAAGGCCTGGAACACAAACTCTGTGAGAAGAGGCTGAGGGAGCTGGGGGTGTGCAGCCTGGAGAATAGGAGGCTGAGGGGTGACCTCATTGCCATCTACAACTACCTGAAGGGAGGTTGNGTTATGCTCAGTCCAGTAATATTTCATTGCTGTGACAAACTATGGAGCCATTACCAAAGTGCAGTAAAGAGGCAGAACCTTCAAGAAAAAATATATAGCTTTCAGGATAGAGTATTTTAGTATCTATGTCTGTTTATTCATCGAGTAGGCTGAAAGGATCCCAGCAAGTTTAACAATAGAATCAGCAAGAGGGTCATTTACTGCCTCATAGGTTTTGAAATTCCTTTGGATTTTACAAGTCAGAAGTCAATGTTCTCAATCATTTTCATCTATTGAAGCTTTTCTGTCCTTTGTTTCCTTAGCAGTGAAATGGACTGAACAGACTAGCAAATTTTGGTGTAGATTAGGAGTTTCGTAATTCAATTTTGTAGTGAAGAGTGACATTCAGGGAGACTGAATGGCTAATCTAGATCTCCCCAGACCATATTTTCTTCTTCAATATGAGGTCTCTTCCAACCTTGGTGACACTGTGATACTGTGATACTGAATACATAAACACAAAGACAAGGTAAAGTGAATTGTAAACTCTCAGATGAACAACAAGAACACGTAGGTAAAAATGATGCAGCTAGAGGATAAGTTGATCTAGTACAGGTTGGCATAATTACATCAGATCAAAACCTAACCTGACAGCTTTGAACAGCAACTCGATATGGCACAAAGCAGAAAGCCATGAAAAAAAAACCCTAAATGAAACTGTGGCAATACCAAACAACCTTTCTACATCTCTGTTAACAGGTACAGAAATAGAATCAAGTGAGAATGGCTCCTCAGTAAAGCTGAAGTCTGTTGTAACTGTTTTTAAAGTCAAAGTCCTAGATATCTTGATACAGCCCATTTTGGATCAAGTTATATTCCTAATAATATAGCATATAAGTTGCCTTAAATAAGGCTTCTCAGCCCACAGTTACATGATTCTTGGATGTCTTCAATTAGTCTTGGGACCTTGTTTCCTAGAATACTTTTTTGGGGATCAGACTGACCCAGAGAACTGTGTATTTGGTCCTTTAGAAAACAAACACGAATCTCTTACAGATAAATGCATATATGTTTATATATATATAGGACAACTTCATTCTGTCTACAAGTACCTGAAGGGAGGCTGTAGCCAGGTGGGGGTTGGTCTCTTCTGCCAGGCAAGCAGCAACAGAAGAAGGGGACACAGTCTCAAGTTGTGCTGGGGGAGGTCTAGGCTGGAAGTTAGGAGGAAGTTGTTGCCAGAGAGAGTGATTGGCACTGGAATGGGCTGCCCAGGGAGGTGGTGGAGTCACCGTCCCTGGAGGTGTTGAAGCAAAGCCTGGATGAGGCACTTAGTGCCATGGTCTAGTTGATTGGATAAGGCTGGGTGCTAGGTTGGACTGGATGATCTTGGAGGTCTATTTCAACTTGATTGATTCTATGATTCTATGAATTCAAGCATAATTTTGGCTCCCTTGCCCCTAGTATTCTGCTCCATTTCTATGATTCTATGATTTGAGAAGTGGTTCACAGACATGGAAATATATGTACCTCAGTCAGAAGAAATAAAAATTAGAGAGTTCCTACATGTGTAAGCATATACTCTCTGAAATAAGATATTTACTACTGGGCATCTGCAGTAAGCAGCAGCTGAGTTCATCAGTGGTCTGCTGTGAGACTAGAGGAAATGGTGTCTGATGATATTCTGATGAATAAAAACTGAATCTCTAGAAGACAACCCTGTGATGGTAGCTGGATTGGGTAGATGAGAGATATCTTCCACATGTGACTTTTTATGGTATAATATAGTTAACTATGTCTATTTCAGACTGCTTTAGACTGTATTGAATATTTTGCCCATCAGCAAAGTTCCATGTGGAGAAGCAGCCAGGAGAGGTATGAGCTAAAATAGATGTACCTTCTGAAGAGATCACTTTTTAATAACCACAACACAAACCAAAAATATATTATGAGAGGGGTTTGCCACTTTTGTTCAGCTTTATTTCCTTTTTTTTTATACATTTGCATCAAAGATATCCATCTTCTTTTTTTTGTAATGAATATTGTAAAATAAGAGATATTTGAGAAGAAAATCCAGCAAAAAAAAAAATGCTAAGCAAGATTTTCCTTATTACATTTATCAATGGTATTTCATAATATTTTAACAGCTATTTCTCCTGAAACCAACAACAATTGAAGCAGTAACATTCAAATAATAACATTAGGAGAGATTTCTCTATTTCTAAAGCAAAAAGATGAATGCTTTTTGTCTAAAACATACAATAAAACTATGAAGTGAATGCAGAATCTCACTAAACCTTAATACTAAAGCACAGTTAAGCATGCAGCAGAGAAAACCTAAGAGCCTTCCACTATTTCCATCTCTAATGTCCCAAAATGCATTAATTAATAACAGATTTTACTCGTGTTCTTTGGTAAAGACAGAGGTAGATCAAAGTCTGAAAGAAGAAAAGCATAAATTTCTGGAAAGCCAACTGATGTTTAAAAAAAATTAAAGGAGACCACTTTCACTGAGTAAATTCTTGAATAATGACATAGTGAGGAAGGGAGAGGGCAGAGATCTAATGAGAATAGCATCTATTAATACTATCCCTTCTAGATTCCAAGTGACTCATGGAGCATATAATAGCCCAGTGGGTATACACACACTGCCAGTCTGGAACAGTGCTGGTTTTGTCTTCCATCCCTGACCTCTTGATTTCTGCACTGCATACATTAGTGGGAATTATTTCACTGATTTCCTCAAGGTTTAGTATTGACCCATCATTCAAAGTAGCATTGACAGCACATCTCTGCCTACAGTCTACAGGATAAGCAGGAAAATATCTTCTGGCAGAATTATGCAGTCCAACTGATGATACACATACATGTGCTGCTGGACAAGGAGCTCAACATGAGCCAGCAGTGTGCACTTGCAGCCCAGAAAGCCAACCAGAGCCTGGGCTGCATCAGGAGAAGTGTGGCCAGCAGGGCCAGGGAGGTGATTCTCGCCCTCTACGCAGCTATGCTGAGACCCCACCTGGAGTACTGCATCCAGTTCTGGAGCCTCAGCACAAGTGGGATGTGGAAATGCTGGAGCGTGTCCAGAGAAGGGCCACAAGGCTGATCAGAGGGCTGCAGCAGCTCTGCTGTGAGGACAGACTGAAAGAGTTGGGGATGTTCAGGCTGGAGAAGAGGAGGCTCCCAGGTGACCTTCTTGTGGCCTTCCAGGATCTGGAGGGGGCCTACAAAAAGCTGGGGAGGGACTTTGTAGGCTTTCAAGGAGTGACAGGACTGAGGGGAATGGAGCAAAGCTGGAGGTGGGGAGATTCAGAGTGTAGGTGAGGAGGAAGTTGTTGAGCATGAGAGTGGTGAGATGCTGGAATGGGTTGCCCAGGGAGGTGGTTTAGGCCCCATGGCTGGAGGTGTTTAAGGCCAGGCTGGATGGGGCTCTGTTCAGTCTGACTAGGGTAGGGTGTCTGTGCCCATGGCAGGGGTGTTGGAACTAGCTGATCCTTGTGGTCCCTTCCAACCCCAACTGATTCTATGATTCTATGTGAAACTCAGAGGATCCTGTTGTGCTCTCACAGACTCAAGTGTAAATCTGACAGAGCATAACTGAATCTCTGGATCTGAAGTCACTCTCATTTTTTTCTGAGTTGTGCTCTGTTTCAGATGGAGGATACCCTTTATTATTATATCCCCAAAATGGGACTACTTATAACTAGTAACTTCTTCAAACATTCACTTGCACTGCATTATCATTTTGGTACTACTAAAAAAAAACCCAAAATCAACCAAAAAAACAACCCCCCCACAAATCTCACCTGGGTGTATGGCCTCAATCTTCTCATGAATTAAATCAATACCGTTGATTCACCTTATCTAAGAGTCTGTTCCTCCACCTTTGTGCAAATGTCCAGGAGGGAGAAATGAAAGAGTGAGAAAACAGAAGAGGAGGTCACACAAACAGCCAGGAGTTTCTGAGTTTAAAACACCAGAGAGAGGAATGGAACATTTTCAAGCTATGAATAGATAAAATGAGGCTTGGCATGATTTGGTTGCCTGAGATGCATCTGAGAGTTGGATCTCTGCAGCTCAAGGAAGTCCTGCCAAACAGGTTTCGCCCAAGGATTAGGAAATCATAGATAACTCCAGGTACCTTCAAGCTTCATCCGATTCCTAGTATCCCAGAGAGAACAGAAAACAACAGCTACTACTGTGCAAACAGAAAACAGTTCAAGAAATAGCATTCTGGGGTGGAAATTCTGCACCAGCTGAGAGCAAGGAAGGAGCAAAGAGCGAAAGAGAAAACTTGGTTTCAAATAGCATGTGTCTGAAAACAGAGCAAATGTGTGCAAGAACAATTAGCTTTCTTCAAGTTGTGTTGGAAGCACAGCCCAGAGCTGATGCATCTCTATTCATATTTGGGCAGCTGGCCAGAGACTATAGAAGTGACTTTCCTCACATTATTTTCTCATTTTCATTAAACTGTATTTTAGGGCACCACAAAACCACCCTATTTTCTCTACATTTTTGTCAGGCACATACCCTTCACTCCCCAGCATAAGAATGATCTCTCCTGGCAAATAAAGCAGGTCCCCATTAATTATCTCTCTTTCTCTCTCCCCCCTCCTTACAGCTTTACTTGTAGGAATACTGCCACGACTATGGGCTGTTTGCCAAGAGGCCTTGCACATGCTTTTTTCATTATTAGACTACTATAAAATTTAACCATATAAGTCTCCTGTGCTATACCCTCATGACAATGCCAACAGCCATTCTAAAATAGACTACTTAAGAGCGCGTAGAGACCAGGCCTATTTGCAACTCATTAAACTGTGGTTTATTTTTGCCTTGTTAGTAGAATGTGCACTCCTGCTCCTGCTGATGGGCAACAGAGCAGGCTCAGTTCTTCTATGAGCATTTAAAAAAACATCAGACCTTATCATGCCCAGCACTTAAATAAAAATTCATTTAACTGGGTGAGAATTTTACACGTCAGTAAGGGCCACAGTGCAGTAAGGGCTACAATGAAGTAAAGGCTACAATGAAGTAAGGGCTAGGCTCTGCCATTTGGCACGAAAGGATGTTGGTTCTAAACTACTGGAAAAATAACAAAGAGAGAAATTGCTTTTAATTTGCTTGTTAAATCACAGAACTTTATTGGTTCGAGAGATACAAAATGGTAAGGGGAAAAAGCTGATCCTGAAATATTACTTTTTATCAATAAGTAGCCAGGTGGGGGTTGGTCTCTTCTGCCAGGCTGCCAGCAATGGAACAAGGGGACACAGTCTCAAGTTGTACTAGGGGAGGTCTAGGATGGATGTTAGGGGGAAGTTCTTGCCAGAGAGAATGATTGGCATTGGAATGGGCTGCCCAGGGAGGTGGTGGAGTCACCATGCCTGGAGGTGTGCAAGATAAGCCTGGATGAGGCACTTAGTGCCATGATCTAGATGACTGGATAGGGCTGGGTGCTAGGTTGGACTGGATGATCTTGCAGGTCTCTTCCAACCTGGTTGATTCTATGATTCTAAGATACTTTATAGTGGAGAGTGGAACTGTTTTCTCCTTGTAAAATGGTCTCCTGAAGTAAAAAGGAAATTACTTGCCTATGACTACGCAGGAATTCATAGCAGACTAGAATCATGGGAGTAAACATTTGTACTTTGATCATCTTAGTTAACCCTAATAAACAGTATTTTGCTTGCCATCATTAATTTCCCATCATTGGTTAAGAATCTGCCTCAGAAGGAACACAGCTTCCTCTTCTCATGTGCGAAGACAACATACATGATGGGAACGCATGGAATTTATTCTCTCAGTGCAGCAAAAGACAGAGTGAATTACAGTGTCCCTAATTCAACTTTCAGGAATGTCAGCCAGCGCAGTCAGGGAAGGGCAGCATCTGCCTGTCCTCTCATTTTGTCCAATTGCAGCAGAGACACGATAGTGTCTGTTTGAAAACCCAAAGCTTTCAGACAGCACAGCAAAACTCCATCAAATTTTGGATTCGAGCTTGATACCAACAATAAAAAAGCAACAGTAGTGTTGTAGACATGACTGATGAAATCAGGAAAAGAATGATGCTTTACATATGCTTGTTAATATGTCACTGTGTTTATATTCACGTGTCATTTAATATCTAGGATATACTGAGTTTAACAGCTTTAAAAATACGACTGCAAGTCACTATACTTGGCTAAGATGATTCTGGAGCCTTGTGTCTATAGTAAGCCAGCAGTGCTGTTAGTCTACAAACAGCCATGGCTGCTAAGGAAGAAACAGAGAAACACATACAGTTGCCCATTTAGCAAAGCAGCAGTGTCTGCGTTATCTTGAGCAAAATGCAGAAGCTGCACACAGGACACTTGGTCAAGGAAAATATTTTCTAGTGGAAGAAAGTTAAAAAGAAACGTGGCTGTTATTTCACTGTCTCATGGGCAGTGGTACAGGACCTCAGTAGCTTTAGGTTGAAGAGAGAATAAAACAAATGGACCATAACTGTACAAGGGCACAGACACCCTGTGCCCGTTCTCTGTGCTTCTCCATCATGCACGCATTGCCTAAGGACATATAGGCCAGCACAGATGGCCTTATGTGATTGTCTGAATATACTGATCGAGTTATTCTTTCAATGTCACTGGGATTTAGCTTCTCTCATCTATCTCTTTGTGACTTCATCTCTTCTGAGACTTCCCCTGTCTTCAGGCAGTTGCCCATAGCAAAAAAAAACAATCACAAGAAACACCAAAACAACCCCAAACCAAACAATGGGGAGGGAAAAATCAAACCAAAAAGAACCAAAACCCACCACAAAAACATGAAGGGTTATTTTTCCCCCATTCCAGCAATTAAATCAATGTCTCTCGTATTTTCAGCTGTATTCTCCTATCCTTTCTCCTCAAGAAAAACATCTGTCAAACTTCACTCCAGCACTCAACATATAAGGACACTGTGTCCTTCTGAGGCTGAGACAGAAGGACTTTTCTTCTGAGAAAAATGAGTGCAGTGGTGTAATCATCCTGATTACAGGATCACAGGATATTAGGGGTTGGAGGAGATCACCAAGTTCAAACCCCCTGCCAGAGCAGGACCTAGTGGTGGTGGCATTGCTGTCCCTGGAAGTGTTCAAGAAAAGACTGGATGGGGCACTTAGTGCCGTGGTCTAGTTGATTGGCTAGGGCTGGGTGCTAGGTTGGACTGGATGATCTTGGAGAGATCTTGGAGAGATTCTATGATTCTGTGACCACACAATCTAGCACAGATCACAGAGGAACACATCCAGACAGGCCTTGAAAGTCTCCAGAGAAGGAGACTCCACAACCTCTCTGGGAAGCCTGTTCCAGTGCTCTAGTACCCTTAGAGTAAAGAAATTACCTCTTGTCTTACGGTAGAACCTCCTGTGCTGCAACTTACACCCATTGCTCCTTGTCCTATCCCAGGGAGCAAGTGAGCAGAGCCTGTCCCCCCTCTCCTGACCATCCCTCAGATGTTTATAAAGATTTGTTAAATCCCCTCTCAGTCTTCTCCAGACTAAAAAGCCTCAGGTCCCTCAGCCTCTCCTCATAGGGCATGCCCTCCAGTTCCCTAATCATCCTTGTAGCCCTCCACTGGACCCTCTCTAACAGATCCCTGTCCCTCCAAAGATGAAGATGACCAGCAAGATACCAAGCACCAATAGAAAAGGGATTGTTGGTGGGTCCCCTCACCCAAACACCAAGAAAATTCTAAGCTGCCAGACCTACCAGGACTCTCCTTAAGCTTTCTTCTAAATTAACTGCAAGCGAGTCTATAACTTCCCCCACAAAATAGTAGTGAAAATACTCAAGAGATATTCTATAGAAGTAGAAAAGGACATGCAGAGTGTTAGAACTGACTGAGAGGAGAGGTGAAGATTCTGACACACCCTGGGAGCAACCAGTGCCTTTAATGGGCCAAGCTCCACCTGAATTAGCACACCTCGCAGGAAAGTGTGATAGCTTCAAACACCTCCCGCCCATCATCTGTGTCCTGGCAGCAGTGCCAGCAGGAGCAGCCCCCGCATGGCTCCCCGTGAGAGGAGAGCAGGGCCAGCAGCCACCTGTTCTCACTGCGCGCTGGCCAGAGGAAGAGCACAAATTGTTTCTGTGCTGAAGTGCAGGGATGCAAGGGCCAGGATGTGACCTTGTTTTCTCTTTAGACTGCCTAAAACTTTTTTTTTGGAGGGCTTATAGGAAGACTGTGACTAACAGAAAATATCACTGATGAACAGTGACCCATCAATAACATTTTGTAATTTCAAAGACATGTAAGTGCAGGCAGCAATCCCTACTCGCCTGAATACTAAGGTCCTTACTGAAAAACAGATAGATGGGGATTGAACTGAACTCTTCCATTGAATTTTGGTAGTGTTTCTCAGAAACCAAGACTCTAATAATCCCAATAACCCCAAAAGCTTGTGTAAAACCACTATGAAAGGAGTATTCAGATTGGGTATTACCTCACAGTGTGTTGCATCATCTATATGCACAGGCACATGCCAAAGACATATTTTTTTTCTCCTCCTTGTTGATTTACCAGCAATGGATACTGTTGTATTAAATAAAATTTAAAATAAAAGGAGAAGAGAAAAGGGAAGGAAAAAACCTCACAGCTGTACAAATTCAACCACAACACTGCTAAGCATCTTTCCATAGGAATTAAAAGAAAAGCAATACTGATGCATCCCTGGAGCCAAAGCTGTTATGTGAGTAGGAGTATTAATGTCAGCAGGAATATAACGTGAGCAGGATTTACTCCATTCCCAGTAATAAAACATTCTCAAGGAGATGAAACTGGACTCAGTGTAACGTCACAGGAGTGACTGGAAGCCGTAGTGACACTAAGTGGACAATCTGTACCATACTAGAGTTTGAAGACTATAGAGCAGGTAGTCTTTCAGCTCTGTTGCAAGGTTTTTCTGCAGATGATATTAATGAATGGTGACTGTCTGGTGCCAGTGTTACTTCAAATAGCTATTTTAATACAGCTTACAACAGCAGCACTGACAAACATAATCAAAACTGCAGTCCATTCAAGCACAAGATAGGAATATTGTCCTCACTTGGTAAATAAAGCAAGAGAGATGGAATATGCTAAAGGAGGGGAAATGCTAAAGGAAGAAAGAATCTGTATCATTTGGAGTTAGAATAGAATAGAATAGAATCAACCAGGTTGGAAGAGACCTGCAAGATCAGCCAGTCCAACCTGGCACCCAGCCCTATCCAGTCAACCAGACCATGGCACTAAGTGCCTCATCCAGGCTTTGCTTCAACACCTCCAGGGATGGTGACTCCACCACCTCCCTGGGCAGCCCATTCCAATGCCAATCACTCTTTCTGCCAACAACTTCCTCCTAACATCCAGCCTATACTTACCGCAGCATAACTTGGGACTGTGTCCCCTTNNNCCAGGCCAGGATGCCATTGGCAGTCATTACAGTAGGTGACAACCTGTGTGTGCACTCCATGTGTGATAGTATGGATACAGTCATTAAAATTTTACTTTCTTGACTTCTGTATAGCAATGAGATCAATGTGTGCCACAGCAAGGGTAGGGCACTGACACAAACAAGATCCTGCTGTATATTTGCAGAGTATGGACTTGACTTTGAGCACAGCATTAATTCAGCTTGCCTCCCTCCCAATCGGGATCTCATTATGTTGTCTAAAACCCTGATTCAGACAAGCACTTCTGTATGTGCTTTGCTGGAACATGTAATTACTTCCCATTCAAGTCAACAGGACTAAGTAGCGTGCTTAAGTGCTTTGCTGAATCGGAGCCTAAATGACATCAGCTGTGCTAGGAAGTTACAGGTGCAAAAATGAAATTAAAAACATATAAATCAATCATAGAATCATTCAGCATTGGAAGGGACCACAAGGATCATAGAACCATAGAACCAACCAAGTTGGAAGAGACCGCCAAGATCATCCTGCTGAGGGATTTGGCTTAGTCAAGGACTTGTCAGAGTGAAACTGATGACTGGACTTGATGATCTTGAAGGTCTTTTCCAATCTAAGAAATTCTGTGATTCTGTGATCCAGTCCAACCTATCAACCAGTCCTATCCAATCAACCAGATCATGGCACTAAGTGCCTCATCCAAGCTTTGCTACAACACCTCCAGGGACAGCAACTCCACCACCTCCCTGGGCAGCCCATTCCAATGCCAATCACTCTCTCTGCCAACAACTTCCTCCTAACATCCAGCCTAGACCTCCCCTGGCACAACTTGAGACTGTGTCCTCTTCTTCTGTTGCTGTTTGCCTGGCAGAAGAGACCAACCCCCACCTGGCTACAGCCTCCCTTCAGGTCCCCTGCCATGGGCAGGGACACTCTACCATAGATCGGTCTGGCCAAAGTCTCATCCAGTCTGGCCTTAAATCCAGGGTTTATTAAACAAACTTTCATAATAGGCCTATTTGTAATTTTGTCGTGGGTTTTATTTCACTAGCAAGATGATATTATGCTACTTTCATCTCTCTCAAACGTTGTCATGCTAGTGTTCACTGAGTGTCTAGAAAACAGGGTAAACTTTACAGAAGAGAAAATACAGTACTGAAGTGACAAGCATTGGTTTGTCAAAAGTGAACAGAGGAAATACAAGGAAAAGACATACAATTATTTGCCTTTGAAATTTTATAATGTGACAGACAAGGGAAAATGTGCATTAGACTTTGAAAAATCAAAGAAAAAGAATCAAACCCCTTAGCAAACACACACATACACACAAAAACCTTCAACAGCCCATAAAAGCTTTCTGAGTGAGCACATTCAGGAAAAGCTTATGCAGGGTTTGCTGCTTGTGCTAGTTTGAAGCTAGCTGGAATATTTTGGTGAGAAGAATTAGATGATAGGCTGTGCAAAGGAAACAATGGTGATGTCTGCTGCACTCATAGGCTTGCTGAGATGGATAAAATCAGGAACACAACTATAGAGAAGAGAGTTGCTCTTGGTCTCTGGCTGCATGCACTTCTCTCCCTAACTTAATCCCTCTGCTTCTTAACTCCCTTGGCCAACTCTCCAAACTCACCTTAAACATAAGGCAAAGTCTGGGATAAGGTAGAGGGGTGGAGAGGAGGTGGAAGGGTGGTTGGGAGCCCCTCTTGGGGACTCTGTTTTCTGGGAGGGCTGTTGTGTTTCTGTATTACTTTTTAACTCTCATATTTCTGTCTCTATCTGTATAGATTGTAAATACCTGCTTGTATATTGTGCTAAGCTGTAAATGTAAAGCTTCATTCTTTAATTTTCAGATCAGCTGAGTCTAGTCTGGGTGATTTTCTAAAGTATAGGGGGGCAGGTAACACCCAAACCATCACACTGCTCTCCTTCACCTGCAACAGGCTTAAGCACAGACATGTGCAGCATGGACAGCAATGAACAGCACTTAACTGACCCATCTCTCAGCCAAAGGAACAATTTTGCTGTGCTCAAATACTCACAGGCAACCCTTAAAACTGTTCAACCAAATGACTGTCTCCCAGAGGCAGACTCACAATGTCATGGTAACTTAAGCAAGGGTACCTTAGACACACCACTAAGATACTCTTACTCAGTGTTCCAGTTAAAATCTCCTTTTGTGAATCTTAGCATGATGCCTGCTTGTGTTTGCAGGGACAGCTCTGAAGCATGGCAAAAAAACCTGTCACAAGTTAGGCAAAATTCAGATCAGATAAAAACTGGGGGGGAAAAGTCACTAACAGCACCTGGAAGTCTTTAAGAAGCAGCAGGGAAAATAAATCAAAGATAAAATTAACGAGCATTTGTGACTATCATCAAACCCAGGTTTTCTTTGTTCTATTGGGGTCCTGACGCTGTGAACTGTCTTTGTATGGAAATACCTAGATGCAATATTCAGGACTGTACCATGGAAAATCTCCTCTATGAGGAAGCAGAGTCATGAGTTCTACATGAAATTGGTGGATGCACTCCTATCACAAAGGTGACACAGGGGATGAACTGAAACAAAGGAGCTGATCAATGGGATTAAAAGGATGTGTTTTGAAGTGGACAAATAGCTGTTGGTAAATAGCCAATAGGGGCATAACAAGTAAGGATGCCAATGAGAAATGAACCATTGCCCCAAAATTTCAGCCACAAGCCACAATAGGCACAAGACAGAGATGCCATAGATTGACTCAGCATAGGTTCCCATAGGTTGTACTCAATACTGGTCAGGCCACACCTTGGGTACTGTGTCTGGCTCTGGGCTTCTCAATTCAAGAGAGATGTTGAGGTACTGGAACATGTCCAGAGAAGGGTGACAAAGTTGGTGAGAGGCTGGTTGGAAGAAACCTCCAAGATCATCCAGTCCAACCTAGCACCCAGCCCTATTCAGTCAACTAGACCATGGCACTAAGTGCCTCATCCAGGCTTTGCTTCAACACCTCCAGGGATGGTGACTCCACCACCTCCCTGGGCAGCCCATTCCAATGCCAATCACTCCCTCTGGCAAAAACAGCTTCCTCCTAACATCCAGCCTAGACCTCCCCCAGCACAAATTGAGACTGTGTCCCCTTTTTCTATTGCTGCTTGCCTGGCAAAAGAGACCAACCCCCACCTGGCTACAGCCTCCCTTCAGGTAGTTGTAGACAGCAATGAGGTCACCCCTGAGCCTCCTCTTCTCCAGGCTGCACACCCTCAGCTCCCTCAGCCTCTCCTCATAGGGTTTGTGTTCCAGGCCTTTCACCTGGAGGGCCTTTCACCTGGTCACAATAAAAAAAAAAAAGCCTTCCCAGTACCCTTGACCCTGACCCTTCTCAGAAAAGAATCTGAACTTTTGAACCCAGTCACCATCACTTAGTCTGCTTCCTAAGAGAAACCTGGGTTCCTCCAGTGCCAACCAAGAGGTTAGTAATTGGCCCATGTCTAACATCTAAGGCCAAAACATGCAGTGACGAAAATTATTCTGGACACTCAGCTTTCCCTTCTCATCCTCTCTCCGGCATTTCTGCTTTAGCTGCAATTTTATTTTGACAAATTACTTTTTTCAGCTGTTTGCCTTCGTGCTTTGGTACTCCTTGAGATGTCCAAAATGTCCCTAGGGGGAAGGTAACCACCGTCTTTTTTTTTCCATCTCCAATCCATCATAGAATCCATCATAGAACGGTTTAGGTTGGAAGAGACCTCCAAGATCATCCAATCCAACATGGCACCCAGCCCTAGCCAATCAACCAGACCATGGCACTAAGTGCCCAACCCAGAGGGAGCCAGGCTATACCACCCCCGAGGGAGGAGCAGCAGGTGAGGGCTGCACAAGTAGAGGATTCCATTTCCTCTTTCTACTCAGATAAAGCAGGCAAAGAAGAAGACCTAGGATATGAGGGGGAGTGGAGGGAGGTTGCATAGGCAGGGACACCTCCCACTAGAACAGGTCACTCAAGGCCTCAAGGTCGTACTGGTCTATTTCTTCTTCTCAGATCCTCTGAGATGGTCATTGGACATGTACCAAGCAGAAGTACTGAACATCACCTATTCTTCTCAGACCCATAATTAAACTGGCTCAGTTCCTTTTGGCTGGTAGTGTGCCCATTGTATCGATGCATAGGGATACAATAAGAGTCAGACAGAAATAGTCGAAGAACCAGAAACATAATGCAGATATTGTTTCCCCTCACCTTGGCTGAGGAGTTGAACTAAACGATAGGGACAGTCTATTTCAGTCTACTTTCAGGTGCACTATCTTTGAGAGAGCTATTTTCATACCAAAGGTAAAATCAGGTCTAAACATCTCAAGAGAATTCCCCCCCCCTTTCAGTCAGTGGCAAAGAGACAGGAACACATAAGTCATAACACATTAAAATGAAAAGGGAGGATCATTTTTCTGTGCTGATCAGCAGATACAGCACTGTTATGCTCACATGAGTTATCACAGACTTTCTGGATGATAGGTTACAGATAATTAGAAAAAGAACCCTGTAACCAAATGCTTAGCATCTCATTATTGACTTTTAATTCATAATCTGTACATTATTGACCTCAGCAGCCATGCTATAAATTTAATATACATTGCATGACAGTCTGCTCTTTCCAAAACTTCATTTGTAATGGGAGCCACAGCTCTTAGCTGCAGTAATTTATAATAATCACTGGTAAATAATACATATAATTGATGTCATTTACCATATAGAAAACAACAAGATGGAAATTGCACATTTTAGGCCACAGTCAGTCCAGGTTTCACAGAAAGAGATTTCTTTGCATAAGTCTGATAGAGGCAGGGAGAGACTGAAGGCAGAATTTATAGAATCATAGAATCAGTCAGGGTTGGAAGGGACCACAAGGACCAGCCAGTTCCAACCCCCCCTGCCATGCCCAGGGACACCCTACCCTAGATCAGGCTGCACACAGCCTCATCCAGCCTGGCCTTAAACACCTTCAGGGATGGGGCCTCAACCACCTCCCTGGGCAACCCATTCCAGCCTCTCACCACTCTCATGCT
Organism: Tricholaema leucomelas; assembly: GCA_013400475.1. Lineage (NCBI taxonomy): Eukaryota > Metazoa > Chordata > Aves > Piciformes > Lybiidae > Tricholaema lacrymosa > Tricholaema leucomelas. Next base: position 105,201 of record WAAF01005807.1, read on the forward strand.
GAACAACTTCCTCCTCACTTACACTCTGATTCTCCCCACCTCCAGCTTTGCTCCATTACCCCTAGTCCTGTCACTCCCTGATGTCCTAAAAAGTCCCTCCCCAGCTTTTTTGTAGGCTCCCTTCAGATCCTGGAAGACCACAAGAAGGTCACCTGGAAGCCTCCTCTTCTCCAGCCTGAACATCCCCAACTCTTTCAGTCTGTCCTCATAGCAGAGGTGCTGCAGCCCTCTGAGCATCCTCATGGCCCTTCTCTTGACACGCTCCAGCATGTCCACAGCCCTCTTGTAACAGGGGCTCCAGAACTGGACTGCAGCTGTTTTTAGGTCCCCTTCAATTTCATCAGAAAAGCCAGCAGACAGGTTGATGTTTTAAAGGAAACCTTTTCTTCAAGGGTCATGGTCTGTGCAGTGTGGGAACAGTAATCCACAAATCAACCAACAAATGATGGAATTGAAAGTTAAATATTCTAAAGAAATTACTGGTTTGCAGACACAGACTATGATCTTTTGTTGGACTGGATGACCTTGGAGGTCTCTTCCAACCTGGTTGATTCTATGTTTCCTAAATATTTTTGCTTCTCTCCTTTTACTAACTTCAGGTCATCTCAGACACTTTAAACCATTCTCTAGTATTATTCCTAGAATCATAGAATTGCTTTGGTTGAAAAAGACCTTTAAGAGCATTGGGTCCAACCATTATCTAACTCTAGCAAGCCTGGTGCCAAATCATGTCCCTTAGCATCACATCTATTCAGTCTTTTCAGAAAACACCTCCAGAGACAGAGTTTCAAGCACTTCCCTGGGGATCCTATTTCAGTGTTTGGTAACCCTTTCAGTGAAGATGTTTGTTCTAATATCCAGCCTAAATCTACCCTGGTTCAACTTGAGACCATTTCCTCTTATCCTAATAATTGTTATTAGGGAGAAAAGACTAACATCTACCTCAGCACAGCCTCCTTTCAGGTAGTTGCAGAGAGCAAGAAGGTTTTCCTTCAGCCTCCTTTTCTCAAGACTAAACTCCAGCTCCCTCAGCCACTCCTCATAAGACTTGTTCTCCAGACCCACCATCAGCTTTGTTGCCATTTTCTATACCTGCTCCAGCACCTCAATGTCTTTCTTGTAGTGAGGGGCCCGAAACTGAACACAATACTGAAGATGTGGCCTCACCAGTGCTGAGTACACTCCCCTGGTCTTGTTGGTCACACTGTTCCTGATATAGGCCAGGATGCTGTTGGCCTTCTTGGCCACCTGATTGCACTGCTGGCTCATATTCAGCCAGCTGTTGATCAACACTTCCAGGTCTTTTTCTACTAGGCATCTTTCCAACCATTCTGCCCCAAGCCTGTGGCTTAGCATGGTGATGCTGTGGCTCTAATGCAGGACCTGGCACTTGGCCTTGTTGAATTCTACAGTTGTCATCAGCCCACCAATCCAGCCTGCCCAAGCCCCTCTGAAGAGTCTTCCTACCCTCAAGCAGACCAACACTCCTTCCCAGCTTAGTGTCACCTGCAAATTTACTGAGGGTGCACTCAACTCCTTTGTCCAGATCATTGACAAAGATAGGGGCCATTGTTGTGGTTACCACACAAGATGCAGAGGCAGGCGAGCCAGGACCAGACCGCCATTCTGAAGAGGGAGAAGCTATCTCACCAAATCCCAACAAGCAGTGTGTGGTGGAATTATTCAAAACATTAAACAACCCAACCCCCAAAAAACAACAACCAAAACCCCACAAAACAAACAAACAAACAAACAACAAACAAAAACACCTCCAAGGAAAAAAAAAAAACCACACCAAAGCATTAGCCACGGTTGCAAGCTGAGCAATTGTTGTGGCTAAGAAAATTATGGGCAGCCAGACTGCTGTCTCTTGCAAATATGTGAGTGTCCAGACCCTGGCTGCAGAGAATACCTGAGCCTAGCACTTGAAATGGAAGGTGGTGGGAATGAAATCTGTGTAAGGTGTGAGCAGGTGAGTGATCTGCTCAGTTTGGTGGCTGGGCTAAAGGAGGAAGCTGAGAGACTAAAGTCTATATGGGATTGTGAAAGGGAAGTCATAGAATCATAGAATCAAGCAGGTTGGAAGCGACCTCCAAGATCACCCAGTCCAATCTAGCACCCAGCCCTAGCCAATCAACTAGACCATGGCACTAAGTGCCCAACCCAGGTGGAGCCAGGCTATACCATCCCTGAGGGAGGAGCACCAGGTGAGGGCTGCACAAGAAGTAGAGGGTTCCATTTCCTCTTGCTACCCAGATAAAGCAGGTAAAGAAGGAGACCTAGGAGATGAGGGGGAGGGAGGGAGGTTCTCCCTCCCAAAGGCAGGAAAGCCCCCTCCTGATCTTCTCAGTCTTGTTGTCCTCACCTCTGGAACTGCGAGTTGAGTAGATGCAACAGCAGTGGCCTAAGCTAACTGGAGGCACCATGATCCAAACAGTCAAGTTCTAGACAAATAGCTGTAGAATTCTAATCTAAAATGCTCTGCTGTAATCTCCATGCACATCCATAGAGACTGCACAAAGTATCTGTTATAGTTTTCTGCAGTTATTGTAGCAAAGTAGTTGTCTCCTTGAGCATAGGTGAAAGGGTATTAAGATCCTGCAATTAAAAGGGCTGTATAAATACAAGCATTCCTTCAGTATGAACTGTCAGAGGAGCCAGTGCTTTCCAGATGGAAGATTTGCTAGATTTAATAGTTTAGACAGATCTTCATTAAGGAGGTTAATGAGTTTGATACAGATACCCCAAAGGCTTCTCTTCTACTAAGTTAACCACATTTTAAGCTTTGTTGGGAAAGCATTACTTTTCTCAATGCCTAGGAATTAAAATCTTATAGTTTTTCACTTGAGGTTGTTTGACACTTCTTAATCTGAAAAGTCTCAGGAAGACCCTGCCATGGATTTCTTGAGCCTACGAGATTCAGTCTACCTCTTATGAATTGTCCCAAGAGCACATTCATCTGCAAACTTCAGAGATGGACTCCCCACGGCTGCTGTACCCAACGTTCAGTTTGTATCCAGATGCATCAGATTGGCTGCATTTATGCTTTTCAACTGAGCTCTTTAGACTCAGTTAAGCATTCTAACAAGCTTGACCTGCCCTTTGGCACTGTGAGTTCATCTCATAAGCATTAATGCTGTGCTGAGTTCAAACACAAACTCATACCCTTTGGGGGCATGAGAGAATCCACTGCTGCTTCTAATCCTGCCTTATATACTGGGTGGGAAGTTGTAAGGGGCTCTTTTCAGAAGTGGAGGTGAATATCACACTCACAGGATCCTGTACCCCGGCCCTGAGCAAGGCATAGTTCAGCTGGAGATCAGGACATTGGTTGAGACATTTATGTATGCCCAAAGCTTTATACTGGATACCACTGACTAGTCCCTCCCTTACATGACAAGGATTTTCAGGCCCCACTTCTAGGCATTTATACAGGCACAAGGTTATCTGAAATCCACTGTCCTTGCTAATCGCTGAACTGGATGCAAAGCAGCTGTTGTGGACTACACTTGAGATAATACAATCTGTCAGCAGCAATACGGCAAGAGCCCAGACAGAGGGTAGTTGTCTCCCTTAAACCAAGCTTAATAGGGGAGCTCTATCTGGGCCACACTGTATTGTCATATCCTGATTCCCCCCCTCACACCCTGTGAAGCCTGCTACAATATGTCTTACATGTTTAAGTCATTTGTAACAGCTCTTCCGACAAGCCAGGAGTGTTTTACTATAAATGTTTCCTGACCAAGATGTCACAGCAATGCTCACACCAGTGAATTACAAAGCTATTTACATAAATTATTGTGTTTAGATTCTGTGTGTGAATAGTCATGGATTACTTTCTCCGAGTAAAAAGCATGTCTGAAAACTGCAAAATCATAGGATCATAGAATCATAGAATCAATCAGGTTGGAAGAGACCTCCAAGGGGACACAGTCTCAAGTTGTGCTGGAGGAGGTCTAGGCTGGATGTCAGGAGGAAGTTCTTGCCAGAGAGAGTGATTGGCATTGGAATGGGCTGCCCAGGGAGGTGGTGGAGTCGCCATACCTGGAGGTGTTCAAGAGAAGACTGGATGAGGCACTTAGTGCCATGGTCTAGATGATTGGCTAGGGCTGGGTGCTAGGTTGGACTGGATGATCTTGGAGGTTTCTTCCAGCCTGGTTGATTCTATGATTCTATGATTCTCCTATTATACATCTGCCTATTTTTTTCATATTATAAAATGAATGCATGAAAGAATTGAACATGGAACACACATTTAAATCTGTAAATTTAAACATGTGTTCTTTCTTTTGGCCAAAAAAAAATTACCATTTATCCTATATCCTCTTTGTACTATGTCTCCTCCAGCTTTTTACTAAGAATTAATCCACAAAAGGATCTTCCCTCTTATCCCACAACAGTTTAATTGCCTGAACAGCCTATTTTTGTCAAATCTGCACATGCTGTGTTGACCAGATGACCCAGAAGACAACTGATTAGGACGTTAACAGGAGCTGATTTCATGCAAAAATTCCTTAATTAAATCACAAGGAATTATTCCAGTTTTGTTCTGTAATGTAAATTCTTCATTAATGTGCTAAGAAGAGAATTAAGCTGGGTTTACCAGAGTCTATAGGAGCAACACAGATAGCTGGAATGTGAAAAACAGGCAGCAATGCTTTGAATCGTTGCCATTAACACCCTTTATAGGCTCATTACATAAGGACTTGAAGTCTAATGTTCATGGCTAATACCTATAAAAGAGCTTGGCCTGTTTCTGCTATGGAAGAAAATGCACACAGCACAGTTCTAGCCAAACCATTGGCTTCAACAAATGGTGCAACTATAAATGGAGTTTTATTGCCCTCTATACCTACTTAAATTAAGTGTCCACTTCACTAATCAATATAGTTTTCTTTCCTTGGGTCTCCAGTAACTTTCAAGTCTCTGAACCACATTTTTCACTGCAGAAGAATGAAAATGGGCATAAGATTGAAGCTAAGTAGTGATAAAATAAGGAATGTTTTAACATAATGATATTTTCAATGATATTCCCAGGAACTCCAAATTTTTTTGCTCTGTATCAAGATTCCTCATCACTGAAATTCTCTCTTTATGCATATTTTAAATTTTTATTTAGATAGCAAGGAAGTGAACACTGTGTGTAAGATATCTCTGATGAGGAGAGGCTGAGGGAGCTGGGGGTGTGCAGCCTGGAGAAGAGGAGGCTCAGGGCAGACCTCTTTGCTGTCTACATCTACCTGAAGGGAGGTTGTAACCAGGTGGGGGTTGGTCTCTTCTGCCAGACAAGCAGCAACAGAACAAGGGGACACAGTCTCAAGTTGTGGTGGGGGAGGTCTAGGCTGGATGTTAGGAGGAAGTTGTTGCCAGAGAGAGTGATTGGCATTGGAATGGGCTGCCCAGGGAGGTGGTGGAGTTGCTGTCCCTGAAGGTGTACAAGAAAAGCCTGGATGGGACATTTAGTGCCATGGTCTAGATGACTGGATAAGGCTGGGTGCTAGGTTGGACTGGATGACCTTGGAGGTCGCTTCCAACTTGGTTGATTCTATGGTTCTATGGTCTAGTTGATTAGACAGGGCTGGGTGCTAGGTTGGACTGGATTATCTTGGAGGTCTCTTCCACCTGGGTTGATTCTATGATTTCAGGTGAAAGTCTTACAGTTTTTGCTACTCAGCAACTGAATTTTCAAAGTTTAGAAAATATATACTTTTACAAAGCAAAGTAAAAATGCAACTACCATGAAACAGCAGCTCATGAGCAACAAATAAACACCATGAAGCAGTAAACTTCAATAGAACAGTGACTTATTTTTTTTTCTCATAGCATCTAGGAGGCCTCCATAGTGAGAGGAAGGGGCAAAGCCTAAATTTTCATCTAAAGATGAACTCTGACACATAGTATAAAAATGCACTTGGTCAAAGTTAGTAATAATTTTATTGCCGAGCAATTCAACAACACAACAAGTTCATGTGAACTGGTAAATTACACTAGTAAATATGCTTCTGTGGTGGCCTTAGGCCTGAGTGTTTTAGCACTGCCATCTGAGGCTTAATGCTAAACAAAGCTTAGCGAAGGAAATTAGTGAGAGACAGCAAATTATTAAAAGTTAGATGATGTTCAAATGCATGCTTATAGCAAATAGAAAATGAAAGGCAATCTTAGCTCTTCTCCATTTTTGCTGCACCATAAGATAATCTGAATGTGTTCAAATTTTAAATAAGTAAATAATTAAAATTTATATATAAATATATATAAAGAAGTAAAACACTTAGTTCATGCTTCTGGGCCCCAGTACTACTTCTAGGCCCCCAAGACATTCAGTTCTGGAGCCTCTATTTCAAGAGGTATGTGGACATGCTGGAGCATGTCCAGAGAAGGGCCATGAGGATAATCAGAGGGCTGAAGCACTTCTGCTATGAGGACAGACTGAAAGAGTTGGGGATGTTCAGGCTGGAGAAGAGGAGGCTCCCAGGTGACCTTCTTGTGGTCTTCCAGTATCTGAAGGGGGCCTACAAAAAGCTGGGGAGGGATGTGTCAGAATATCACAGAATGCCAGGACTAGGGGAAATGGAGCAAAGCTGTAGGTGGGGAGATTCAGAGTGGAGGTGAGGAGGAAGTTTTTCAGCATGAGAGTGGTGACAGCCTGGAATGGGTTGCCCAGGAAGGTGATTGAGGCCCCAACCCTGGAGGTCTTTAAGGCCAGGCTGGATGAGGCTGTGTGCAGCTTGATCCAGGGCAGTGTGTCCCTGAGCATGGCAGGGGGGTTGGAACTAGCTGATCCTTGTGGTCCCTTCCAACCCTGACTGATTCTACGATTCTAATACACATATTTCTTTTAGAGACACTCTTTAAATATTAATACCAAAAGAAAATCCCACTCAAGCCTTCAAACGTTAATTATAGCAAACAAGTAGAATTTTTTGTGGCTTGGTTCTTCCTTGGTATATTGAATAGACTTCTGGCTATATTTACTGCATTAGTGCATAAAACTGTTTGGTCATCATTCTCCAGTTAAGTTTTTAAATAAAGCTTACATAAGGTACTGCAACTTTATAATTTTGGCACATCAATAAAGTGAAGAAAACAGCAGCCACATCTTTTCTGGTAGCAATTACCAAGATTACATTAGTGGTGTTTAGTGCATTTAGGCTATTAGATCAGCAATGCTAATATTTTATATAAGTGGGGCTAGTAATACAAGCTCTCAGTAGGATTACTTAACAGTTCCTATTTTAAGATACTGGTTTGAGTTTTTAGTTACTCCTAACTTTGATTTTTTTTTCTTTTGCAGCCTAAAGCAGAATTTTCCATCCTAGGTATTCTGCAGAAATATCATAATGACTTCTCTCCCCCCAAAAGTGAGGTACATTCTTCTGTCCGTGGTTACAAAATGAAATCACGATTCCTCAACTTGATGCACTTGTCCCAAAAACATATTAGTGTCTCCAAGATTTCCAGACTGAAAGAGCTGGGGCTGTTCAGGCTGGGGAAGAGGAGGCTCCCAGGTGACCTTCTTGTGGCCATCCAGTATCTGAAGGGGTCCTACAAAAAAGCTGGGGAGGGACTTTTTAGGCTCTCAGGGAGTGACAGGACTGGGGGGAATAGAGCAAAGCTGGAGGTGGGGAGATTCAGACGGGATGTGAGGAGGAAGTTCTTCAGCATGAGTGAGATGCTGGAATGGGTTGCCCAGGGCGGTGGTTGAGGCCCCATGCCTGGAGGTGTTTAAGGCCAGGCTGGATGAGGCTGTGTGCAGCCTGCTCTAGGGTAGGGTGTCCCCGCCCATGGCAGAGGGGTTAGAACTAGATGATCCTTGTGGTTCCTCCCAACCCTGACCGATTCTATGATTCTATGACTGCCATATTCAAGTACAGAAGAGACAAGAGAAAGGGGAAAGATGAGAAGGCTACAGAGAAATGAGATGAGAAACCTTTACCAAGAAAATATGAATTGATGTGCAGCATGCAGACTGTGAAAAAGGGAGAAAAACACCAAGAATGCAAAAAGCAGGAGGCATGAGAAGAGATATATCTGATAAGACACTAGCATGCAAAGGCAAAGCTGTGAGTTACTGAGGCAAAAAAATGGTACCAGAGAAAGGACCAGAGTCCCTGGGGCTGCAGTAGGTTCCCCAGAGGAATTTAACTGAGAAGCCAGCAAACAGGGAGAAAACATTGAAATGCAAGTCTGGGTCAGGAGTGAGATTGGACAGAGACAACATATGGATGAAATATGAGCCAGGAGAAAGAGGCTGGAATTTGGAATTAGTATTACTGCATAACCCAATCATCAGTTCAGTCTCTGAATTCATAAAGAATACTGGAACAGAGTGAACAGTGTGGGAGTTAAAAAAGGCAAAGCAAACACTGAGCAGCTGCCTTCACAGGTACACTCCTGCCTGTGGCCTAGCTGATGTAGGAAACTCACAGAATTAAAGGTCAGATCAAAAAGGCACAGGATGTTTCCAGAGATCAGCTTTGCATTCTTATCAACGTTCTTTAAATAAAACTTACGTGAGTGCACATGCTCATGTGCTGTTAAATGCACACACACTCAAGAAGCCTTTTTTTTCCCCTCTCCAAAAAGGTAGAATAAAACCTATCAGTTTTATGCTTTCCAATTTAAAGATTTTTCCTTAACAATCCTGAAATCTCACTTGAAATATCAGAAACAATAAAATATACCAAATTAATCTCTAGGGTTTCCATTTCTGACTCAAGAACCCTTTCCAGTCCATTAAACAAGTGCCACTCATTTTAAAGAACACAAAAGATGGAAATCATCTGAGCATATTTTCCTGTGCAGCCTCTTGGAATCATAGAGTCAAGCAGGTTGGAAGAGACCTCCAAAATCATTCAGTCCAACCTATAACCCAGCCCTATTCAATCAACTAGACCATGGCACTAAGGGCCTCATCCAGGCTTTGCTTCAACACCTCCAGGGACAGTGACTCCACCACCTCCCTGGGCAGCCCATTCCAATGCCAATCACTCTCTCTGACAACAACTTCCTGCTAACACCCAGCCTAGACCTCCCCTGGCACAACTTGAGACTGTATCCCTTTGTTCTGTTGCTGCTTGCCTGGCAGAAGAGACCAACCCCCACCTGGCTACAGCCTCCCTTCAAGTAGTTATAGACAGCAATTAGGTCCCCCCTGAGCCTCCTCTTCTGCAAGCTGCACACCCCCAGCTCCCTCAGCCTCTCCTCACAGGGCTGTGCTCCAGGCCCCTCACCAGCTTCATTGCCCTTCTCTGGACACGTTCCAGTACCTCAACATCTCTCTTGAATTGATGAATTCATTATTTCATCTAAAATCTCAAGGGGGTTGAATGTCATGTAGCAAGGTTTAAAATAAAAAGAACATAAGAAAGTGAGAGTTGTATGCTCATCAGATCTCAAAACTTTTGCTTTCAGCTCCTTGCCTTCTAGAGCAGAAGCCAATATCTATAGTCATTCCAGTTAGTTATGCAATGCTCTTCAAGAACTCTGAGACAAAGCCACCTGTGTCAGCAGGGCAACTCTGCACAGTACACCATAAATGCACAGTGACGGTAAATCAACACGACTCACAAAGGACGTGTGTAGAAGCAGTTATTTTCCCCTGTGCCAAATACATAGACCAAGTCTTCGGTTCTGTGCTTGGGGAAAATTCTTGTGGAGAGAGGTCCTAATGAGTTTGCCAATTCATCAGGAAGAAAAATCATCAAAATCTTCACTGATTAAGAAATTTGTAGAACTTTGCATTAATATTTATCAATTTTTTCCCTCTATTGTGGGTTTTTTTTTGGGGGGGTTCATTGGGTAATTTTAGGGATTTGGGTAGGGTATTTTTCCCCTCCTCCTCTATGAATCTGAAGAAAATGAAGTTTCAGGCATCCAAGTTATTGTGCTTTGGAAATATTAGGATTTGCATTGCAGCCACTCACTACCAATTCAGCTACTATTTCTAGACTTCTGAGCTATGGCATTTGGGCAGACATTGGAATTTAGGCATGTAGGAACATCTATATCACAAGTTTGAGTATGTTCCAGTGTGAGGGGGACAATAAGAATCAAAGGTTAGGTCATCATAATTTCTTATTAGGCATCTAAAGTCCATTTGTATCTTGTTTCAAGGGCCTATGTCCTTTTCAGATTCCCAAGTAATCAAAAACCACTCACATGTTTTCAGCATAGACAGATATGATTTCAAACACTGTCCAGGAAATCATCTAAATGGATCTCTTAAATCTAATCTAGATTTGGAAATTCCTCCTTGACTTATGCCTTGTTCATTCTTTAATTAGTAGTGCAGTCATGCTATTGATGAAAAGCAGGTTCTTTCTGCATGCTAAAACCATCTGGTCTTGCCAGCACATCACTATCCCTACCCCAGATGGCAACTTCTTGGTAAGGCTAAGAGGTGCAATTATTCATTTCTTCTATAATCAGACACACACTTCAATTAATTACTGGTGATTAAGATTCAACAGTGTTTCTGCTGTCTACATTATCAAGACATTCTATGCCATCTTTGCAACCATTGCATTTTTAAGGTGCATTTGCTGTACTGGTAAAACACTTTCAAACATGGTGCATAAAGAGTTTTATCAGCTCAGGAATTCAAACCGATTTCAGTTTGTAAGCACTAACTAGTCCTGATATAATGATAGGCACTTCTATTGTCTCCAGCTAAAAACAGAGCCAGAATTCTCAATTTGAAGTGATGAGTGTCCTGAGGAGAGAACTGTAACAAAGCTTGGCCAACATCTGTGTGAGTCACACGACTGAGAAGAGCTGAAACAGATCTAGAAGTAGTGAAATTGAAATTACTTCTGCTTCAAATACACTTTTAATCCACTTTATCATCACTTTCACCCAGTCAGAGTGCTTAGCTGTTACATTTATGAGCTGAGAACATTATTTTGAATCACAGAATCAACCAGGTTCAAAGAGACCTCCAAGATCATCCAGTCCAACCTAGCACACAGCCCCATCCAGTCAACTAGACCATGGCACTAAGTGCCTCGTCCAGGCTTTGCTTCAACACCTCCAGGGACGGAGACTCCACCACCTCCCTGGGCAGCCCATTCCAATGCCAATCACTCCCTCTGACAACAACTTCCTCCTAACATCCAGCCTAGACCGCCCCTGCCACAACTTGAGACTGTGTCCCCTTGTTCTGTTGCTGGTTGTCTGGGAGAAGAGACCTGCTGGAGCGGGTCCAGAGGAGGGCCACGAAGATGATCAGAGGACTGGAGCACCTCTGCTATGAGGACAGGCTGAGAGAGTTGGGGCTCTTCAGCCTGGAGAAGAGAAGGGTTCAAGGAGACCTTATAGCGGCTTTCCAGTATCTGAAGGGAGCCTACAGGAAAGCTGGGGAAGGACTATTTACAAGGTCTAGTAATGTTAGGACGAGGGGGAATGGGTTTAAGCTGGAAGAGGGGAGATTCAGACTGGATGTTAGGAGGAAGTTCTTTACAGTGAGGGTGGTAAGACACTGGAACGGTTGCCCAGGGAGGTTGTGGATGCTTCCTCCCTGGAGGCGTTTAAGGCCAGGATGGATGAGGCCTTGAGCAACCTGCTCTAGTGGGAGGTGTCCCTGCCTATGGCGGGGGGTTGGAGCTGGATGATCCTTGAGGTCCCTTCCAACCTAAACCATTCTACGATTCTATGATTCTAACCCCCACTTGGCCCCACCTGGCTACAATCTCCTTTCAGGTAGTTATAGGCAGCAATGAGGTCACCTCTGAGCCTCCTCTTCTCCAGGCTAAACACCCCCAGCTCTCCTCATAGGGTTTGTGTTCCAGGCCCCTCACCAGCTTCATTGCCCTTCTCTGGACACATTCCAGCACCTCAACATCTCTCTTGAATTGAGGACCCCAGTACTGGACACGGGACTCAAGGTGTGGCCTGACCAATGTTGAGTACAGGGGAAGAATAACCTCCCTTGTCCTACTGGCCACATTGTTCCTGATCCAGGCCAGGATGCCATTGGCTCTCCTGGCCACCTGGGCACACTGCTGGCTCATCTTCAGCTACTATCTACCAGTACCTCCAGCTCCCTTTCTTCCTGGCTGCTCTCCAGCCACTCTGTCCCCAGCCTCTAGCGCTGCTTGAGGTTGTTGTGGCCAAAGTGCAGAACCCTGCACTCGGCCTCGTTAAATCTCATCCCATTGGCCTCTGCCCACTGATCCAGCCTGTCTAGGTCCCTCTACAGAGCTCTCCTACCTTCCAACAGATCAACACCTGCTCCTAGCTTGGTGAAAAATACCCATTGCCTTGTTACCTTTGCTGTTCTCCTGCACACTGCTTCACAGTCAAATTGCAATTTGCTCTTTTCTGTGAGGTTGGGAAAGAGCCAAATCCCTGTTTCAAGGCCAGGACCCCAGGCTACAAATGCATAAGGACTCTAATTCATTTAAACATTCACCATGAAAAGTAAGAAAGAAACAAAAAACCTCAACCAAACCAAAACACAAACAGCCACCATCCAACAAAAAAAAGACCCTAACAAACCATGACAGAAGCCTAATAAGTTGTCAGACATTTGTAGGAGGCTTGTGGTTCAGTACAAGCAGAGGTGAACAGCAGAACAGTACTGCTGTTTGCCACCACATGACACTGGTAAGACAGAAAAGCAGAGGAATATTTGAGAGAGGTTTATAAGTTGTGGTAGATGCAGACTCCACCACTATGTGGGTAAGAACTGCCACACAGACAGACATAGCCTTGCTGTGATTTCTCCCATTCTGCTAACTTAGAGGAGGATGTGCAATCGTCTATTCTCCTTTCCTTAAGAATTACCATTACTTTGTTTTAAAAACTGAGGTTACTCTTATTTTGAGGTCACATAGGCCTCCAGTTGACCTTTTTTAGAGTGACAAACAGAATGCAACTTTGGGTGGCTAATTAGGGCTTCTAACCCATACAGTCTGCTTTCAGACAGACCGGCCAAACTATAACAGCTTGTAACAAGGGCTGCCTGGATGTAGCTGAAGATAAAAAACAGGTCATATGAACAACAGGAAAGGTTTAAGATTACCTTGTGTGGATTTGCTGGGCCATGAGAGCGAAAAGTTGAAGGGCTGGGCTCTCCACTACTCTTCTCACCAGCTGCCCAGCATGTGCTGCCACATGGGGTGACACAGCAGTGGAGACCATTAGTTCAGACCGGAACTGAATTTTGCTTGGCAGCTATGGGAACTGTAACTACTTGATTTTTTTCAGCTGTCAGCCTTTGAAATACTGAAAAGAAATCCCAAAAATTTAACAGTAATAATATTTATATTTCAACCATATGTTGACCTTCCACTAAATTTACATATAATCTACAGGTGAATTTATAACTACACAGATGTTAATTAATTGAAGCACTATATGTAAAGAATATTGAGGCTGAAATGTATTGAGACTCAGTGACACAAAGGAGAGATTGGTAAACCCATGTTTGCCAATGTAACCATAATTTGGGCTTTTTGTGCTCTTCTGCCACGCAACCAGCAACAGAACAAGGGGACACAGGCTCAAGTTGTGCCAGGGGAGGTCTAGGCTGGATGTTAGGAGGAAGTTGTTGTCAGAGAGAGTGATTGGCATTGGAATGGGCTGCCCAGGGAGGTGGTGGAGTCGCCATCCCTGGAGGTGTTCAAGGAAAGACTGGCTGAAGCACTTAGTGCCATGGTCCAGTTGATTGGCTAGGGCTGGGTTATAGGTTGGACTGGATGATTTTGGAGGTCTCTTCGATCCTGGTTGATTCTATGATTCTATCATACAAGTCTGAGTGATTGCTGCTCTCCCAGCTGTTTTTATGGTAGGAATTGCTTCAGGCAGCTCACCACTTGTCACCATTTCTTTTAGTTCCACCATGCTTTCAGTGTCTTAATCAATGTATACTACCCAAATACCAGTTTGGCTAGAGAATTTGAATTTTTCTTGGCTTTCCACAGGAATCTAAGTTCCTATAGAAGAGTTTCAATCTCACAAAAGTCACATTTCTAGGCTTATTCTCAACACCTCCCCAAATAAAAAAAACACCCCAAATAAAATACAAAACAAATAAAACCAAACACAACCACAAGGACTAATGCTACCACTTGGAGTAGTTAAAGACCATGTCATAAAGATAACTTTGAATTTAAACCTCAAACCTTCCCTTTTTTTTATTCTTCTGCAGCATAGGTAGTGGATTATAAACAACCTTGGAAGAAAATGAACATAGAAGTGACCAGAAATTTCATTCTACAAAATAAGTACAGAAAACACACACAATCCTGACTGCAGGAATCAATCTTCACCTTAAATAGAAACACACACAAATGGTATGTCTAGATTTACAGCAGTAACCTGTGTTTTAAAACTCTGTAAAGACATTCATATGATTTACATTATGAAACCCACAGATTCTTTCCTAGTAGAATCTCAGAAGCTTAAATCAATAAACATTATAGTCATTTTTTGGAGCTACCAATGTTTATTAAACCTCCCAGTGGGAGAGAACATTTATAATGGCTCCTATCAGTCTGTGCACTATCTATGCTGCTAATGGATAAGGAAGACTGGCAGAAATTGCAGTCATCTGAAACAAGTTTGCTTTCTACTATGTGTTGTCAGAAGATTACTTAATCAACACTGTTATGCATTTTTAGGCATTAGACAGCTGCTGGATCAGACAACCTCTGAGCCTGGTGTCACTCATCTACTTGCTTCCTCTAAGTCATCCATTACTGTTTGCTTAGGCTGCCAGTTACAAGGTTTGTCATTTCCCCTCCTCCTCCCTCCCCCAAGAGTTTGTCCTGAGGACCTTCAGGAGATGAGTTCTCTTACATCCTGATATATTCTGACACAGAGGCCACATGAAGCTTCATGGCAAATCACCAGGAAAACCACAAACACAGATCACCAAAACAAATGTCCTCTCTAACCCTTTAAGGAAGATTCTGTAATCTAACTGATCTCTGTTACTCTGGTTAATCTCTTTAGAGGTACTCATAGAATCACAGAATCAGTTAGGGTTGGAAGGTACCACAAGGATCATCTAGTTCCAAACCTCCTACCATGGGCAGGGACACCCTACCCTAGATCAGGCTGGCCACAGCCTCATCCAGCCTGGCCTTGAACACCTCCAGGGTTGGGGCCTCAACCACCTCCCTGGGCAACCCATTCCAGGCTCTCACCACTGTCATGCTGAACAGCTTCCTCCTCACGTCCACTCTGAATCTCCCCATTTCCAGCTTTGCTCCATTCCCCCTAGTCCTGTCAGTCACTGGAATGACAGTCCCCTTACTCACTTGAAACATACCCATAATACATGTCAAGCACATACACCATGGGGGCTCCTTACAAGGTTCAGTCCTTTGAGCTTGCTGTCATAAAGACACAACCTCCTGTAAAAGAGAAGGCTGACCTGTACTTCTGATAGTTTGCAACTAATATTTCCTATACAGATTTCTCTCAAATCCAGAAGGCAGTGACAGAAGTTGTTTCATAGCTTTGCAGGAAGTAATTTCAGTGACAGTTTAGAAGATACTCAGCAGTGCCTGAAAACTGGCCTCAACAGTGCTATTCAATCAATGGTAATGAATACTCTGACTCTATTGCAAAGCTCAAGGTTAAAAAATACATCTCAGTGCACTAACAGTAATACATCTTCAATATCTGAAGATTTGAGAGCCACAATAATAATGACAATAACAATAATGATGTCAAGTCTCTAGAGAATGGCTGAGGTCTCTCTTTCCTTCAAGAAGTACAGTCCAAAGGAGCAAAGCCCTGCACAGTTCATAGACTTCATTTCCCCAAACCCAGTTATTACAGCCATGAGATAGCTGGAGCTGTCTACAAAGCAGGGATATCAGGACAGCAACAAAGCACCATTCCCAAGAATCACTCAGTCATCTCCTGAAAACATCAGCCAGCAAAACACAGGGGCTATTTGTGTCCTGTTGTAAAGTGTTGATGAGGAGAGGGAGAGGGTCTTCCTGCTGTGTGGTTTTGGACTTGGAGAAAAAAAAAAGCAGCTCCCCTCCCACTAAGCTCAGCTGCTGAAACAGCAAAAAGTTGTTCTAGACACAGTATGCACTCATCATTGGTTTCTTTCTCCTAAAGGCACTACTCTGCGTTCTTTCATTTCTCCTTTTTATCACTCCCTCAGATACTGACCTTCCCTCCAGTAGCCATGACCTTGTGTGATCTTTCTCGCTTGTGTAGAGCAAGTTTAAAATGTAGTTCCATGAGAATGGCAGCATTTATTTGCTCTTATTCATAGAAGCATAGTATTGCTTTGGTTGGAAAAGACCTCTAAGATCACTGAGTCCAACCATCAACCTAACACCACCATGGACATTAAACTACGTCTCAAGTTGCCACATCTGTGCATTTTTCTAACACCTCTGGGGACTGTGACTCCACCATCTTGCTGGGTAATCTATTCCCATCCCTGACCAAAATTCCTAGGCACCAGAGGAAGGGGAGGGATGGAAGAAGGTTTTTATGTTTTTTAAACATTTATGCAGCCAGATGTGACACAGTCAAACTCTTGTTATCTCTAGCATGTCATGGCTTTCTAAGGAAGGTCAGGGCATTGAGACCATCAGATGTGAGAGATCTTACAGGTGACAGTTTGCTGTTACCTCTGCCACATATCTCTGATAGCCTGCCCTGTTAGGGCACTTCTCTTCACCATAGCAAACTCATAAACTCAGATATTCAGCTTCTCTTCCCTACCAAACCTAGAGACCTAGAATCTAAGGCTGAGACCCGTCCTGATTTAGACAAGTGTAAACAGCAGTTCCTGCTGCAGGGCAGACACTCTCCATCAGAAGATCTAAGCAAACATGAAAGTTCTAGTTTGAATAATATCAGTTGCTTTTTTTTTCCACCTAGTGTTGTTTCCCAACCTTCCTTCCTTTAATAGACACTTGGTAGCTTACAGCAGGTAGCTAGGTCTGAATGTGTTGGTTTTGAAGTATGTTTACTTGGCAGGGAAGCTGAACAACCAGGAAAAGCTGTACCTTGCCCACCTACACCAGCTCGGTATCCGTCCCAGCATATTTATCACTTCTACTATTTTTTTCCCACCATTTCCCAAACAGGCACTGCCAAGTGCATGTCTCTGTTAAAAAAGCAAAAGCCCTCCTTGTTCTATATTTGTCTGTATTGAAGTGTCATTGTCTTCTATTGATTTTAGCTCATCTAAGTCTCTAAATAGCTCTTCATTATTTACAGTTTCATCCATTTAAAGTATCATCCATCTGTGATTTCTGTTTTCCCTTTCTTACTTACTTTTTTTTTTCCGACTTCCTTGTACTAATTTCTTTCTTGTTCTGTGAACTCAGAGAACTCTGTAAAAACAACAATCTGAAGTTAAAATAACATCAAATTCACACTCAGTCTTTGAAGTAGTCCTTATGCGTTCTCTATACCCACAGAAACTGCAGAAAACCTGGAAGGACTTTCTTAAGTTCACATAGAGTCTTTCTTATAAGCTGATTAAAGTAGCAAGTCATACACACTGCTCTCCTTTTGTTCAAGCCTCAAAATGATCATGTCATGAGATAGAAAAAGCTATGGTCTCAAACAGTGATTTAATCATAGAATCACAGAATGATTTAGGTTGGAAGGGACCTCAAGGTTCATCCAGCTCCAACCCCCTGCCATAGGCAGGGACACCTCCCACTAGAACAGGTTCCTCAAGGCCCCATCCAACCTGGCCTTGAACACCTCCAGGGAGAGAGCAGCCACAACTTCTCTGGGCAACCTGATTCAGTGTTTCACCACCCTCACTGGAAAGAACTTCTTCCTAACATCTAGTTTACATCTTTCCTCTTCAATTTTAAACCCCTTACCCCTTGTCCTGTCATTACTAGACCTTGTCAATAGTCCCTCCCCAGCCTTCCTGTAGGCCCCCTTCAGCTACTGGAAGGCCACTATAAGTTCTCCTCGAAGCCTTATCCTCTCCAGGCTGCAGAGCCCAAATTCCTGTAGCCTGTCCTCATGCAGAGGTGCTCCAGGAGCTCCAGAAGCAGAGGGCTCCATCGTCGTGGCCCTCCTCTGGACTCACCTCAACAGTTCCATGTCCTTCTTGTGTTGGGGGCTCCAGAAATGTACACAATACTCCAGGTGGGGTCTGACGAGAGCAGAGTAAAGGGGGAGAATCACCTTCCTTGCCTTGCTGGCAACACTTCTCTTGATGCAGCCAAGCACAGGGTTGGCTGCCTGGGCTGCACGTGCACACTGTCAGCTCACGTTGAGCTTTTCATCAACCCAGACTCCCAGGTCCTTTTTCTCAGGGCTGCTCTCAGCCATTTGCACCTAGACTGGATTTGTGCTTGGGATTGTGCTGACCAAGGTGCAGGACCTTACACTTGGCCTTGTTGAATGTCATGAGGTTGGCCTGGGCTCACCTCTGCAGCCTGCCCAGGTCCCTCTGGATGGCATCCCTGCCCTCTAGTAAGTTGACTGTGCTACACAGCTTGGTGTCATCTGCAAACTTGCTGAGGGTGCACTCAATTCCTCTGTCCATGTCACTGACAAAGATGTTAGGCAACACTGGTCTCAGCACTGACCCTGAGGGATGCCACTTGCCACTGGTCTCCAGGTGGACAGTGTGCCCTTGATCACCACTCTCTGCATGCAGTCATCCAGCCAATTCCATATTCAGCAGTGCTGCACCCATCAAGTCCATGTTTTTCCAAGTTGGTGACCAGGATATCATGTGGGACAGAGTCAAATGCCTTACTCAGATCCAGGTAGATGCTGTCAGTTGCCCTTCCCTTATCCACTGTACTGTAGCTGTGACTTCATCACAAAAAGACACCAAATTCATCAGCCATGATTTGCCCTTGGTGAAGCCATTGCTGGTTACCACCAATCCTTGACTCATGCTGGATTGTAAGGCAGTACTCCATGGTATTCATCAGTGTTCTTTTGACCTGTAAAATATTCCCATCAAAGTAGGATTTTGGAAATTCTTAGTAGCTTTTAAAACAAGTTATGTATATCTTATTTACAGCTGCAGAACTATTACAAGTAAAATAAAATAAACTCCAAACCTTACTCCGATACAATTTTTAAAGCACTGTGACATGATTAGTATCAAAAAGTATCTCTATTGACCTGCTTTATGAGGAGCTCTCCAATAAGATCAAGACATTTACAAGCAACAAAAGCAAAAAACCAAGTTCCTCAGAATGAGAGCTCTCATAATTACTTCATCATTTAGGAACAGCAACTACTGAGCAATCACAAAATTACAAGCATCTGTTCCACAATCCCTCACAGACTGTCATAGAATCATAGAATCAACCAGGTTGGAAGAGATCTCCAAGCTCATCCAGTCCAACCTAGCACCCAGCCCTAGACAATCAACTAGGCCATGGCACTAAGTGCCTCATCCAGGCTTTTCCTGAACACCCCCATGGACGGTGACTCTACCACCTCCCTGGGCAGCCCATTCCAATGCCAATCACTCTCTCTGACAACAACTTCCTCCTAACATCCACCCTAAACCTCCCCTGACACAACTTGAGACTGTGTCCCCTTGTTCTGTTGCTGCTTGCCTGGCAGAAGAGACCAACTCCACCTGGCTACAGCCTCCCTTCAGGTAGTTGTAGACAGCAATGAGGTCTGCCCTGAGCCTCCTCTTCTGCAGGCTGCACACCCCCAGCTCCCTCAGCCTCTCCCCACAGGGCTGTGCTCCAGGACCCTCATCAGCTTCCAACTTCCATTACCTTCCAACTTTCCTTACCTTTCTTACCTTCCAACTTCTTTTCAACCTGTCCCAGTTTGGGGCCACGAGCTACCTGGGACCAGATGAAACAATATTTACTCCTTTTGGGGAGTAAAAATGCACTCTGATTTGAAATGTAAAGAGAGATTGTATTTACAAGTGCACATGTACAGATGGCAAACAGGTAGAATGAATGCATTCACAAACTAGGCCAAGTCTATCAGACTAGAACCTTTCAGAATCCTCCACCCCATCCAACCTCAGCAGGCCTGAGTGTAGGCCACAACTGCCCTCTGCACCTCAGGCCTACAAGGCCTCAGAAGTCCAGGTGATGCATCTCAAAATTCCCTGCCAGCTGGAGGTCATCTTCCCTACACAAAACATGAGATGTGGTAGGGACATGCATTCTTCTTGAAGAGAGACGTGAAGGGAGGAGAGGCAGAGAGGAGAAGAGAGTGAGCCTGTAGCCAGGTGGGGTTGGTCTCTTCTGCCAGGCAACCAGCAACAGAACAAGGGGACACAGTCTCAAGTTGTGCCAGGGCAGGTCTAGGCTGGATGTTCGGATGAAGTTGTTGGCAGAGAGAGTGATTTGCATTGGAATGGGCTGCCCAGGGAGGTGAAGAAGTTGCCATGCCTGGAGGTGTTCAAGAACAGCATGGATGAGGCACTTAGTGCCATGGTCTAGTTGACGCGCCAGGGCTGGGTGCTAGGTTGGACTGGATGATCTTGGAGGTCTCTTCCAACCTGGTTGATTCTATGATTCTATGAGTGGTAGAGACTAGCCACACAGATAACAAATACACATTTTGGGTACCTGAAACTAATAATGAACCCCCAAGATTACATAGTGCTTCCTTTGGCTTCAGACATTATAGGTCAGGATGATTTGCAGATGCTCCATCTGGAACACTGCAGGCTACAGCTATAGTGCCATGGTCTAGTTGATTGGACAGGACTGGTTGCTAGGTTGGACTGGATGAGCTTTGAGGTCTCTTCCAACCTGGTTGATTCTATGATTAGAGAAGGCTTGGCAAAGCCTTACGCAATATGTGGGAGAGAGAAATCTGCTTGGCACATAATGAGAACAAACTAATTTCTGATGCATGATTTATGATTCTATGCTATCAGCCAGGCACTGCCCTACAAGCTATGACACTGGGAAGCAGAATAGAATAACAATGTTACAGTATCCTGGGACAACCAGCTCCTGGGACTCAATCTCTTTTTGGAGGACTTTGTCTCTGTGGTCTTCTTAAGAGAACCTGGGGCCCCAAACCACCACACCAGCTCCAGTCACTGCTGGAATCTAAGCAAGCCTTACCATGGCTCTAGTGGGCCTTTCCAGGGAAGGATGACTGGCTTCCTTCCCACCACACTTAGGACTGGCTTCATCATAGAATCATAGAATCAACCAGGTTGGAAGACACCTTCAAGATCATCCAGTGCGACCTATCACACAGCCCCATCCAGTCAGCTAGACCATGGCACTAAAGGCCTCATCCAGGCTTTGCTTGAACACCTCCAGGGATGGTGACTCCATCACCTCCCTGGGCAGCCCATTCCAATGCCAATCACTCTCTCTGCCAACAACTTCCTCCTAACATCCAGCCTAGACCTCCCCTGGCACAACTTGAGACTCTGTCCCCTTGTTCTGTTGCTGGTTGTCTGGGAGAAGAGACCAACCCCCACCTGGCTACAACCTCCCTTCAGGTAGTTGTAGACAGCAATGAGGTCCCCCCTGAGCCTCCTCTTCTCCAGGCTAAACACCCCCAGCTCCCTCAGCCTTTCCTCATAGATCCCGGCCTTTCACCAGGTTCATTGCCCTTCTCTGGACACCTTCCAGCACCTCAACCTCTCTCCCCTGCACCATCTGTAAGGCAGCTCCTGGGCTTAGGCTGTTCCTGGTCCTGCTCTCCAGCACCTCCCCAGCCTTTCCTTAGAGCAGAATAACAAAATTTGCAACCATAGAAGTAAAAATAGAAATTATCTCTATCCAAAGGACAGCAATGGCTTTGTCATTGTGAAAGTCAAGCATTTCAAAGCTTTGTTAAAAGTTTTGATCCCTCCTTCATTAACAATAAATAGGATTCCAATGACAATTGAAATTATTTCTGTTTTATTTTAGTGGATCTGTTCACTTTAACTAACGAAAACTTTGTGTATGCAGGAATGCCTCCAAAGGGAAAATAGTGCAGTTTTGCAACCTGTAGAACTATTAAAGCATTTCAGATCAAGTGAGGAACAAACTGTATGAAAATCTGTTATGTTCAGTAGCTTAAATAAGGAATTGGAAGGAAAAGTGTGAAAACAAAAGTTTACTGTCTCAAAATGTTCCCTAGGAACTTCACCAAGAAATTAATTGCCACAAACTGAACTTATACTTAAAAGCTGACAGGAGAAGATGTTCAATATACCAAGAGATCTAGCTATGCAGGAGGACTGACTCATTAATGAATTACTTAAATGGCAAAACAGAAACTATGGTCCAGGCTTTCGCTTGAGGTTGCTTGTCCCTGTGGCTCATCTGCCTGAAACACACACAGAAACATTTCAGCACCAGGGCTGTAGCTAATAAGGCCCATGTCCTATTTAAGCCAGGCTGGCCCTGTAGACCAGCTTTTCTTCTCCCTGTGAAGATTAACACCTGAACAGTGGCATAGCATCAAGCACAGCCATGATGTAATTTTCAAGGGCAACTAAGCTTATCAGAATAGAATAGAATAGAATAGAATAGAATCAACCAGGTTGAAAGAGACCTCCAAGATCAGCCAGTCCAACCTAGCATCCAGCCCTATCCAGTCAACTAGACCATGGCACTAAGTGCCTCATCCAGGCTTTTCTTGAACACCTCCAGGGACGGTGACTCCAGCACCTCCTTGGACAGCCCATTCCAATGCCAATCACTCTCTCTCTGCCAACAACTTACTCCTAACATCCAGCCTATACTTCCACTGGCACAACTTGAGACTGTGTCCCCTTGTCCTGTTGCTGCTTGCCTGGGAGAAGAGAACAACCCCCACCTGGCTACAACCACCCTGCAGGTAGTTGTAGACAGCAATGAGGTCTCCCCTGAGCCTCCTCTTCTCCAGGCTAAACAACCCCAGCTTCCTCAGCCTCTCCTCATAGGGTTTGTGTTCCAGGCCCCTCACCAGCCTTGTTGCCCTTCTCTGGACACGTTCCAGCACCTCAACATCTCTCTTGAATTGAGGACCCCAGTACTGGACACAGGACTCAAGGTGTGGCCTGACCACTGTTGAGTACAGGGGCAGAATAACCTCCCTTGTCCTACTGGCCACACTGTTCCTGATACTGGCCAGGATGCCATTGGCTCTCCTGGCCACCTGGGCACACTGCTGGCTCATCTTCAGCCTACTATCCACCAGTAGCCCCAGGTCTCTTTCTTCCTGGCTGTTCTCAGCCACTCTGTCCCCAGCCTGTAGCACTGCTTGCGGTTGTTGTGGCCAAAGTGCAGAACCCTGCACTTGGCCTTGTTGAATCTCATCCATTGGCCTCTGCCCACCCATCCAGCCTGTCTAGGTCCCTCCACAGGGCTCTCCTACCCTCCAACAGATCCACACCTGCTCCTAGCTTGGTGTCATCTGCAAACTTACTGATGCTGGACTCAATCCCCTGGTCCAGATCATCAATAAAGTTGTTGAATAGGACTGGGCCCAGCACTGATCCTTGGGGAACACAACTAGTGACAACTACCAGCTGGATGTGGCACCATTCACCACAAATCATGGGAAGACCAGTGTGCCCAGATGGCCAAGAGACCCAATGACATCCTGGCCTGTATCAGGAGCAGTGTGGCCAGTAGGACAAGGGAGGTTATTGCAGTCGGACAAGGGAGGTTATTCTTCCCCTGTACTCAGAGGTTTGTGTTCCAGGCCTCTCACCAGTTTTGTCGCCCTTCTCTGGACACATTCCAGTATCTCAACAGCTCTCTTGCATTGAGGAGCTCAGAACTGGACACAGTCCTCAAGGTGTGTCCTGACAAGTGTTGAGAGTCTCATTCTGTTGGCTCTTTAAAAACCAGAACATAGCTTAGAAAAGAAGATATGCATTTCATTCAGAAGGTGAAGCCTTGAATATAGCTATATGTAAAACAAATGTAATTAAAAGTACTGGTCAGGTATAACTTTAATAAAATGATCAGTACTTACTTGGGATGAAAAAAAGCCATTTCAGGAAAGTTAAGTCATCTGAGTTATTTATTTTCTCTAAATGCCTGTAAGATAATTATTGAAATATTTTATTACAAATCATCCCTGATTTAGCTCAGGTGTTGCAGAAACCCTGATTTATCTTGCCACAAAAAATGTGGTCAAGGCCCTCACAGATCAGTGTGATCGAAGGCAATGCCACATGGACTCCAGACGATTCAATGTGAATTATGCCAGAGACCTTTATTGATCATCTCGGCTCTCAATAAATACCCTCAGGGCCACAGGGCACACGCCTACACATTAGCATAATTAATCAAGGACAACCCACTCCATCAGCATAATCCACGTCTTGTTTTGCTCATTAACGAGGTGTCCGTTATCTATCCTTTCTGAGATAAGGTAGCCAGGAGCTGGTGGGAACCAAGGTCAGCATCCTCCTGTTATTGCCCTTCTTCACTCCGTTCCCACATCCTTCATCACTTTGCATTCCCACAATATTTCAGTTTAGATCAGTAACCAAGACTTCTATGTGAAATTCTTTCTGTGTTTAACCTTTACATCATCCAGACTTTCAGGTCATGGAGCCAGCTGAGACCCTTCCCTCATCTGTAACAGGTCCTGTACATGTGGCATGCAGTAGATCTGTAGATATGTTGTGGTTGTAAGCATTGGTTCCCCTGGTTGCAGCCAGTTTCTGCGGACAGTTGTCTTGCAGAAATGCAGCCCATGGCATGCAAGATGCTTTTTGAAGCTTCATGCTGTTTTCCAGCTAAGTAGCTAAGTTCTTAGCTACTCTTTGTGGCAGAGGAAGTCATGAGAGTACACTGGGCACCTCTTTTCTGCACTTGATGTATTTTCTCGGACTGTAACCTCCCTAGGAAAGAGATTGTCTTTTTCTGTCTCTTTATTCATTCTGTAGGGAAGTCAAAATGCCACAACTCAGCTGAGGACTGTAGGCAGAAATATCCAAGAAAATAAATTCCTGTCATATATAAATGCTGAACAGCAAATAATGATGTTCTCAGCGTACAGAACCACTTATTAAGTGAATATTAATGATTACATCTCATTTATAATTTATCTATTTACTGTCCTTTTTTTGTTTGTTTTATCTATTCTATAAATACCAATTA
Organism: Tricholaema leucomelas; assembly: GCA_013400475.1. Lineage (NCBI taxonomy): Eukaryota > Metazoa > Chordata > Aves > Piciformes > Lybiidae > Tricholaema lacrymosa > Tricholaema leucomelas. The sequence goes on from WAAF01005807.1 coordinate 130,205, forward strand.
AAAATACCTTTTAAAACAGAAGACAGTTTGGGGTCAGTGCAAGCATCATAGAAGTGTGTTACGTGGTCCTTATAAACAACAGATAAAGGTAAGCAGTAAAATTCTGGCTTCCAAAAATAACTTTTTGCTGCAGCACAGCAGTGGCTGTAACCATTTCAGGTGAAGGCAAGGAGTAAAATTCTAGCTTCTAAAAGTTATAAATCTTTGTACAGCATGAAAGTAAAAAATCATCTCAGAATGCTGACAGACCAAGCCTCTTCTGGTTGTTCCAGTCTTTAGCAGGCTGTCCATTATCTGAATAATAGATGAGACTGTTCCTTCCAGCCCTAGAGCAGCTGCTGCCGTGTTTCCCATTCAGCTAAGCAGGAGGAGATGCACCAGCAATGTGATGAAGCACAGAGCCAGATTTGGAGAACCAGGGTTATTTGCCAGGCTCCAAGGTTGGCAGCCAGCCCATGCTACCCCAGCCTGTGCAACCAGCTCTGCACCCACTGCGTGCTTTGCCTATATGCAAGATATGCTCCTCTCAACATCCCCAATGATAAAGAAGTGACTGCTTTATTTGGTACTGATTGGACTGATGTATTTGTTTCCCAGGACACTGTTCCCAAACAGCACTACAGGCCAAGGACAGAGTGGCTGAAGAGCAGCCAGACAGAAAGGAACCTGAGGGGACTGGTAGATAGTATCTGAATATGAGCTAGCAGTGTGCCCAGGTGGCCAGGAGGGCCAATGGCACCCTGGCCTGAATCAGGAAGAGTGTGGCCAGCAGGACAAGGGAGGTTATTCTGTTGCTGTACTCAGCACTGGTCTGGCCACACCTTGAGTGCTGTGTCCAGTTCTGGGCTTCTCAGTTTAAGAGAGATGTTGAGATACTGGAACATGTCCAGAGAAGGGCAATGAAGCTGGTGAGGGGTCTGGAGCACGCCCTGTGAGGAGAGGCTGAGGGAGCTGGGGGTGTGCAGCCTGGAGAAGGCAGAGGGGGGACCTCATTGCTGTATACAACTACCTGAAAGGAGATTGTAGCCAGGTGGGGTCTTTTCTGCCAGGCAAGCAGCAACAGAACAAGGGGACACAGTCTCAAATTGTGACAGGGGAGATATAGGCTGGATGTTAGGAGAAAGTTGTTGCCAGAGTGAGTGATTGGCATTGGAATGGGCTGCCCGGGGAGGTGGTGGAGTCACTGTCCCTGGAGGTGTTCAAGCAAAGCCTGGATGAGGCACTTAGTGCCATGGTCTGGGTGCTAGGTTGGACTGGATGATCTTGGAGGTCTCTTCCAACCTGGTCGATTCTATGATTCTCTGATTCTATGGTCTAGTTGATCAGATAGGACTAGGTGATAGGTTGGACTGGATGATCTTTGATGATCTTCCAACCTGGTTGATTCTATGATTCTGTGATTCTGTGATCAACCAGCTTCTATTTATTGCATTTATGTTTGGCATTCTGTTGGCTTTCTATTGAATACTGTGTAATATCAATATGATCAAGAATCAAGAAGAAGGGTTTTTCTTGACTGTTTAAACAATATTTTAAGGGAGCTTTACCAAAATAATCTGCAACTCCCTGTTCACTTACTTTGGAATTGCAAAAGTATCATGAAGGCAGTGTTATCAGAGACATAAATGGGCTCAGAAAAGGCACAACACAGGAAAAAGTATACCTAATGACAGCTTCAAATCTCTTGATACATGTCCATTCAAACTCTCAGAGGCCAAAACTCCAAAAGCTGATGTTAGTATCTGAGTTCAAAATGTACCTCAAGAAAAAAATACTCTCCTCCAATGCTTCTCCAATTTGCTCAGATATTTTATTAATATAAACCAGTTTTCCACCTCTGTGTTTTTAGCATTACTTTTTAAACAACACAAAATGGGTAGCAAAAATAACCCTGGCTCCATTATGCAGCAAATGTAGGCAGACCTTTAACTTCAGCATGACTCCACAACAGAAACTGTCTAGCAGTGCCCCTATACAGCCCTTTTTGCACAATCAGGCTTAAATTAGTAAAGACATATGATGCATTAAGCCATGCACATTACACTGTTCAGGCTTGAAAGTGCCTAATGTTGAGTAAAGTTTCCCATCAGCTGGTTTTGTGTTGTTTGTTTCGTGCTCTCATTTGAACTATTACGTAACACGGTGAAAAGAGAATTGGCACACAGAGGCATAACAGTTTGTATTTGGTTGGTCTCTTCTGCCAAGCAACCAGAAACAGAACAAGGGGACACAGTCTCAAATTGTGCCAGGGCAGCTGTAGGCTGGATGTTAGGAGGAAGTTGTTGGCAGAGAGAGTGATTGGCATTGGAATGGGCTGCCCAGGGAGGTGGTGGAGTTGCCGTCCCTGGAGGTGTTCCAGAAAAGCCTGGATGAGGCACTTAGTGCTATGGTCTAGTTGATTGGCCAGGGCTGGGTGCTAGCTTGGACTGGCTGATCTTGGCAGTTTCCTCCAACCTGGTTGATTCTAAAATTCTAGTGAAAAAGAAGTGTATTCTTTTATTTCACAGAAACTTGATAAACCAGATCTTTAATTCAAATTGAAAAGCAAAGAGGAGTATGCTGAATGATAACGTAGCACTATCGATCGCAGGAAGTATTACAACATATTGTGAAGACAGCTCTTAATCAGCTAGTGACAGGACTAGGGTGAATGGAGCAAAGGTGGAGGTGGGGAGATTCAGGCTGGTCATGAGGAGGAAGTTGTTGAGCATGAGAGTGATGAAAGCCTAGAACAGGTTGCCCAGGGAGGTGGTTGAGGCCCCATGCCTGGAGGTGTTTAAGGCCAGGCTGGATGAGGCTGTGGCCAGCCTGATCTAGGGTAGGGTGTCCCTGCCCATGGCAGGGAGATTGGAACTAGCTGATCCTTGTGGTCCCTTCCTACCCTGACTGATTCTATGATTTTATAATCTCTGGAGGTCCCTTCCAACCTCTAAAGTTCTGTGATTCTGTGATATTTATTTTTCAAGATGAGAAGATCCTCATTACCTCTGAATATATGTATTATTTGTGCCTCTTACTTTGTATCAGAACTATCTGTAATTCAATTCATGGAGGAGTGAGATTGCAACAAAATAAAAGAACACTACATTAGAGTTTTTGGAGAGCAAACATTTTCTAAACTCAGTCTCTCAGAAGTAAAATGTGTGAATGCTTCTCCAAATGAAAAGTTAACATTAAAAAAAGAATCAAGTTGTGAATTTAAAGCTCATAAGCTACTCCATACTAACTCCTTTTACAGATTTGCTTAGCTGGCAATGTGTGAAGTAACTTACTCCACATAGGAAAAGCATCTGTGAGTTCACACCTTAGCTTTGACTTGGAGGATGTTACTTCATGTTCACGGTGCATTGAGAGCCTATGTGAGTAACGAGTGTGTTGCAAATTCACAAACTCTGATCAGTGTTTCTGTATAAAATCCCCTTTCTGTAGAAAAACCTTTGTGTGCATTTTGTCAATCTGTTGGAGGGTAGGAGAGCCCTGCAGAGCGACCTGGACAGGCTGGATGTGTGGGCAGAGGCCAATGAGATGAGATTTAACAAGGCCAAGTGCAGGCTTCTACACTTTGGCCACAACAACCTCAAGCAGCGCTACAGGCTGGGGACAGAGTGGCTGAGAACAGCCAGGAAGAAAGGGAGCTGGAGGTACTGGTAGATAGTAGGCTGAAGATGAGCCAGCAGTGTGCCCAGGTGGCCAGGAGAGCCAACAGCATTGGTAATGGGTTGGACTGGATAATCTCGGAGGTCTCTTCCAACCTGGTTGATTCTATGATTCTATGGTCTGTATCAGGTACAGTGTCACCAGTAGGACAAGGGAGGTTCTTCTGCCCCTGTACTCAGCACTGGTCAGGCCACACCTTGAGTGCTGTGTCCACTTCTGGGGTCCTCAATTCAAGAGAGATGTTGAGATACTGGAATGTATCCAGAGAAGGGCAGCAAGGTTGGTGAGGGACCTGGAGCACAGCCCTGTGAGGAGAGGCTGAGGGAGCTGGGGGTGTTTAGCTGTCAGAAATTCAGACCTTCAGTTCCTCTGCTGTGTCAGGCAGAGTGAAACTTGACCACTGTGGCAAGCCTCTGCGTCACCAAGAGACACAGAAAGAGACTAGAGCTCCTGGCCTGCATGGCAAGCACTTCTACTTTTTGTCACTCTCCTGTGTAACTTTGTGAGCTCATGAATAAGATAAACAAATGTAAAGCTGGCAATGGCAGGATTCAGCCACCAATAGGTGTATTTTCTGCATGTTCATACCAGCCTAGCAGCAGAGGTCACTGAGGGCAGATTCAGGCCCCGGGCTGTCCTATTCTAAATATATACAAAGCACTCTCAAAATATCAAAATTGATTGCACTCAAGACAGTATTCAATCAGTTTGCTAAACTGATCAGCAAAATTCAATAGATTTAGCATCAGTTCAGTTTGAAATCTTTCCCAAACCCCCAGTGCTTAATCAGCCCTTTTGGGCTAGAAGCTGAGAAGGGCTTCTCACCAAAGCTTTTGATCTGAGAAAATTTCCAATGCTTTCTAGCTCTTGCTAAATCAAACATACTGAAGGAGCAGTCTTTTTTTTGTGGCATTTTGGCACTGGTAATCCAGACTGGAACCATGGTGTGCAGAAAGCATAAAAACTCGAGGGAAATGCTAGCTACACTTTAAAAAGCTCTAAAGAAGGTTCTTTTTCAGGTGAAATGGTGATTGTCATCACAGAAAAAACTCTCCACTCCAGTTTCAGAATCATATGATGGCTTGGCTAGAACAAAATGGATAAGCTACAACCCTGATCTAAGGTAAGGTGTCCCTGCCCATGGCAGAGGGGTTGGAACTAGATGATGCTTGTGGTCCCTTCCAACCCCGACTGATTCTATGATCCTATGATTTCAAAATGGATTATCAAACCCCTCAGATTCTTGAGAATTTACTTGAGAATTGGAAGACACTTTTGTAATTTATGCCTATGCTAAGAATGTGTGAATAAAAATGTAATGAGTTTGCAAGCTCAAAATGCAATCTGTTTCAAGTCAATAAAGTACTTTAGTAGAGCTAAATCCAATGGTAAAACATTGTAAAAAGGTATATAAAAAATCAGTAGAATGGCTGAAAAAATCAGGAAAAATTAGGAATGAGGGAAAAAAGTGAGTTCTCTATATGAATTCAGACCTTGGGATATTCTTACTTAAAAGTTAAAAAGTTTCTCTTCAAATGAAAACTTGAACTCTCATATAATCACATAGGATTTCAGGATTAAAAGCTTTCAAAAACATGGACATCAGTCCAACCTAGCACCCAGACCTGGCCAATCAACTAGCCCATGGCACCAAGTGCCTCATCCAGGCTTTGCTTCAACACCTCCAGGGATGGCGACTCCACCACCTCCCTGGGCAGCCCATTCCAATGCCAATCACTCTCTCTGCCAACAACTTCCTCCTAACATGCAGCCTATTCCTCCCCGGCACAACTTGAGACTGTGTCCCCTTCTTCTGTTGCTGGTTGTCTGGGAGAAGAGGCCAACCCCACCTGGCTACAGCCTCCCTTCAGGTAATTGTAGACAGCAATAAGGTCTGCCCTGAGCCTCCTCTTCTCCAGGCTAAACAATCCCAACTCCCTCAGCCTCTCCTCACAAGGCTGCCTGTTCCAGACCTCTTCTTGCCAGGAAGCCACCAGGCCTTCCCCTTTCCTGTAGCAAGGTACCATCCTGAAATTCCCTACTGCCACCCTGACACTGGGGTGCTGACAGTGCTCCCTCTCTGTGTCCCTATGCCACCCGCTCTGGAGGGTGCCTGGCAGTTATCTCCTTGATGTAACCTACATACCCATGCACTTTCACCCTGAAGGGCAGAGTGGGAGGCTGTGAGCACCAGCTAGAGATGTTCACAAGCCTGGGAAGATGCCAAGTGCAAGGAATGTGAAGCACAGCCTAAGGCTGTTCACACAGTGTGGACACATAGCCCTCCATAAGAGAGGGTTCCAAACAGATTTTTGCTAATTTACTCCCAACATCTGGGGGAGAAAAAAAAAAAGAAAAAAAAAAAAAAAAGAAGAAGACTCTTTCAAATTTTAAGTGAATGTTAGATCTCCTTATTGTTTGGTACTAAACCAATCAAACCTCAAACAAGAAAATACTTTAAACTGCGAGATCCCTTTATCTGTTGTGTTAATAGGGACACATTGTACACTTCAGGCTTTTTTTCCATTCATTTGTTCCTAGATAAGCAGTATGCTATTACTCTCCAGTGGTGCTGTCTTCAGGGACTATTTCTGTCCAGCACTTGGGAGAATGCATTATGAGATGTCAGCATGTGTGAGCAGAGATAGTACGGCTTGTCATGTACAGATAGGCCATATTCTGCTATGAAATGATGGCTTTGTCTTTTATCACTGTCACAGTCTTACTTAACAAGCTGCGACTCTGTGGTTCATCACAAAGAAAACTGTCATCCCTAGATACGTGCCTTGAATGTCCTTTCATCTTTTGTGCAGGTAGGATCTGCCATGTGACATCAAGCAGAACAGTAACTCCAGATGGACTCTGCTAGTGCCACAGCATATTAACAAAGGGGTTCGCTGGCACAGATCCAGGCTTTGCACCTTAGATTAGATTAGAGCGATGAGGAAAACATAAACAAGCTTTGAAATGAAGCAAGACCTAGTAATATGTCATAAATATAATTAGAAAGGGAAATGTTAGTAATCCATCGTCTTTAAGTGATAATTTATTTATCATGGTGTTATGCTGAGCAGCAGATAAATCAATTAGAGCTGCTTTCAAAAGCAAATAATTATAGAGTCGGTTGAATGGAGTGATGACAGATGAAGGGGTTTGAGGGACTCAAAAATTCTGTAATTGGAAATCTGGAGAATCATTGGCCATCACTAAAGATTGTGATACTGCAAGCCATTTTTCTGGATCTTAGTGCTTCTATTTATAAGGTCACTGAACAAAGAAAAAGTGTCTGTTGCTAGGATCAGAGACAGACACCTAAGAAGAAAAGCCTTCAGCATATCCAGAGGGCACATATATGAAATAGTTATACAGGGTGTTTAGTGAGTGCTTTGCAGCAGAGCCTGCAGGCCAGAATTTTTCTGGCAGAGAAATGTGGACATATTCTGCTCGCTTCAGCATTTTGTATGGCCATGGGACATATTACACTGCCAGAGTTGTGATTCCGTGGATCAGATTAAACTACTTTGTGGACATTAAAGAATGAATATTTCATGCGAACTTTTACGGGGCTGAATTTAAACTAAAGCACTGAAGTGCTTCTCCATATTCCTCTGCCCTGTGACTTTTGCATTTTTAAACTAGCCTTCCCTTGCATAAAGTTGTTCTTCCGTGGGACTGCTTCTTAATTGTGTAAGCAGAGAAATCTGAAATATTAACCCTCATTGAGTGCAGGCTTCCAATCTTGGCACAGTAAAAGGAAGGAGAAGAAAGAAGAGACGTCTTTCAGTCAACAGGAGTGTCTTCTAAGGGTGTAATGTTTAGAATAGAATAGAATAGAATCAACCAGGTTGGGAGAGACCTCCAAGATCATCCAGTCCAACCTAGCATCCAGCCCTGTCCAGTCAACTAGACCATGGCACTAAGTTCCTCATCCAGGCTTTTCTTGAATACCTCCAAGGGATGGTGACTCCACCACCTCCCTGGGCAGCCCATTCCAATGCCAAGCACTCTCTCTGGCAACAACTTCCTCCTAGCATCCAGCCTATACTTCCCCCAGCACAACTTGAGACTGTGTCCCCTTGTTCTATTGCTGGTTGCCTGGCAGAAGAGACCAACCCCCACCTTGCTACAGCCTCCCTTCAGGTAGTTGCAGACAGCAATGAGGTCACCCCTGAGCCTCCTCTTCTCCAGGTTACAAAGAGAGGAAACAGAGCACTTTGTCCATTGATGGAAAAGTGCAACATTCACATGTAAGAGTGCTGCCAGTATTTGAGGGGTGCCAAGGAAACCTGTGTGGATGTGTTACCAGTAAAATTGCCTGACTGCCTCTTTTCCAAAAATAGGAAAGAGGGTGTTGAGAACATAGAAACTGATGTTGAAGAATTTCTGACCTCTTTATTTTAAAAAAGTATCATCTTTCTTGTCTTGTTCTGAGTGTTTCTCACTCCCACCAATGCTCCGAGATTTGAAACAAAATATAACTCCCTGCAAATGAGGTTACAGAGAGTCTCTACTTGGGTAATGTTTCCATGTTGAGTCTTGAATGCATTCTTCCCACTGGTGGCTACTTTTAGCTATACCCAAGGTTTTTATTACTACACACAACTATGGATCACACAGATCATTTGGGTTCTATATCTGGGAGGGAAGGAGGGCAATGGAACCACTGTTTTTGCTTCACTTTAAAAGCTATGCTCAGGTGACTGCGAATTGGCAATGAATGAATCTTTCCTGTCCCTGGTATGCTTGTCAGAGGGATACACAACTCCAAGAGTCTCATTCAACTTGCTTTGTGCTTAAGCTGAGCCCCACCATCACTTTAGATGACTTATCTGCCTCTCCCTGTCCCAAAAACCTGTGTTATGTATGAGCACTGATAGGCTCTGAGACTAAGCCCACATTCACCTCTAGGAAAAAGACATACACAGAATCATAGAATCAACCAGGTTGGAAGAGACCTCCAAGACCATCCAGTCCAACCTAGCACCCAGCCCTATCCAGTCAACTAGACCATGGCACTAAGTGCCTCATCCAGGCTTTTCTTGAACACCTCCATACATGCTGAGATTAGCCAGCATTAACACATCAGCTTGTTTTTTCACTTGTGATGTGGTAAGACGCATTTATCACAGCAGCTCCACCCCCTTAGGTCTTTCTAAGACCCTAGCTTTTGAACTTACCTCTGATTAAAAATATGTTTCAGTTTTCAGCATGGATAATATATATAATGGAAATATACAGTGATCAAAGTCCCATTGCAGTGATCAAAGGCTGAAAACTACTTTGTCTTCATGATGAATTGCTCAGGTGATTCTGACTAAAGTTGTGTTTTCATCTCTTACAGTTGGACCACTGTGGAAGCTGTACAGTTTATGGCATCTCCCCATGCCTCCAGAACTGGATGCAGTACTCCAGATGGGGTCTCACCGGAGCAGAGTAGAGAGGGAAGAATCACCTCCCTCCACCTGCTGGCCACACTTCTCCTGATGCAGCCCAGGATCTGGTTGGCCTTCCGGGCTGCAAGCTCACACCGCTGGCTCACGTTGAGCTTCTTGCCCACCAGCACCCCCAAGTCCCTCTCCTCGGGGCTGCTCTCCTGGGATTGCCTCGACCCAAATGCAGGACCTTGAACTTGGTCTTGTTGAGCCTCATGAGCCTGGCTTGTGCCCACCTCTGCAGCCTGTCCAGGTCCCTCTGGATGGATTCTTTAGCTCCAGTGTGTATGCTGCACCACACAGCTTGGTGTCATCAGCAAACTTGCTGAGGCTGCACTCAGAGCCACTTGTCTTGACACCTTCCAGGCATGGAGGCTGCATAAAATCATCTCCAAAGAAACATCCTTGTAGCCATATTTTAATTTTTTTGGTTCCAATTCAAACTTCGTTGAAAGTGCTCAAGGAGATGAAGTTCCAATTAACTTACCAACGTTTTTGACACTAAAAACATTGAAGCACAGGGAAAGAAAGGATGCTTACTCAGAGGGGCTTGAAAGCATGAGTAATAGTAAGCTAGGTAAAAGAAGACCCTTTCAAAGTCTTCAAAGGATTAACGAGAAGGTAGCTTCATCACTTTGCTATCATAAAGCATTTTATCCAAAATTCAGGCTTTTCATCTAGCAATGGTTTTCCTGTTAAGAAATAACGGTCTCGAGTTGTGCCAGGGGAGGTCTAGGCTGGATGTTAGGAGGAAGTTCTTGCCAGAGTGAGTGATTGGCATTGGAATGGGCTGCCCAGGGAGGTGGTGGAGTCACTGTCCCTGGAGGTGTTGGAGCAAAGCCTGGATGGGGCATTTAGTGCCATGGTCTGGATGACTGGATGGCGCTGGGTGACAGGTTGGACTGGATGATCTTGGAGGTCTCTTCTAACCTGGCTGACTCTGTGATACTTTGTAGTGGAGTGTGGAACAGTTTTCTCCTTGTAAAATGGTCTCCTGAAGTAAAAAGGAAATTACTTGCCTATGACTATGCAGGAATTCATAGCAGACTAGAAGTATGGGAACATTCTATGGGAGGGTTCTATGATTCCATGAATTTCTATGGACACAGACTTTGGTTAAAGATAAAAGATCAGTCAATTGGATGAAGCTCAATGGCTCTAGGAAGAATATAACAAAACACAGTAACAACAACAAAATAAACCCAACAACCAACCCAAAACCCAACAAACCAACATACACTTGAATTTCTTGTCATACTTTCTTGCCATTGCAGTGCTATACTACGTTGCCATAGGTATGAAACCCTTTAAGTAGGATCACATCCAGAACTTGAAGTGCTTAACTGAATATTGATCGAGTGGTACTCTTTTAAAAAGCATTCTTTGTAAGTAACTTGAGACTTGATTTTCCAAAGTGCTGAGCACCTGCAGCTCCCACTGGCTTCATTTGCAGTAACTGCACGTACTCAGGAAAGCAGGTCAGATGGCACTCGTGTGGCAAGGCCACAGACTTCAGTGGAAAACTACACGTTTTGAAAATTAGACTTTGCTACAGCTTCTACTAAGAGTGTCCACAGCAGATGCTGGAGCCATGTCCTCTTAAGCTGCCAACATCCCAAATCAGTTCCCAGGATCATCAAAGTGGAGAAGAATGAGGGTTGCCATGGTGAAAAACACATATGTATTTTAATAAATAAAAATGTTCTATCTATATTATACATATTCATATTATATACTTTTATTATATAAGTATTATA
>WAAF01005807.1:141233-177992 GCA_013400475.1 Tricholaema leucomelas
CAAGCAAATTCTATTCTATTCTATTCTATTCTATTCTATTCTATTCTATTCAAAGCCTGGATGGGGCTCTTAGTGCCATGGTCTAGTTGATTCGACAGGGTTGGGTAATAGTTTGGACTGGATGATCTGGGACATCTCTTCCAACCTGGCTGATTCTGTGATTCCATGATTCTATGATTCTATATATTTATTTATGTTATAAATATATATTTATTTCTATTATAAATATTTAAAGTAGGGCTCTGGTACAGGGCCTAAGCTAGGCTCCCATTTATTCCCTTCTGGAAGTCAACAGAAGGGAAACTTAAATAAGAGCAGATGCTTGCTTCTGTCTTGCTCTGGCTTCTGGCCTGACAGACTTTGACGTCCTCTAAAACTACATAAAAGGATGTCGTAGTGAGGCCGGAGCTGGTCTCTTCTCCCGAATTACTTATGATAGGACAAGAGGAAATGGCTTCAAGTTGCATCAGGGGAGGTTTAGGTTGGATGTTGGGAGGAAGTTCTTTACTGAGCGGGTGGTCAGGCACTGGAACAGGCTGCCCAGGGACGTGGTGGAGTCACCATGCCTGGAGGTGTTTAAAAGGAGAGTGGATGTGGCACTTGAGGCTATGGTCTGGTGATTAAGGATGCTGGGATGAAGGTTGGACTGGGTGATCCTGGTGGTCCTTTCCAACCATAGCAATTCATAGTGATTAGTGATTAGATATAGACACTTATTCATAGGAATAGGAGGAATGAAAGAAAAAACATAAGACAATTAAGACTCTGGAACAAACAATCTCTTAGAGCTCCCTGCAAGGTATCACAGCTTTTCACCTATCCTTATGCAGAGGCAACATCTAAAAATCCATACTGCTGCTACACAATCTGAGGCACCCGGAGAAATCAGGGTAATGCAGAGAGGTCCTCATTTCTGTCACTCTGCAGAGCTCCAGTGGAGATTAGGAAAACAATCACATCATGTAAAAAAGAGTGTATGTGACATTGAGATGATAAAAAGCTAACTACATCTGGGGCCTTAAAAAATGCTGCTATCCCAAATTCTCATTAACAGCATCCAATTACTGTGGGTGGTTAAAGTGTTCATCTCACTACGCGGCCACTTACTGCTGGAGTCTGTTTGCTGCCCAGCATAAATCACACAGCCTATGAATGGCATTTACTTTGCATTTTGCAGCACAAGGACAAACAAAAACATACTCTGAAGTACAGTTAAAGCTGAAAGGAAAGGTTATCCCCAGCAAAACCTGTTACTTTTGTATCTTGTAAAATCAGCTTAGCTTTGGTTATGTAGCAAAAACCTGTGGCTGCCATGAGGTGTACATGGAATAATAAATGCTTTCTATTTGAAGTATTTGGCAATTATCATGTCAAACATACAATTAGTTTTAGATCTTTTTTTTTTCCCCCTAAATGCCACACAAATCAGAAAACCCTGCAGACATCAAAGTGTCCCTCATTAGAATATGGATACATTTACTCAGTAGTCTATGTGTGGCAGAGTACTGAGTAAACTGAGACTACTGACCAAATGAAATGTCAACGAGTCTCTGCTAATAACAATGAGCAGAGATGCCTGGAGTACTGTGTCCAGTTCTGGAGCCCCCATTACAGGAGGGCTGTGGACATGCTGGAGTGTGTCCACAGAAGGGCCACGAGGATGCTCAGAGGGCTGCAGCACCTTTCCTATGAGGACAGACGGAAAGAGTTGGGGCTGTTCAGTCTGGAGAAGAGGAGGCTCCCAGGTGACCTTCTTGTGGCTTTCCCATAGATGAAGAGGGCCTACAAAAAAGCTGGGGAGGTACTTTGTAGGCTCTCAGGGAGTGACAGGACTAGGGGGGGGGATGGAGCAAAGATGGAGGTGGGGAGATTCAGACTGGCCATGAGGAGGAATTTTTTCAGAATGAGAGTGGTGAGAGACTGGAATGGGCTGCCCAGGGAGGTGGTTGAGGCCCCATCCCTGGAGGTGTTTAAGGCCAGGCTGGATGAGGCTGTGGCCAGCCTGTTCTAGGGTAGGGTGTCCCTGCCCATGTCAGAGGGGTTGGAACTAGCTGCTCCTTGTGATGCCTTCCAACCCTGTCTGACTCTGTGATTCTATAAAGTAGGCAGGAAGATCTCTGTCAGTGAATACTACAAACAACAATCACAGCAGTCAGGCAATTACCAGAGGCATAAAACACCTGTAAGCCCAGCAAATAAAATGTGATCCCCTCATAAGCCATGGACATAAGAGGCAATGGTGGTAAACTAAAGCTGCAGTTCACAGGATATTAACCTCACTGAAAGGAGGGCTGATGATTGCTGTTGCATCAAATCCAACTAACAACCTGTTCCTACAGCCAAATACCTCTTGTTTTTGTAGAAAGGAAAACAAACTGTCTCAGTAGTAAACTACAGTGAGAACCATGGAAGCAAAATCAATGAACTCAAACAGGAGGGAGCAGCTGCAAACTGAAACAATAAAGAGGAGTGTTATGAAAGACCAAAACCATAGACTAAACCAATGGGAGGAAAAAAAAAAAAAAAAAGAGTAGGCTGTAGTGGTTTCTGAAAGGAGGAGTTTTCATTTCCTTCACAGTTCATGGCAAGATTTCATTGATCCTTGCTGGAGGAAAATCAGGTTTCTTAAGAGAGGAACAAAAAGGCTGAAGAATAAAAGACAAATAGTGAAAGGATTCAGTGTGAAAAACAGAGCAGATACATAAATCTAAGTCTTCCTCTATGAGAGGCAGAAGTTCTGTCTGCATTGAGATGGAGATTTCAATCTGCTGATATCTACTGAACAGCAATAACTTAACAAGAAGCCACCACAGTGGGGTCTTTTTTTGTTTGTTTTTCATAAAGAACAAAATATCCAACAACTAATTCTCACAATAATAACAGCTCTTAATCCACAACACACTATCTGCAGTCTGAAAGTACACTGATAATCCTCAGCTCCTTTGGAAGTATTTGCTGAACACAAACTCCTTCCAAGAATGTAGTACATGAAGGTAATCCTAAGGGAACAGACATTATAATATCTGCTGGTATTTGCTCGCATTAAGCTTCCTTTCTGAAGTTAATCTACATAAGGGAAAAAACCTACCTCTTGCTTCTGATGGTTTGGGTGTTACCCACCCACACACACACTCAGGAAAAAGCACCCAGACTAGACTCAGCCAGCTGAAAGTTAAGGAATATAGCTATATTTACAGCTTAGCACAATTTCTAAGCATCTATAGACAAATATATATAGAATGATACAATCATAGAATCATAGAATCAACCAGGTTGGAAGAGACATCTGAGATCATCCAGTCCAACCTAGCACCCAGCCCTAGCCAATCAACCAGACCATGGCACTAAGTGCCCCATCCAGGCTTTGCTTGAACACCTCCAGGGATGGTCACTCCACCACCTCCCTGGGCAGCCCATTCCAATGCCAATCACTCTCTCTGGCAACAACTTCCTCCAAACGTCCAGCCTAGACCTCCCCTAGCACAGCTTAAGACTGTGTCCCCTTGTTCTGTTGCTGGTTGCCTGGCAGAAAAGACCAACCCCCACCTGGCTACAACCTCCCTTCAGGTAGTTGTACACAGCAATGAGGTCAGCGTTGAGTCTGGATCAGGAACAGTGTGGCCAGCAGGACAAGGGAGGTTATTCTGCCCCATATTCAACACTGGTCAGGCCACACCTTGAGTACTGTGTCCAGTTCTGGGCTCTCAATTCAAGACAGACGTTGAGATACTGGAATGTGTCCAGAGAAGGGCGATGAAGCTGGTGAGGGGCCTGGAGCACAGCCCTGTGAGGAGAGGCTGAGGGAGCTGGGGGTGTGCAGCCTGCAGAAGAGGAGGCTCAGGTGTGACCTCATTGCTGTATACAACTACCTGAGGGTAGACTGTAGCCAAGTGGGGGTTGGTCTCTACTGCCAGGCAATCAACAACAGAACAAAGGGACACTGTCTCAAGCTGTGCCAGGGGAGGTCTAGGCTGGATGTTAGGAGTAAGTTGTTGGCAGAGAGAGTGATTGGCATTGGAATGGGCTGCCCAGGGAGGTGGTGGAGTCACCATCCCTGGAGGTGTTGAAGAAAAGCCTGGATGGGGCACTTAGTGCCATGGTCTGGTTGATTGGACAGGGCTGGGTGCTAGGTTGGACTGGCTGATCTTGGAGATGTCTTCCAACCTGGTTGATTCTATGGTTCTGTGATAAGTGTGGGAGAAGTGAGTGTCTCATCTATATTTCTCAGCAGAAGGATGGATGATATAGGAGGCTACTGTTGTTTTTTTTTTCATTCTTCTCACAGCTAAGGGTTTACTTTCTCTCAGTAAAACATTCCAGTTAGCCTCAAAGCAGCACACCACTTTATGAAATTGAGCATATCTGAGTAGCAATGAATGGGTAGTCACACCGAGATTTCTGGAAACATACCAGGCATTTTCTTTTATACCAAAAACTTGTTTAATGATCCCTAGCAAAGTCATAACACAGTATGCTGGGATAAAATCAGAGTTAAGCCTTGTACATGAGCTAGCATTTTGCTTTACCCAAAAGAGCCCCAGTGCATAATTTCAGCCTTTTTCATCAAATATTCAACATGTGCCTTTCCAAATGCATATTAACTGCACAAGGATGCTATTATAAGCCATATTCACCACATGCTTGCAAACTGCAGATTTATCAAATTGATTATTTTCTTTATAGAATTACATAATTAATAGAGGGAAGAGAGACACTGCTTATAATTTATAACATATTTGCATTTAAACTTTAGAAAGCCTTTTAAAAACACCTTAGCACCTGTTACACATAAAATGACCTGGTGTGGCTTGTGTGAAAGTGTTTTAGTAGATTACAGAATCACAGAATCAGTCAGGGTTGGAAGGGACCACAAGAATCATCCAGTTCCAACCCCCTTGCCATGGGCAGGGACACTCTGCCCTTGATCAGGCTGCCCACAGCCTCATCCAGCCTGGCCTTAAACACCTCCAGGCATGGGGCTTCAACCACCTCCCTGGGCAACTCATTCCAGGCTCTCACCACTCTCATTCTGAACAGCTTCCTCCTCACATGCACTCCAAATTTCTTTCTACACATCTCAGCAAGGCTGTGAGGGAAGTAGACCTCACCATTGTTTTCATTTCTCAGCCTATGATCTAATTCTTCTCACCAAAACATCCCAGCTAGGCTCAAACTAGCACAACTATTCATAACTGAGAATTACCAGTATGCATAAAGTTTATCCAGGAAGATAAAACAATTATTAATAAAGAATTCTAATTACATTTTAAAATTGAAAGATAATTGTCTCAAGAAAAAGGTTTAGATACAGGACTAGGGGGAATGGAGCAAAGCTGGATGTGGGAAGAGTCAGATTACACGTGAAGAGGAAGTTCTTCACCACAAGAGTGGTGAGAGTGGCTCCCAACCACCCTTCCACCTCCTTTCCACTCCTCTACCTTATCCCAGAGTTCGCCCTACGTGCAAGGTGAGTTTGGAGGATTGGCCAGGGATGTTAGAAAGCAGAAGGATTAGTTACACAGAAAGCAGGTCAGAGAGAAAAGTACAGGCACCAGCTGTGACAGAGACCCACATTGCATTATCTATGCTTTGTGTTCTTATTTTTATACATCTCAGCAAGCCTATGAGTGCAGTAGACATCACCATTGTTTCCTTTTCACAGCCTATAATCTAATTCCTCTCACTAAAATATCCCAGCTAGCCTCAAACTAGCACATTCTCATACAAATTTCCCCCAACATTACAGTTACATTCTTAAAATCTGAGACGTTTCCAGAGGACCAGTAAAATAAATGTGGGTAAAGGGTACCAGGGGAGGTCTAAGCTGGATGTTAGGAGGAAGTTCTTGACAGAGAGAGTGATTGGCATTGGAATGGGCTGCCCAGGGAGGTGGTGGAGTCACTGTCTCTGGAGGTGTTGAAGAAAAGCCTGGATGAGGCACTTAGTGCCATAGTCTGGTTGATTGGGTAGGGATGTGTGATAGGTTGGACTGGATGAGCTTGGAGGTCTCTTCCAACCTGGTTGATTCTATAAGTGGCAGAAACCAGCCACACAGATAACAAATACACATTTTGGGTACCTGAAACTAATAATGAACCCCCAAGATTACCTATTGCTTCCCTTGACTTCAGACATAATAAGTCAGGATGATTTGCAGATGCTATAGCATGGCAGTGTCTCCTTGGCAGGAGACCTTGGCACTTCTTGCCACAGTGGAACAACTCTAACCAAAGGTACAAGGATTTGCCCTGTCTTTCCTGATGCAGCTGATGGCCTGGATAGTGGTGAAAGCAATTTTCTTTGAGACATAAGTTATGTGTTTTTGTCTTATGAACTTGGACTCTGCTTTGTGAGCTGGTGTACTGACAGAAAAAGTGAACAGCGTCATCAGTTTCTCCTCTAACATAAAAGACTGCAGAAAGAGGCAGCCTGTGTCTGCAGAGGTGCTCTTGGCACACTGCAAAGAACCCTCCTAGGTTAAGTCTTGAAGAAGATTCAAGCAAAGGTTGTATGCCTACTTCTGGGATTCCAGACATATTTTGAAGGAAAGTAAGTAATAAGATTGCTACATAGATCCTGTCTGATCTGAGCACCCACAGAAGCACATGTTTGGGTTCTTAGGGATTTTAAGATGGAACAGGGAGTTCCTTATTCAATTTAGGCTCCCCAAAGCTTAAATGAAGGCTGAATGATTTGAGATAATTTGTATATACCCAGCCGCTGTCTGAGGTGCCTAAATCCTTTCCTGGATCTGGCCAGGAGTGAGCAGAGTTGTACAGTTAAGTGCTCTGCTTTTACAGAAAATCAATGTCTAATTTACTTCTTTTTGTTGTTGTTTTTTTTTCAGAAGAATCTCCCTCAGTATTTGTATAGCTTGCCATTATATAACTAACTGAATCACAGACTATCAGGGGCTGGAAGGGACCTTGAAAGATCATTTGGTCCAGCCCCGCTGCTAGACTAGGACCACTGGGAGTAGATCGCACTGGAACACATCCAGACGGCTCGTAGAAACATAGAATCAACCAGACCATGGCTCATCCAGGATCTCCTTGAACACCTCCAGGGACGGCGACTCCACCACCTCCCTGGGCAGCCCATTCCAATGCCAATCACTCTCTCTGGCAACAACTTCCTCCTAACATCCAGCCTAGACCTCCCCCGGCACAACTTGAGACTGTGTCCCCTTGTTCTGTTGCTGCTTGCCTGGCAGAAGAGACCAAACCCCACCTGGACACAGCCTCCCCTCAGGTGGTTGTAGAGAGCAATGAAGTCACCCCTGAGTCTCCTCTTCTCCAGGCTAAACACCCCCAGCTCCCTCAGTCTCTCCTCACAGTGCTGTGTTCCAGGCCCCTCACCAGCTTCGTTGCCCTTCTCTGGACATGTTCCAGCACCTCAACATCTCTCTTGAATTAAGGAGCCCAGAACTGGACACAGCACTCAAGGTGTGGCCTGACCAGTGCTGAGTACGGGGCAGAATAACCTCCCTTGTCCTACTGGCCACACTGTTTCTGATCCAAGCCAGGATGCCATTGGCTCCCCTGGCCCCCTGGGTGCACTGCTGGCTCATGTTCAGCAGTGATTGGCATTGGAATGGTCTGCCCAGGGAGGTGGTGGAGTCACCATCTCTGGAGGTGTTCAAGTGTTCAAGAAAAGCCTGGATGAGTCACTTAGTGCCATGGTCTGGTTGACTGGACAGGGCTGAGTGCTAGGTTGGAGTGGATGACCTTGGAGGTCTCGTCTGACCTGGTTGATTCTATGATTCTCTGATTCTCATGTCCTGTGAAGACAGAATTGAGGCAGACATTATTTTTATCTCCATGGCTAAAAAAAGTTTATTCTATGTAACTGATCACCAAGACTGTTGAATGATTATTCATTATCTGTCGCAGTTAGTCGAATAAAAATGCCCTTTAATCTAATCAGTAATTATATCCCATATCAATCACTGAGTAAATTATTCATCATTTTTCCCTGTTCCATAAATTCACTGTCCATGATAGTCATCAAACAAAGAAATAATCAAGATCTCTTTTCTAACCATCTCAGATAAATTATCCACAAATATTTGTTTAATTAACCAGCTCTACTACCTGTCATGCATCCAAGCAGATGTTAAGTATTCCCCTCTCTCCTTTCCTGAAGAAATTAGTATCTAGGTACACAATTTTTCCTATGTGCCACAGATACATGATTTTAATCTCACGCTATTACTTGGGGTCAGGTAGTGGTTCAGAGCAGGTAACCTGCAGTCACAGTTCTTTATTGTTAGCTGTTCTATCCTTAGTTCTCTTCTAACTTAATTCCCATTAAAAATACCAGTTGCAAGCATATTCTGAAAGGCAAAAAAATCCTGATCTGTTTAACTACTTTCTGCCTGATGGATTTTTCACATTGTCTGCTCAGAAGTGTTTAATGGGTGTTTTCCAACCAGCAGCACTTTTATCTTTTATGTAGACCTTTAAACATAATGTGCTAAAATCTATTTTTGAGCCCAAGGTTGGGTGGAGTTAGTTCAGGATATTCTGTGCTGTACTTCCAAATCCTCACCCAGGCAGCACCTCTTTGCCATATTAGTGTGATAAAGGCAGAAAGACTTCATCCTTTCCCATAAATGCTAAAAGAATACACACCCTTCTTGTTTGATGAATTGGAGGAAGAAATAAGAGTTTCTAGTGCTAACACTTCTGCCAAACAGCTACAGCCACTCAGAGAGTCACAAAGACAGAAGGACTGGCTCTGGAAACTGCAGAAAGTACTGTGCTAGTAATAGCAGGACTCCCCAGTGTCACAAAGCTACACTTCCTTTGTGTGAAATACCCTAATTGCTCAGTCTGGCTTTCACTTATTCAATTACAACACATTCATTTCATTATCAAAACTGAAGTCTATTTATTTTGCCTATATTTTTAATTTCATGCTAGCTAATATTTAACTCTGAAGGTCAGATAAAACTTGCCTGGTTAATGTTGTGTCACTATGACAAAATTCAGATGATAATTAGGGAATGTACATTTATAAAGAGTGTATCATTTGAATTCCAATTCATTATTTAATGAACTTCCAGAGTGATTTAGGTGAAACTTCTCATGAGTTCTTAGTGGTTTAAGTGTTCTAGTTGAAAATTTAGTATTTGATTCACTTCAAGTATGTCTATAGAACAGAAGTGATCAATGCCACAGAATAGGGGTTTTATAGATGCAAGTGTTTGTATACTTTATAGATATATAACTACGTGTTCCAAATAATTTCCATGTTCATATCAATTTAAACAGGCTTGATGTGAGGAGAAAGTTTTTCACTGAGAGAGTCATTGGCTACTGGAATGGGCTGCCCAGGGAGGTGGTGGAGTCACCATCCCTGGAGCTGTTCAAGGTAGGATTGGACGTGGCACTTGGTGCCATGGTCTAGCCTTGAGCTCTGTGGTAACGGGTTGGACTTGATGATCTACGAGGTCTCTTCCAACCTTGGTAATACTGTGATACTGATACTGTGATACTGTAAATAACAAATTATTTGCCTATTGATAAACTGAAAAAAAAAAAGGGGGGGGGGGGGATTAAACTACCAACAAAAGCAGTACCGACATTAAAAAAAAAAAAAAAAAAAACAAAAGGAGAAAGAGAGAAGAAATCTGGATTGTAAATAAATAAATGAGGACAACTATGTGAAAGTTTAATTTTGTGCTCATCCAAGTAAGCAGCAGAAATAACCTGACTAGACCTACAAGCAGAAGGATTCCACAGCAGTAGCCTTTCTGTTGCTGCCATTTGTTTAATGAGTCTGTTCAAGAGCAAGATGAATTCCCCCAAGGCTGGATGTTAGGAGCAAGTTCTTGACACAGAGAGTGATTAGCATTGGAATGGACTGCCCAGGGAGGTGGTGGAGTCACCATACCTGGAGGCCTTGAAGAAAAGCTTGGATGAGGCACTTAGTGCCATGGTCTGGTTGATTGATATCATCCAGCTAGGGCTGGGTGCTAGGTCGGACTGGATGAGCTTGGAGGTCTCTTCCAACCTGGTTGATTCTATGATTGTATGAATAGAAAAATTACATTTTTCATATTATTTATTTATTTCTAATGCCTTTGATTAGTGTCCTGGATTATTGCGGATCCCTCCCCCAGTAGAATAAACTCACTACAGCACTAATTGTTGGAAAATCAGGGGAAAATGAAATTGTGTTTCTTGTAGTTTAAATATATGTCCCAGGTTAGGCTGGATCCCTCCCCTGGTAGAATAAACTCATTGCAACACTGATTTTTTGGAAAGTCAGGGGAAAATGAAGTTGTATTTCTTAAAGTTTAAATATAACAGGATAAGGAGAACAAACTACTACAGGAATATAATAACCTTAAGGAAGATGGAGAAGGGATCAAACAGTGGTGAAGCAGCAAAAGCAGCAGCAGCCAAGCAGCGGGCGAAGATAGCAGCAAACACAGCTGAAGCAGCAACGGGAAGGTCCAAGCTGTGCTTCCAGACATAAAGCTGTTGATGCTCCAATGAAATGATATTAACTTATCCATTATATGGCCTATCCCTAGAATGTTCTTCACCATGAGAGTGGTGAGAGCCTGGAATGGGTTGCCCAGGGAGCTGCTTGAGGCCCCATGCCTGAACGTGTTTAAGGCCAGGCTGGATGTGGCTGTGGCCAGCCTGGTCTAAGGTAAGCTGTCCCTGCCCATGGTAGGGGGTTTGGAATTAGATGATCCTTGTGGTCCCTTCCAACACTGGATGCTTCTATGATTCTAGAATGTTCACCTCTCCACTCAGAGCTTCTACTTCTAAGTTTCTCTGTTCTGAATATTTTTATGTCCAAGCTAGAAATCTAGCTCAAACAGCCACACTTAGTTACTGACTGAATTGGCAATACCCTCACTTTTGTGTGCAGGTTCTATGCATTTCATTCCCAATTGTTGAATTATCATCACTTGGTTTCCTTTTATCTTCCTGAGTATACACCATGGAAGAATGTAAGCACCCAGAAAACATGATGTTACATGCAAGGACTTTAGTCAGTGTGCTCTTTGATATTCCCTTTGCATTAGCAAGGACAGCACAGACTGCTCCAAAGAACAGTCAAATTGTAGATCTTTTCAAATCTGTGACACATGTGCATGCAAAATACATTTCTCTGTAGGTAAACACTTCCTATTAGTCCCTTCTTACCCAGACTTCCATAGCACATTTATTTCCCTGGGTCATTTTCCATTTTACAGCAAATAGATTATAGCAACAGCATAGCAATCTGATAGCAGCTTTTCCCTCCATCAATAGCATCTCTATTTAAAGATGAGGATTCAAAACCAGTGTGGAAGGTACAGATGTTCAAGATCAGATTTGATGTGGTCCTGGTCAGCCTGATCTAGTTGGAGGTGTCCCTGCTCACTAAAAAGACAATGGCTTTAGAAACTGGGCTAGATATTGGAAGTCATACCTCGTGTACTAATTGCTGCTATAGGCTAGAAGAAAACATTTTGGATATCTTTCTGTTAACTTGGTTGTGTATAAATCAGTTAATCTCTCCTTTTTTCATTTCACCAGAGGATCGAGAAACAGTTGTTCCCTTTTATGACCCTAATTCTGTATTATATGGCAGTATTGACTTCAGTGGAATTAGTCTTAATTCACAGAAGTCTCTGAAGAGAAAGTGCATAATCAGGTCCCTTAAAATTACTACAAGTGAGAGAACAAAAGCTTTAAAGTTGTTGATTTGCTGTATTGAAATGTTTTAGTAGCAGGGAAGGCTATTGTCATATGATGATTAGAGGGCTGGAACAGCTCTGCTATGAGGACAGGCTGCAAGAGTTGGGGCTCTTCAGCCCAGAGAAGAGAAGGCTTTGAGGAAACCTTATAGTGGCCTTCCAGTATCTGAAGGGGACCTACAGAAAGGCTGGGGAGGGACTATTGACAAGGTCTTGTAATGACAGGACAAGGGATAAGGGGTTGAAGAGGGGAGATTTAAAGTAGATGTTAGGAAGAAGTTCTTTCCAGTGAGGGTGGTGAAACACTGAAACAGGTTGCCTAGGGAGGTTGTGGATGCTCCATCCCTGGAGGTATTCAAGGCCAGGTTGGATGAGGTCTTGAGGGACCTGTTCTAGTGGGAGGTGTCCTTGCCTATGGCAGGGGGTTGGAACTGGATGATCCTTGAGGTGCCTTCCAACCTAAACCATTCTATGATCCTATGATTCTAAAACAGAAAGGGAAATTCTTATGTTGTATGCGTTGCATATGCATTATGTCATATGCATATGGTCCAGGTATTGCTCTGTCTAAAGCACACCTTTGCTTAGGTATTAGAGAAGTGTGAATTACTCTAATATATATAAAAAAGCAGGATAATATGTAAGAAGAAGAAAAAAAATAAGGAAAATCGGTTATCAAGAAAATTATGTAAATACCTCCCATTTAAAAATAAACATAGTATGCAAAAGGTTAAACACAAGCTGGACAGAAAGGGGAACAGTGCTTCTTAGAAACCAACTAACACATCAGACCCATGAGAAGAGAGTTATTTATCTATGGGAAGGTAAGAATTCTGGAGAGGTTAAAGTCCCCTGAAAAAGTGTGTGTCCTTCTTCATTTATGCAACTCCAACCTTAGGATTTTCTTTTTGTTTACTGAATGAGTCACTTCCTGTTCCAGTTTCTGCTGTAAGGTTCAGGGGGTTTGGGGTATGGGCTCTTTCCCACTGGGAGAGCAGCATGAGGGCACAGAAAGCAGGGCTTGAGCTTGTTGTCTTTCTGCTGTGCTTTTTCTGCAAGTAGGTTGAGGTAATTGTGCATTATGTTATCACACTTCTATTAAACTCTTATCTCAACTCTATCTCAACCCAGAGGGCTTTCGTGTGTTACTTTCCCTCACTTCAATGTTGGGGGGAAACAGGCAGGTTAACCTCTAACAGACACATCTAAAGCAAGTGACACAAAAGAGACATTCATCCCAGAAGGTGCTGAATGACAGAAGCTGGATCTTAAGTTAGCTAACAAGAACTGATATGAACAAGTTGTTCCTTTATGACTGTTTAGTCTGTCAAACACGACTATCCCAACATTCCAATTCAAATTATGAGTTGCACACTTTGGCTATCACTTGTCCATACGCCCATCTCCTTTGAGCAACAGGTGGTGCAACCACCTTCACTGCTAGTCATGGATAATAAACTAGAACTAATTTAGTTTATTGTTCTCTGTTAGAATTCATTGAGTAATGTAATGGTAACTTTTTAACTCTAATATGAGGCAAGGCCAATTAAAACTCTAGGAGGCAGACAGTGCTCAGTTGTTCCAGGTAATAAGATCTGTCTAATACTTGCCATCTGCATGGTGATTCTACTACCCCCTATCAAATTACATTTTATATAATGAAATTAAAACAAAATTAAATCAAACTCCTTGTGTCTTTATAGCAGTTATTCAAACTACCCTGCTCACATAACTACTGGAAAAGATAACATGTCAATGTTGAGGACAGAGACACCCAATCAAAAGAAAGAGGGAAATGTGGTAGCCAAGCAATGATGCCATGAACTTCAGCCTGTGAGAAGGATCAACAAAGTCCCTGTGTTTTGCTAGCACAAGAGAGATGTGGAAGAGATAAGAGTCTTATTCCCAAATGTAAGGAAAGAATTATAGAACTCAAAATATTTCATGGCAGATAACACTACAACACTATAAAGCATCTAACTCTTAGGAGTGGAAAGCAGCAGTCATACAAAGGAGCTGAGAGAATCAGGACTTGTGAGATTTCTGCCTAGATATTTAAATAAGAAGCAGAAAAGGCACAAGCAAAGTCTGTGGGTTTAGATTTAATGTTTAGCCTGAAAAGGTTTCGGATACCACAGACAAGTATCCTGGTAGCGTACGTGAGTATGACAACCATTTCAACTGTCAGTTAAGAATGTGTATTAGTCAGAAAATCATAGAATCAACCAGGTTGGAATAGATCTCCTAAGATCATCCAGGCCAACCTAGCACCCAGCCCTAGCCAATCAACTAGACCATGGTACTAAGTGCTTCATCCAGGCTTTTCCTGAACACCTCCAGGGACGGTGACTTCACCACCTCCCTGGGCAGCACGTTCCAATGCCAATCACTCTCTCTGCCAACAACTTCTTCCTAACATCCAGCCTAGACCTGCCCTGGCACAACTTGAGACTGTGTCCCATTGTTTTGTTGCTGGTTACCTGGCAGAGGAGATCAGCACCACCTGGCTACAACCTCCCTTCAGGTGGTTGTAGACAGCAATGAGGTCATTTTCTCTCCGTAAAAAATAGCCTCAAACCACTGCAATCATCATAGCACAGGAACACAAGTCCACACTACAGTTAGAAATGAGAACTAAGCACTGGCAGAGTGAAACAGCTTCTGAAGAATTCTTGTCTGTCACATCAGGGAAATGAAAAAAAAGGGAAAAGCAGACAGGTAGTTGTAGTCAGCCCTGAGCCTCCCCTTCTCTAGGCTAAACATCCCCAGCTCCCTCAGCCTCTCCTCACAGGGCTGTGCTCCCGGCCCCTCACCAGCTTCATTGCCCTTCTCTGGACACATTCCAGTATCTCAACATCTCTCTTGAATTGAGACGAATTGAACTCCCAAGGAAGAGCTGCACAGCTTCACTGGATGACGATCCTATTTATGTGGGATTAGCAGAGAAAGGACTAGCACAGCATTCATTAGGATTATATTTTTTGTCCTAAACTGGAGGTGTATTTGGCACCACCTCGCATAAAAGGATGTATACCCCTAGACTAGGACTTTTGACATGGTCTAAAGTCCAATGTTTACTTTCAAGTGAATCACAGCAGTCTTGAGCTTTCAGTATCAGGCATAATGAAATCATTATTTGAAATGCTCACAATTTCTCTCTCTGAATAGCCCTCTGATTTCAAAGGTCTGCTTCCCAAAATGTCAGTATTCTCCAGGAAAAAATATATATTTGGTTAAATAAGAAAAATGAAGAATGCCACTGGGAAATATTTCCTCTTGATATTCAATATAACTTCATAGCTTTTGTTTTCTTCATGATAAATTTGGACTGAAGATAAAAGCAAGACCTAAGCTTTCAGCACCAGAGTCTCACAAATGAATCTGCACTTGGATATGCCAGAATGTGGATGTTCTGAAAACCTACATGCAGGGTTGGTTAGGTAGTCATCAGAGTTGCTCAATATTGACCTAACAACGAAAGAACATGGCAGTTCTTTAAATCTCAGATGTGTTTTCTCTCCAGCTATTGATCCAGCACATGAGGAAAATTAATAAGTTAATATCTATCTAACTCAAATGGCACAAAAATTAATTACTGTATGTTTGCAGTGATCTTTTTTTTTCCCAAGAGTTACAAAACTAAGTTCCAAAACCACATTTTAGTGGCATTATTACCAAGCTAAATCATAGTTCTCTACTGCTTTGGATGTGTAAAAAAGTCCTGCTCTTTCAAAAAGCACACCAGAATAGTTTGACTATTACACTGTGAAAATAAGTAGTATATAAATAGTTAGAATGAATGAATAACTCTATGATATAATATAGAAGCATAGAATCAGTCAGGGTTGGAAGGGACCACAAGGATCAGCTAGTTCCAACCCCTTGACCATGGGCAGGGACATTCTACCCAGGGTATCTATCTACTGTATAGATCAGGCTGGCCAGAGCCTCATCCATCCTGGCCTTAAACACCTCCAGCCATGGGGCCTCAACCACCTCCCTGGGCAACCCATTCCAGCCTCTCACCACTCTCATGCTGAACAACTTCCTCCTCATGTCCAGTCTGAACCTACTCACTTCCAGTTTTGCTCCATATAGAAAATATGTAAAATAAATGAATGTGTCCATGACAATCTTCTTATTTCTGAATATGCTTCTGGATATAGCAGTGCTTTTATTGCTCTTTCCAGGCAGAAAAGTTCAGAAAAGTTACCTTTCACCTGAAATTATTACTCATTCTGCCAAACAACTTGCACTGTGTGGTAGGCAAATGCTGGAAAAACTAGAAGGGAAGAGTGACAATTTATATCTTACTTGTATTGCAGTGAAATAGACTTAATGACAGAGAAAAGAAATACAGGAGAGATTATTTCATTAAACCCCTTTATAGGCAGCAGAAGACTCTCACAAAACAACACATGTCATTTGAATATCTTTTTCTGTCATCACAGATAATGACCAAAACTCTTGCATGTCAAGTACCTGCAGTTCATATTGGCTACAGAAGAGTTACTGAACACAGTCATCAGCAGGAATGAATGATTGAGCCATTCATTTGCAGCTGCATCAATACGATTCTGGAGATAGTAGCTTTAGACAGACACCTGGGGTTGAAAATGTGGCCTATATTTATATGTATTTTATCTGCAGAGACAGCATATCAGCTCATACACTACCTTTGTGGTGGAAAATGCCGTTCCAGGATATGGATATCTCTTCAAATGAACCAGAGAAACACCAGTTTGTGGAATATAATTAGCCATGATCCCATGCTATGATATTATGAAAGAAAAATGGGAATGTTGAGAGACAAATATGTGACTTGGATATTTGCATATTATTGGTGACAGTGATGTGAACAACAACACTGATGAGTACAGTGTCTGGAATAATTATTCCATAAGGTTCTGGGCTCTGTGCAGTGACAGGGAAATATTATTGCTATGAGAATAATCCTGAAAAACTAAATGTGGAAAAATACAATTGTAGGGTGTGTTAGTTTGAGCCTAGCTGGGATATTTTATCTGTGTGCCTAGCCTCTGCCACTCATAGAACCATAGAATCAGCCAGGTTGGAGGAGACCTCCAAGACCATCCAGTCCAACCTATCACACATCCCTACCCAATCAACCAGACTATGGCACTAAGTGCCTCATCCAGGCTTTTCTTCAACACCTCCAGGGACAGCGACTCCACCACCTCCCTGGGCAGCCCATTCCAATGCCAATCACTCTCTCTGGCAACAACTTCCTCCTAGACCTCCTCTGGTACTCTTTACCCACATTTATTTTACTGGTGTCTGGAAACATCTCATTTATTAAGAATGTAACTGTAATGTTGGGAGAAATTTGTATGAGAATGTGCTAGTTTGAGGCTAGCTGGGATATTTTAGTGAGAGGAATTAGATGATAGGCTATGAAAAGGAAACAATGGTGATGTCTGCTGCACTCATAGGCTTGCTGAGATGGATAAAAATAAGAACACAAACATAGATAACACACTCACTGTGTGTCTCTGGCTGCCTGAACTTTTCTCCCTAACCTGCTGCATTGTGCAACTAATCCTTCTGCTTTCTAACACCCCTGGCCAATCCTCCAAATTCACCTTGCAAGTAAGGCAAACTCTGGGATAAGGCAGAGGGGTGAAAAGGAGGTGGAAGGGTGGTTGGGGTCCCTTCCTGGGGACTCTGGTCCCTGGGAGGGCTGTTGTGCTTCTGTATTACCTTTTAAACTCATGTATTTCTGTCTCTAGCTGTATAGATTGTAAATACCTGCTTGTATATTGTGCTAAGCTGTAAATAGAAAGCTTCATTCTTAATTTCTAGCTTGGCTGAGTCTAGTCTGGGTGACGTCATAAGAGTGGGGGGTGGGGGTGGGTAACACCCAAACCATCACATAGGTATAAAATACCCATTCCAGGTGGAGAAGGCTTCACCTACAGAATTGAGTGTCAGAATATGCTATTAATAAAATTGTCAATAACTAAGTGCATGCAGTGTAGGAATTGCAAAGTGATTGTGTAAAGTATGTTAACAGAACACAGACAGAGCAAACAAAGTAGACAACACTACAAATGAAACAACATACTTTGCTTGTCAGGAAAAAAAAAAAAATGTATATAAGATATTTAGAGGGGAAAAAAGTCACCTTCATCATGTCAGTATGGAGCCATTGGCACTAATGGCTCACATTCTATGTGTGTTTTCCTCCTGAGAGAAATAAGAATTTATTTGTTATGTTCTGAGACACCAGTTTCAAATTTATTAAGGTTACTGCTCTCTGACTACAAGATCCTTGAGATAGAAAAACAATTGTTCTTAGGAATAGTGGAAACAATACTCCCATGAAACACTTTTAATCTTGGCTAAGCATCTGAAATTCTATTTAGAGTTGGCAGACTTAATTTTTTTTTATACCCCTAAAGTGTTTGAATTATTTAATTTTGGATACTAAAGGTTACTGGAAGAATCATAGAATCAACCAAGTTGGAAGAGTCCTCCAAGATCATCCAGTCCAACCTAGCACCCAGCCCTATCCAATCAACTAGACCATGGCACCAAGTGCCTCATCCAGGCTTTGCTTCAACACCTCCAGGGACGGTGACTCCACCACCTCCCTGGGCAGCCCATTCCAATGCCAATCACTCTCTCTGGCAACAACTTCCTCCTAACATCCAGCCTAGACCTCCCCTGGCACAACTTGAGACTGTGTCCCCTGTTCTATTAGTGGTTGACTGGGAGAAGAGATCAACCTCCATCTGGCTACAGCCTCCCTTCAGGTAGTTGTAGACAGCAATGAGGTCACCCCTGAGCCTTCTCTTCTCCACGCTCCCCCAGCTCCCTCAGCCTCTCCTCATAGGGCTGTGCTCCAGGCGTCTCATCACCTTTGTTGCCCTAAGTCATAATTTCTGGCTAGCATCAGTCTCATCTCTCCTGCCCCTTGGCCCTAGATTATCAAACTGTCTTTCTGCCTCTTCTCTTCACATCAGACAGTTAATGTCTGGTCCATTTATACTTCCATCTACCTGTTTTCTCCATTCCTTTGTCTCTAAGGCTGAAAACCACAAATAACTAACAGCAGATAAGAGTCAAGCTGGGAAAACAGAAAGCTGAAATCAACAGGAAATATGGCACAAAAGGTGTAGGTAGAAGGGAATTAAATGTATCCAAAATTATGAGACAGGCCCAAGGAAAGGCAGCAAAACAAAACTCATTATTTGTCTACTAAAATTTAAATATCTGCCAGGATATTGGTGACCAGAAGGAACCACGTTAGATGCTTCAAAACTTCATTTTATTGATCTTAAAGTGAACCTGTGGTGGGAGGAAATTTATATGTGCTTACTATTGGAAGCACAGCCAAGCTGGTAATATCTAAAGGAGATGAAAAGGTCTCACTGCCTCTTGGTACATTTCAAGGAAAATGTCTAACATAAAATCATAGAATCAACCAGGCTGGAAGAGACCTCCAACATCATCCAGTCCAACCTAGCACCCAGCCCTAGCCAATTAACTAGACCATGGCACTAAGTGCCTCATCCAGGCTTTTCTTGAACACCTCCAAGGACAGCAACTCCACCACCTCCCTGGGCAGCCCATTCCAATGCAATCACTCTCTCTGTGAAGAACTTCCTCCAAACATCCAGCCTGGACCTCCCCTGGCACAACCTGAGACTGTGTACCCTTGTTCTATTGCTGGTTGCCTGGCAGAAGAGACCAACCCCCACCTGGCAACAACCCCCCTTCAGTTAGTCACAGACAGCAATGAGGTGTGCCCTGAGCCGCCTCTTCTCCAGGTTGCACACCCCCAGCTCCCTCAGCCTCTCCTCACAGGGCTGTGTTCCAGGCCCCTTACCAGCTTTGTCACCCTTCTCTGGACATGTTCCAGTATGAACCAACCTCCTTCAGAGCAGCTGCTATCCTCTTTGCCCCTGCAGCTGTTCAGCAATGCCTCGCTGTTAGTTGTTGCAGGGCAGAGGAAAGGGAGAGAGCAGCTCTGGTTACCCACTGCTTGCTAAGCTAGCAGCACATGGAAATGCTATCAGAGAAGGAATTGATCTGAGGGAAAAGGGTGAGAAAGAGAAATAACCTTCTTCTGGAATTAGTTGCCCAGGGAGGTGGTTGAGGCCCCATCCCTGGAGGTGTTTAAGGCCAGGCTGGATGAGGCTGTGGGCAGCCTGATCCAGGGCAGTGTGTCCCTGGGCATGGCAGGGGCATTGGAACTAGTTGATCCTTGTGGTCCTTTCCAACCCTGACTGATTCTATGATTCTGTGACCTCTCTGAAGATAACCCCACCAGCTGAGTGGGAGGGACTGTGTCTACAGAGTTGCTTTGGGAACAGTTAATCAATTTTGTGAAAGATTTTTATGTGGCACATTTGTATTTATTATTGCTTAACAAGGAAACAGAAGCAAATTCTCTGTGAAAGGAAATGGTGTGAGCACAGAATGTGCTGGAGTTATACACCCTGAAGATCCTAGCTCAGGGTAGCCTACCTCAGAGCTTTCTCTCAGGGCACAAGGCTGTGAAGCCTGCTGCA
This sequence comes from Tricholaema leucomelas, assembly GCA_013400475.1. Taxonomy (NCBI): domain Eukaryota; kingdom Metazoa; phylum Chordata; class Aves; order Piciformes; family Lybiidae; genus Tricholaema lacrymosa; species Tricholaema leucomelas. The sequence goes on from WAAF01005807.1 coordinate 161,475, forward strand.
GTTGAAGTAGGAGTTACCTCAAAATCATAAACCTGCTCCAAATACAAGGTACACTTTTTCATCACTACTGGTGAAAATACGTGCAGAATGGGCAGATTTAGGAGAACAAACACGCTCACCATGAGAGTGGTGAGAGCCTGGAATGGGTTGCCCAGGGCGGTGGTTGAGGCCCCATCCCTGGAGGTGTTTAAGGCCAGGCTGGATGAGGCTGTGTCCAGCCTGCTCTAGGGTAGGGTGTCCCTGCCCCTGGCACAGGCGTTGAAACTAGATGATCCTTGTGGTCCCGTCCAACCCTGACTGATTCTATGATTCTAGATAGAAACCAGCTGTTTGAACATCATGAACAGCCAACCAGTCAGTCTTTACTGATTCAACCAACAGAGGCACAGGGTGCATGTGGTAGCAGTTGCTGCCACCAGAGCTGGTTCATTCTAGCAGTAACTTGGTTTTGGTTGTACTGTGCTGATGCCCCAGGACTGATGCCTTTCCTACTCCTGCAGCCACACAGTCTACACAGCTGCCTACACAGCACAACAGGAACACTCCATTACTGTCGTTACACAAATTCACCTTGAATTAGCTATGATTATAGTTATTTTGTGTTTCAAATTTGCTATGTAAAAGTTAGGCTCTTATTTCTGACAAACCCACCAATGTCAGTGAGATTGTGTTTGGCCTTGAGGTTTACAGTATCACAGTGTCACCAAGATCGGAAGAGACCTCATAGATCATCAAGTCCAACCCATTACCACAGAGCTCAAGGCTAAACCATGGCACCAAGTGCCACGTCCAATCCTGCCTTGAACAGGTCCAGGGACGGTGACTCCACCACCTCCCTGGGCAGCCCATTCCAGTAGCCAATGACTCTGTCAGTGAAGAACTTATTTTGTCTGCCTATGGGTCTTATCAGTATTCAGGACTTCAGGTATCTCAATGGGAGAAAGGATATCGAGTTTTTAGTATCACAAAAAGAAGTGGCCACACCAAACCGTGCTCTAAAAAGCAAATATCAATTTCTAGGTGATCTTACAGCTTAGTTTAATCCCTCAGTACCACACAAACCCAGCTGTGCTGTACTTATTTTGGAGTTTATTCATTGTACAATGTACATGTAATTTTCTCTGGGGGACTGTAATTTGATGACAAGAATATGAATTATACATGTAAAACCCACAGCTGCAGAACTTCTGTGAGCTAAATTTCCTAGGCTGATAAAGGTAACATCACACAGAAAACCAGTAAGACAGTTGGCAACCTAATTTTTTTTTTCTGGAGGAATTGTTTAGAAGTTTGCAATTCTACAGCACCCACTGATGTTGTTAGGTGCTGTGTTAGAATACTTGAGGGATTCAAAACCTCATGACTTAGGGTCATTTTGGAAGCAGTATGTACAGGTCATGAAGAGAGAATCACAAAAGCATCAATACATCCATCTACTCAATGCCTTGCCCGTGGATTGTTCCCTTCAGTATTTTTCTGTTTGTATTATTCATTTAGGATTTAAATTATTCAAGTAATGACGCTTCCACTTCTTCCTCTGAGAGACTCTTTCAATATCTCTGTCTCACTACAGGGTTTCATTCCCTCGTATTAAGCCACAGGTTTGAGGTGGGCTCTTGCTTTGGGAGTTTACATTATTTACATTCGCATTTATTTTTGCCGGCCTCTTGGCCAGTAATGGGAGCCTCAGACTACTCCATGCTGACTCCCTTCTGCTCAGTTGAGAGTGACAGAAACAACTCCAGTATGAGCTGTGCCTCTTGAAGGTTTTCTAGATGGGTTAGAGTGCTTTCTCTGTCATTCTGGCAGCTGTCATCCCAGAAAGAACGTTGATTATAATCAGGCAAGACACGATCAGGCGCTGCTCACTTGCTCCCTGGGATAGGACAAGGAGCAACTTTGCAGCAAAAGAGGTTCTGCCTCAATGCAAGGGGAGAACTTCCTTACTGTGAGTGTCACAGAGCACTGGAACAGGCTCCTCAAAGAGGTTGTGGGGTCTCTTTCTCTGGAGGCTTTCAAGGCCTGTCTGGATGTGTTCCTCTGTGATCTGTGTTAGATAGGATTGTCCTGCTCTGGCAGGGGGCTTGGACTGGATGATCTCCTTGGGTCCCTTCCAACCCCTAACATCCTGTGAGCCTGTGATCCTGTTGAGATAGGCTTATCCATGCCCTGGCTTACCCAGGCATGTTTTTCTGCTCTCTCCCTTCTGCTGTGGGGAGAAGAAACTGCGGGAAAAGGACAAAGGACCTGGAGCCAGCCTCCTATCCCAGGGACCAAGTGAGCAGAGCCTGTCCGCCCTCCTGGCCAGCCCTCAGAGACTTATAAACATTTATCAAATCCCCTCTAAGCCTTCTCTTCTCCAGACTAAACAGCCCCAGGTCCCTCAGCCTCTCCTCATAAGCCATGCCCTCCAGTCCCCTCATCATCCTCACAGCCCTCTGCTGGACCCTCTCCAGCAGATCTCTTTCCCTGTTAAACTGGGGAGCCCAAAACTGAACACAGTAATCAAGATGAGGTCTCAGCAAGGCAGAGTAGAGGGGGAGGAGAACCTCCCTTGATCTGCTGGACACACTCTTCCTAACACACCTCCGGATCCTGCTGGCCTTCTTGGCCACAAGGGCAGATTTTGGGCCTATCAGGCCTACCATGACAAAGTCCCCACTGCCTTCTCCACAGTGTGATCAAACATTAAATGAGAGGACTGCCATTTTGTCAGGTGAAGATAATTCCTTTTCTTTTAGCTTCTCCTTTGAGTAAACTGTGTATTTAAGGTTTCTTCTCCTAAATCTGCCCATTCTGCACGTATTTTCACCAGTAGTGATGAAAAAGTGTACCTTGTATTTGGAGCAGGTTTATGATTTTGAGGTAACTCCTACTTCAACTGCAGCAGGCTTCACAGCCTTGTGCCCTGAGAGAAAGCTCTGAGGTAGGCTACCCTGAGCTAGGATCTTCAGGGTGTATAACTCCAGCACATTCTGTGCTCACACCATTTCCTTTCACAGAGAATTTGCTTCTGTTTCCTTGTTAAGCAATAATAAATACAAATGTGCCACATAAAAATCTTTCACAAAATTGATTAACTGTTCCCAAAGCAACTCTGTAGACACAGTCCCTCCCACTCAGCTGGTGGGGTTATCTTCAGAGAGGTCACAACATTATAAATCATAGAATCAGTCAGGGTTGGAAGGGACCACAAGGATCAACTAGTTCCAATGCCCCTGCCATGCCCAGGGACACACTGCCCTGGATCAGGCTGGACAGAGCCTCGTCCAGCCTGGCCTTAAACACCTCCAGGGATGGGGCCTCAACCATCTCCCTGGGCAACCCATTCCAGGCTCTCACCACTCTCATGCTGAAAAACTTCCTCCTCACGTCCACTCTGAATCTCCCCACCTCCAGCTTTGCTCCATTCCCACTAGTCCTGGCACTCTCTCATATTCTGACAAGTCCCTCCCCAGCTTTTTGTAGGCCTCTTTCAGATCCTGGAAGGCCACAAGAAGGTCACCTGGGAGCCTCCTCTTCTCCAGACTGAGCAGCCCCAACTCTTTCAGCCTGTCCTCACAGCAGAGCTGCTGCAGCTCTCTGATCATCCCATTGGCCCTTCCCTGGACACATTCCAGCATGTCCACATACCTCTTGAAATAGAGGCTCTGGAACTGGTTGCAGTACTCCAGGTGGGGTCTCAGCAGAGTGGAGTAGAGGGGGAGAATCACCTCCCTCCACCTGCTGGCCACACTTCTCCTGCTGCAGCCCAGGCTCTGGCTGGCCCTCCGGCCTATCTTCTCCAATAGAGGTAATGTGGCAGCAAATGCATACTGTGCCTGTGCCTAAAGCCCAGTCAGTCCTAATCTAATTGAAGATCATTATTATTGTGAAGGATTGAAACAAAATCTAAAGCTAGAAAGTTAGATGTTTTGCAAGACATTAAAAAAAAGTAAAAGATAAGGATTCAAGAGTGCTAAAAAACAAAAGGTGATGATAGGAGACATAAACCTGCCAAGAAATCACAAAGGCCACTCAAAAATGAAGTTCCAGTATTTCATTTGACAGCTCTAAGGACACACACAGCCTTATTTAAAATTGAAAACATCTACAGCATAGGTGGATGAATAAATGACAGGACACACAGGGTACACATGGTAAAAGCAACACATATATCCCCTGCTAGATGGAACAGTGGAGGAGGAATCATAGAATCATAGAATGGTTTAGGTTGGAAGGCACCTCAAGGGTCATCAATTTCCAACCCCCGGCCATAGGCAGGGACACCTCCCACTGTTACAAGAGGGATAAGAAAAAAATACCAGGAACTATCACAACTAAACAGTATATTTCTCCAGTACAAAAAGTGATCATTCAAATGGGAAAGCATTAGCATATTTCTCTTTACAGTAGGGCAAACAATAAAATCATGACAATAATGGAACTGCAAACATAGGACTTTGAAAAGTAAAAGCATATGGTTAAAGATTATTTAAGCTGGAAAACTCTCACAGAAAGTCTCCTGGAGCATCGAGTAAAAGGCATAGCCAAGTATGGTTATCATAGAATCAACCAGGTTGGAAGAGACCTCCAAGATCATCCAGTCCAACCTATCACACAGCCCTGTCCAATCAACTAGATAATGGCACTAAATGCCTCATCCAGGCTTTTCCTGGACATCTCCAGGGATTGTGACTCCACCACTTCCCTGGGGAGCCTGTTCCAGTGCCAATCACTCTCTCTGGCAAGAACTTCCTCCTAACATCCAGCCTAGAGCTGCCCTAGCACAACTTGAGGCTGTGTCCCCTTGTTCTGTTGCTGGTTGCCTGGCAAAAGAGACCAACCCCACCTGGCTACAGCCTCCTTTCAAGTAGTTGTAGACAGCAATGAGGTCACCCCCAAGCCTCCTCTTCTCCAGGCTAAACAACCTCAGCTTCCTCAGCCTCTCCTCATAAAGTATGCTGTTCTGGTCTAAAACTGATTGTCTCATATATATATATTCACCAAAAATATGATGGAAAATATGATCAGAACCAGTTCTGCTGGTCTAAAACTGTTTGTCTCATATATAGATATATATATTCACCAAAAATATGATGGAAAACATGATCACAACCATTTCCCCAGAGTTATGTTTTCCCAGCAATAACAAGATTTGAAAGAGATCAATAACAGATCTCCAGACGTACTTTTCCCTAAATTCTCTCAAGGAACTCCAGAAGGAAGTAGTTAACACGCCAGGGAAAACCTTGAAACCGTTCTTCCAAAACCAGCTGCTATCCTTGAGGCCAGGAAATGCCATCTATTATTTTGCTGCAGAGCAGCAGTTGTTCACTGGAGAGCTACTGCTGGCTGTGGCGAGGGTGGTGCCGTGAGGGGCAATGCCACAAGGGGGCAGAGGACAAAGGATCAGTTGTGCTGGGTGGATTTTAGCTCTAGAGACACCTTCCCTCGGTATTTCGGTCTCGCTGAGCTGGCAGCTGCACAACTTCAGAGATAAAGCACTTATCTCCATGGCTTTCTCTTTTTCTTTCATCACACTAGACAAGCACACTTATGATGAAACTTTCCCACTTGAAGGCGTATTTTCCCAATCAAATGCAAATTCTTTTACATCACTTTTATGTTAGTGGCAAATCATCCAACATATTTTCCTCTCGCATTTCTCCCACCATTAAGTTGCTACCGAAAATTATACAGCTTTATGCACAATGAGTTTTAAGCACTGCAGGAGCCACAGATCACCTGCATCACTGAAACGGTGCAAAACACCAAGGCAAAACAATTTTCTGACGCCACCTATTGCTCCTCTGTTTATTATATCTCATAATTCTTCTGAATTCATCCTCTTAAAAAAAAAAAAAAACAACAACAAAAAAAACCAAACAAACAAACCCCCCACATCCCAGGATGTCTCAGAATTTATCAGGAACAGTGTGGCCAGTAGGACAAGGGAGGTTATTCTGCCCCTATACTCAACATTAGTCAGGCTACACTTTGAGTACTGTGTCCAGTTCTGGGGTCCTCAGTTCAAGAGAGATGTTGAGGTACTGGAAGGTGTCTGGAGAAGGGTGATGAAGCTGATAAGGACCCTGGAGCACAGCCCTGTGAGGATAGGATGATGGAGCTGGGGGTGTGCAGCCTGGAGAAGTGGAGGCTCAGGGGGGACCACATTGCTGTCTACAACTACCTGAAGGGAGGCTGTAGCCAGGTGGGGGTTGGTCTCTTCTCCCAGACCACCAGCAACAGAACAAGGGGACAGAGTCTCAAGTAGTGCCAGGGGAGGTCTAGGCTGGATGTTAGGAGGAAGTTGTTGCCAGAGAGAGTGATTTGCATTGGAATGGGCTGCCCAGGGAGGTGGTGGAATCGCCATCCCTGGAGGTGTTCACTCAAAGCCTGGCTGAGGCACTTAGTGCCATGGTCTAGTTGATTGGCTGGTCAATTCTATGATCTCAAATCTTGTGTTTTAGCAGAAGTTATGTTGCTTTGACTAAGGTTATCCTGATCAGTTTCTACAATAACCAAGGTGGAGAAAAACAAACAAACAAACAAACCAAACCGAAACAAAATGAAACAAACAAAAAAAAATCCCACAAAACCAACCCCCCTCCCCCCGAGCCCTAAACAACCAAATACCAAACCGCAACACAAGTTGGAACTTTCAATTTCTTGATTTTCTTTTTTTTTTTTTTTTCCCCTGGAGAGCTACCTAAAGAGCTGGGCTTAACTCTGGATTGTAATTGATCTAGTTTGCTACCAACTGTTTAATACTAGAAACAAATACTTGTCTGGCGCAGGCCACAATTTTACTGTGCTTATTTTTGGCTGCTGTTATAGAAAATGCAAGTGTCAGTTTTTTAATGTAAAAATGAGAAGTTCTTCACAGAGAGAGTGATTTGCCGTTGGAATGGGCTGTCCAGGGAGGTGGTGGATTTGCCCTCCCTGGAGGTGCTGAAGAAAAGCCCGGATGAAGCACTTAGTGCCGTGGTCTAGTTGATTGGACAGGGCTGGGTGCTAGGTTGGACTGGATGATCTTGGAGATTTCTTCCAACCTGGTTGATTGTATGATTCTATGATTCACTGCTGGCCATTATAACTTGACTAGATGATAGATATTATATAGAGTGTTAAATATGTTCTTCTCACTTTTCATATAGTAGTTCTACTGCTGTCTTGGGGAACTTGTATACATTTTCAGGGTAGCAGATGTTCTTGGTCAAGACAAAGAGCAGAAAAACTCACCCACTGCTCAAAATAACATAAAGAGTGAGTAAAAATATTGTAAAGGTTTTATTCTCTAGTGTTGACCAGGGTCATAAAAGGGTTATACTTTCTCAAATATTATGATTGCAAACAATATATGACTGTTAGTCCTCGGATTCATACCTCTGAGTGCAGAGATTAAAATATTTGCTTGTGCAAACAAGCAACATTCACTTCCTGATGAGGCACCTGATTACGTATCACATCGTGTAGCTGAGGCTTTGCCGTTACTACACACCAATTACTCTGTAGCCTTCTGAATACAATTTATGTATATATAAAAATGATATTTTGAGACGTCACAGTTGTGTGCATCTGGAACGACTGCACTGAGATTAAATAAAATTAGTCCAGCAAACCCCAAATCCTCAACAGACTGCGTCCTTCCTCTAGTAAGCACAGAGGATGACACACGGTAACAGTGAAACAAAGGCCACACCTGAGATAAACCCATGGGAATAAGGAAACACCTGTGTGTGTTGCAGAAGAACAGGTGGGAGGCGGTGGTTTGCCAGCTCAATATCCTGTGCTTGCGATTACAAAGAACGGTGAGCAGGTGTCTCTCTTTTTTTCCCCCTTGTGAGTTTATCAAGAGGCCGCTGTTTGCACGACCCTAGAGATGCCTTTCCAGCTTCGCACGGCTGCCCCCAGATCCCTCCCTTATCACCTGGCCGAGGTCTCTCGGTCGTGCCCGTTCTAAACGCGCACAGGAAGCTGTAATTGCAGGCTGAGAACAAAACTCGCGGCCCCAGTTATTCCCGTGGGACAGGAGAAGCCGAGAGGAGCGTGGCGGGAGGCTGGCGCTTCCCAGGCCCGGCCGCCGACAGCCGCGCATCCGTAGGCGCTGGCGGGGCCGCTCCAGCACCACGGTCAGCTCCTAACTGGCGGTGCGCCCCGGCCCGGCCCCGCGGCCCCAGCTCCGGCCTTGGGCGGCGGGGCGGAGCCCGGCCCCGGGACACAGCTCCCGCGGCGGGGCGGTCTCGGTGGCCGCGCGGTTCCATCCCGCCTATGCTTAACCCCCACCCCGCGCCCGCAGGGACCCGGCGAGCTCTCCGAGCCGCCCTCTCGCCCCCCGAGCGGGAGCTCGCACCTGCTCGCACCCGAGGAGCAGCGCACGGCGCCGAGGGCCTCCCCCTCCTCGGCAGGAGGTGTGCGTGTAACGAGGGGAATCCTCGTCTGGGTCACGCTGTGGGAGGAGGGGGCGAGCCCTTCCATCGGGGCGGGGAAAGATGCCGAAGGCTTCGGTGGTCCCTTCCCCTCTCGCCCGCACCATCGCTCAAAACCTACCCCCACTCGCGCCTCCCCCCTAGACGGGGCGTGTACTGAGCTCCTTCCCTCCCCCAGCCCCGGCAGCGCCTGGGGCACCCCGGCGGGCCACGCTCAGGGGCCGCAGAAAGGCTGGCGGTACCGGGAGGGCGGAGAAGCTGTGGCAGCCGGAGGTGGCGGTCGTCCCCCTCCACGCCCCACTCCGGCAGCGCCCTCGGTCCCCGCTGCCCCCCTGCAGCCGCAGCAGCGGGGGATGTGGCACGTCGCGGTGCTGCTGGGGTGTAGCTCATTCCTGATGCCGCTGTTTGTCGCTGAGTTTTGAAGAGATTTATTGGCTGGCTCTTGCTAAACCACGCTTGAGTAATCCGAGCTGCTGCGCGCCGTGGTGAAGCCCGGAGGGGGGAACGTCACTCCCTCTGGCAGCGGAGCAACATTAGTCTTCCAGCCCTCAAACCATCACTACAGCGTCGGAAACTGCCGGGTCACAGCCGCTTGCTTTGGAAAATTGGCGATGTTTGGTGCTAGAGATCGATTACCCCTGTAATCTTCCCCACTTCACCATCTTCTCCTGTTCACTCCACCCCTTCCCGCCCCAGACAATAGCGTCCGAGCTCCTCCAGGAAAAAAAAAAATAGAAAAGCAAGGAAAAAGAAAGAAAGAAAAAGAAAAAGAAACAGAGGGATGGATCTGACTGCAATAGGAAAAGCGTGTCTCTAGAAGTGGTGTTAATGGGAAGAGATTTCCGAGCTCCAGAGGACGATGATGTGTCACAAAGGGTAGCTGGCTCGGTGCTTTGGGCTGGAGCCGTGTAGGAGATCCTTGGAGAAGTCACTGTGCACAGAAAACCGAAGACCTGTACAAACATGCCTGTTCGCAGAGGTCATGTGGCACCACAAAATACATTTTTGGGTACAATCATACGAAAATTTGAAGGGCAAAGTAAGTTCTTTCTTTCTATCTATTTTGCTACAGTAGTTTGATTCTGCTTGTGACTTAAATGGACAGCAGCTCCAGACTTTTAAGTTTGTAGGTTGGACAGAAAACCCCAAGAGGTAAGGAGCGGATCCCTGGCAGGAGTAACATTGGCTTTGATCTAGAATACAGATTACCGACTTCTATTATTCGGCTCTTTTTTTTTTCCTCCAAGGAATATTTTTTTATCTTTGATTGTATTCGTATTGTATAGCTATAGAAGTTATATATCTTACCTTCTTTCTGAACCGGCGAGATGGCTGTAAAAGCAGAGTGCACAATCTCAGCGCCTGTGCAATGTATGGGAGAGGAAAAATAAAAAAAACCAACTAGTTTTATTATTGCTGGTAGTGTTATGGTTGTTGTTATTGTCTGTTCAAAATAAAGCAAAACAGTCAGACTTTGATTTAGAGGAAACAGATAATATGCAGAGGAGTTACTGAAGGGAAAACACTCTTACCTTGTTGTCATGGCTGCATTTTAATATAGCTGTCAAGTATTCCTGCTTTGTTTATGGACGCCTAAAATATCTATCAAAGCAGTAGAAATATATCCTCAGGGAGAGTGTATGAGATTTTTTTTTCCCCAATGCAGCAGTTCACTACCTGTCGAGGAGGCTGAATCTGAAGTGGTTTTCCTGATCTGAACTCTGGTTTGCTGTTCAGAGCAGGATCACTCGCTGCTCAAAATGAATTAGATTTAGAAACAGTAGTTTTGATACATGCACATTTATTTAAATGTTTTGCATAATTTTAGCATCAATTTGGTGCAAACCCTTAAAACTAATTCCAGCTGGTAGGCTTTGCTTTATACTTAAACCCACATTGCCAATTTAATGTTTATATTATTTGAGAGAAGAGTAGTGTTTGTAGACCTAATTTATCAAACTGCTAAGGGAATGTTGCTACTCAAAGTTTTTATACAGTAAAAGTGTATATATTTTGAAGAGATTAAAAGGACTACCTACTAAACAGGCAAGTGATAGTGAAAGTTAAGCATGACTGAAAGACAACGAGAGCAAGAATGAGATTTGTATTTTTCTCTCCAAATACTTCACTGAGTACCTTTTAAGATGTTGAAGGCTGCTAACTTGCTGTCACAATGAAAAGTCTTTTCTAAAGCAAGGGACCTATTTATTAAGCAAGCAGAGGTTAATGTTGCAAGCTGTAAATGTATGAAAGCTGCACATTTATAATTGCAGTGTGAATAAGTAAGCAGAAACAAATGAAGTAACAGCTGAAAACTTTTGAACGTGTCAGATAAGGGTTTGTGAAAGTCTGGCGGACTAAGATACGTAACTTCAGGGGACTGTCCAGAATGTCTCCAACATCACAATATTTGGTTTTCATGTATCTTCATGCTCTTTTTTTGTTTGTTTCTTTTCTCCTAAGGAATGTTTTATTTTATAGATGTGACTTTTAAAACAACTGCAGAGGAAAAAAATAAAATCATATTCTTTTCTAGTTTTGTTCAAATCCTGGCTATAAACGTGCTGTCATTTACCTCAATAAAACCCCCCTACCAAGCAGACAGCTGCTTGGACCTTATCCCAGGAAATCCATCATTTGAGTAGAGTACCCTTCCCAAGGCCTCAGTTTCACTCTGCAAAAAAAGCTACTAAATTCTCAAGAACTTCCCTGGAGTTAGGTCTGACAGGATGGTATTAATCACCTGGGTTTTAAAAAAGACTAATTAAGAAGTCAAAAGGACTTTTGAATAATCTGGGTTTATTTCCTTATAAGACAGCTATCTTTATCTTAATGTATTCTAAATTGATTGAAGTTCCTTTAGAAGCTATGGATCAAATTGGCTACATTAAATGACTGAAAATCTCTGCATTTCAGGCATCCCAGTGAAGAGGAAGGTTGTTTAGCATCCATCCGTGCAATTGACACTTTATGAAACGTTGAGAGTACTAAAAAATGCATCACTTTCTTTTATTGCAGATAAAAAATTCATCATTGCTAATGCCAGAGTGCAGAACTGTGCCATCATCTACTGCAATGATGGGTTCTGTGAGATGACCGGGTTCTCCAGGCCAGATGTCATGCAGAAACCTTGCACCTGTGATTTTCTTCATGGGCCAGAGACCAAAAGACATCAGATTGCCCAAATTGCTCAGGCACTTCTGGGGTCAGAGGAGAGGAAAGTAGAAGTCACCTACTACCACAAAGATGGTAAAGTCTGGTTTTATTTTCAAGACTTTTTTTGGTGTGTTTTGATATCAGTTGGTCAAGAAAAGAAATAGCTATGATCTGCTGTCCAGACCTTCTGCTGCAGTAGTGTAATTTCCCTGAAGTCCAGTGCAGTACACTTATGTATATCTACCATTAAGTGAATCTGCCGTGGAAGTAGCGGGTGTAGAGTGTGCTCCTGTGCACTGACTCTACTGAATGAAGCTAGCACTGTTGTTTGCAGCTCTTGAACAGAAGCTCTTCTGTGGGGTGGTTTAAAGCAGATGTAAATTTCCTAAACAGTCCTGGACAGATAGTACAGCCATAAGGGGGACATGAAATGTTGTGAACTGTTTCATCTCACAGGACATAGGAGTGATGTTGGTTTCAAGCAGCTTACCTCTGCCTGCCTCACACAGTGGGAGCCATGCCTTGATTTAAATGCAAGATTACATTGCAAAAAGTACAACCAAGTTCAAAGTAGCAAAAATTGGCCTAACATGAAGAAAGCATTATCTTGTGAAGAAAGGGACAAATCTTTTTCAGGAGGTGAGATGCTATGAGGTTGTAGCACCTGCAATTGAACCCCAGAAGTTGTCCTAGAATGAGGCTATCAGAGTAAAAATTTCAGGATGGCTAAACAGAGTTTCCCGGTTACTCAATGAAGACACAATACACAAAGACTGGCTTAGTCTGCTGTGCTGATGCTTTTATTTCCCATAAGCATGAAAACTTAATTATGGTACATAATAGCTATATGTAGGTGGTTGGTGGTTGGTTTTTTTTTCTAATTACCCAGGGTTATTTACAGAAATAGCTGTCTTCTAACACATCCGAGTGATAGATAAGTGTGTTGTGCCTTATTCTGTCTCTTGTTGTGCACACTCTTGGGAGAAGGAAAAGGAAGCTATCTTCCTAACAAATCCAAGTGATAGATAAGTGTGTTGTACCTTATTCTGTCTCTTGTTGTGTACACTCTTGGGAGAAAGAAAAGGAAGCTATCTTCTAACAAATCCAAGCGATAGATAAGTGTGTTGTACCTTATTCTGTCTCTTGTTGTGTACACTCTTGGGAGAAGGAAAAGGAAATTCATATTCAAATGCTGAGCTTAAATTAGTTCTGGAGAAGTGCCAGTGTGCTGTTTGCATCAATTTTAGAATCACATGCAATGGATGCTCTCGCATTTTTAAAGTCACAGAGTTAAACCCTGTTCTCAATAATTCTCTTGTTATCTCAGAGCAACTTAAGTAATATTATTTTTAGCTTAGGCTGGTATAATTCAGATAGGACTCGGTCCAACCATTCCACCCACACTAACCATATTTAAGCATATTCTTAGCTCATTCTCAATAGAGTCTTTTATTCCTAGATCTGATTCAGTCGTCTGGAGCAGATTTTGGTCAAGATTTGTTGTATCTATGACTTGTACCTAAATGTCTGAGGAGACCTTATACAGTGTGTCTTTTACACATCTAGCCTGTGTTTGTGTTAACTTGGCATGTGTTAAAAATAATGCTGCAAGAGGAGAATGTCATTGCTAACTTTCACAACCACCAGCCTGAAGCACTGTTTTGAGATCTGCTCATTTAAAAATGATTCAGTCTCCCAAGATATTAGGAGGGAGGGAAAGCTACTTAAGTAGTGCTTATCTGTCAATTACCCTAAATGTGTTTTCTGCAAACTCTGAGTTCTGGCGTTGTGCACCGTAGCGCTTTTTGAGACAAAGCAAAATAGAACTGTCCCTAAAAATGACCGTGTATTTTGCCAAGAGTTGGGAATTTTGAACACCACCACCACCACGTTTTCTATCTATTCATTTAAGGAAAAGATCTGAAGTTTATGTCATAGCATGAAATTGAAGCTAACTATACCGTGGATATAATAATAAATGCCAGTCATTATATTGTGTTGTTATTCTGAATCACTGAAAAGATGTATTTGATTTTTTCAGTTATTTGCTTAACTTTTCATCTACACTTTTTCAAATACAATTTTCACATTAACTTTTGCAATTTATAGGATATAGATAGATAGAAAAGGTATATACGTATATCACATTCCATATATTTAACAACATCTATAGAAGTATGATACCTACTAAGGATTTCCTCTAGGATCTGAAGCAAAATTAAAGAATTTTCTAACAAACTTGAGAGTTTAGTCCCTGGTTAGTGGCTTCTTTTGCACTGTGTCCTTTGAGTGAATATAAAACTGGATGGGACACTTAGTGCCATGGTCTAGATGACTGGATAGGGCTGGGTGCTAGGTTGGACTGGATGATCTTAGAGGTCTCTTCCAACCTGGTTGATTCTATGACTCTTCTATGATTCCATTTTAAGAGGTCAATACCAGCACTATTTGAAATCTAACTTTCTTCGTGGCAGTAATCAGCTAGATTGTATGGTCCTGCTCTGGCAGGGGGGTTGGACTCAATGATCATGGGTCCCTTCCAACCTCTAATATCCTGTGATCCTGTAATCAGTTACTCCAGTACTTTAACTACTTGAAAGCTTGATTTGAAATTATATTTCATAACCATCCATTGTGTAATATTTAACATAATACTAAGCTTACAGAGGAGAAAGATGGCCCATAAAGGTGTAAATCACCTGAGGTTCCACCTACAAGAGTTTCTGAGGACTATATAATACAGTCCAATGAATTGCAAATAAAATCTTATTTCATGTCATAGAATCATAGAATCAACCAGGCTGGAAGAGACCTCCAAGCTCATCCAGACCAACCTAGCACCCAGCCCTGTCCAATCAACTGGACCATGGCACTTAAGTGTCACATTATTGTTTATTTTACTTAAGCCATTGATTACATTTAAAATAACTTTCATAATTCAAAACAAAGCAAATGTTAGTAGCATTATGTATCCCCTCACTTATAAAGCTAATCTGTCATCAAAAGTCCAGCAATGCAGATGTCAGAAAGGGAATCACTCTATAACTAATAACTATAACTTTTCTTTTTTTCATTCTAAATACCACTTCATATAAAATATTACACCCTTAAAGTTCAGCTTAAAAGGGAATCCTTGCACTTATTAAAAAATATCACTGCATACATGCTGGAAATTAGGATTTTAGGATTAGATTCTCTACTGATCTGTAGTCCACTTTTCTACGTGCAAGATTGTCAGTTTTAAACATCTTGAAGATAAAAAGCTAAATGCTGCTGTTTGCTCACTGCTCTAAATCTTTAGGCTAAAGAAAAGGAGACAGAAAAATTGGGGAAATTTTGAATCAGGTTGGTCTTCAGAAAATGGCAGTTGCTTGATTGTACACTGCCTTAAACACAGCAGATAGAAGATACAGTGGCCAAAGAACACAAATTGGATGTATTAGTTTCATGAACGTGTTGCCTAGATTGGATATTTTTCCTTTTTCCCTGTGCAGTGTGGAGAGGGCCCCACCTGGCTACAATCTCCTTTCAGGTAGTTGTACACAGCAATGAGGTTCCCCCTGAGCCTCCTCTTCTCTTCTTGTTCTTGGTAAACAACCCCAGCTCCCTCAGCCTCTCCTCATAGGGTTTGTGTTCCAGGCCTCTCACCAGCTTCGTCCCCCTTCTCTGGACACATTCCAGCACCTCAACATCTCTCTTGCTTTGATGAGCCCAGAACTAGACACAGTTCTCAAGGTGTGGCCTGACCAGTGTTGAGTACAGGGCAAGAGTAACGTCCCTGCTCCTACTAGTCACACTATTCCTGATCCAGGCCAGGATGCCATTGGCTCTTTGGCCACTGAGCACACTGCTTGCTCAGCAGATCTCTCTGCCAACCACACCAGTGCCCTATCTTTGTGGAAGCTTGCAGCTAAAAGCCTTACTAGCTTCTCATGCAGTGTTTGTGTCAGATTGTTAATGTAGCCTACACTTGGTTTTAATTTCTCCTCGCTCCTTTTTCTTTGTAGAAAGGTATTTACACAACCTGGGCAAAGTTCTAAGTCCTCAGTCCTGTTACAGTAGTGCCAGAGTCAGCTTTTACATAGTTATCAAAAGAATGAATTGCTACCAAGAAAAGCGGTTAATGGGAACAGACGGATGCCAAAACTAGAAAGCCAAATTTGTAAGTTCTCATCACACAAGAAGCTTCAGAAACGTCCCTGGATGTACCCATCTTGTCTGGGTAAATGTATTTTTTTAGTGTAAATAAGCAATTTTTTTGGAAGGAAACAAATACAAATCGCAAGAACTGCTGTTTTGAAACAGTATTTGAAGTCTTGCCCTTCAGGCATTAACATCTGCTTAATTAAATAATCATTCACTGATACCAAACAGCCCTACCTCACAACTGCTCTTCACAAACCATATACCTATATGATCTGTGTTACAGTTGAAGGTAAAATACTGTTTACACAGAATATCATTTCTGATTTTAATGAAGTTATGTGTGGTGAAAATGTTTGACAGTTCTTCCTTTCAGGACTCCATGTTGCAGTTTTAGTCATTATTGCATAAATCATGCTTGACAGATGTGAAATAGTGCTCGAGGTGATAGAACTGTAAAGCTTTTCACATAAAAAGCATGATCATTTTGGGATTGAGAATGGATGTAGGATAACCAGGAAGATTGTATGACAGTGAATACTTTTTAACTTCATCCTCTATGCTGTATGGACACCAGTGGGCTACCAGTGGGCTGGAGAGCAGCCAGGAGGAAAGGGACCTGGGGGTACTGGTGGATAGTAGGCTGAAGATGAGCCAGCAGTGTGCCCAGGTGGCCAAGAGGGCCAATGGCATCCTGGCCTGTATCAGGAACAGTGTGGCCAGTAGGACGAGGGAGGTTATTCTTCCCCTGTACTCAGCACTGGTCAGGCCACACCTTGAGTGCTGTGTCCAGTTCTGGGCTCCTCAA
>WAAF01005807.1:178011-189066 GCA_013400475.1 Tricholaema leucomelas
ACTGGATAGGGCTGGGTGATAGGTTGGACTGGATGATCTTGGAGCTCTCTTCCAACCTGATTGATTCTATTCTATTCTATTTTACATCTAAGCTTACAGAGTATACCTGTTAAAGGGAGATTGTGCGATTGTTTCCAGTGTTTAGAACCTTCACAAACTACTACAATACCTGTTCAAGGGAGGGCAAACATCATTTAACTTACTCTATTACACATCAGGTATTTTAGGTGTAAGAAGTAGTGCCAAAGAATATAGACTTGAGCAAAAACAAGATTATGTGATGGTTTGCAGCATTTAGAACCTTCACAAACTACTACAATACCTATTACAGGGAGATAAAACATATTTTAAACTTACTCTGTTGCACATCAGATATTTTAGGTGTAAGAAGTAGTGCCAAAGAGTACAGACTTGAGCAAAAATAAGATTATGAGATGGTTTGCAGTGTTTAGAACCTTCACAAACTACCACAGTACCTGTTTGAGGGAGGTCAGACATCATTTAAACTTACTCTGTTGCACATCAGATATTTTAGGTGTAAGAAGTAGTGCCAAAGAGTAGAGACTTGAGCAAAAATAAGATTATGCAGCATTCATAAACCTCACAAACTACTCCTCAATTTGAGAAATGTAATTTCCTACAATTGACTGCAAATGAAATATATTTATACTTTCAAAATACATCAGGATTCCAAAGTTAATATTTTTAGGGCCTTTTAAGCTCCTTATTGAGGGTAAGAAAATAAAAATTAATAAATGTGTAAATATACTTAAAAAATAATATTAAGTTCTCTGAAATAGAAACACCAGGACTTCATTTAGGCTGTTTTCTAGACTTCAGTCAGCACGTTTGTGTCCTGTAAATGCTGTGAAATTAGTAATCAAAAATACAACTGAAAAGAAAGACCCTTGCATGTGTGTCAAGTCCCCTTAAATTAGCTCTCACATGAGGGTCAGAAAGTGTAGTCTTGAGTGTGGATGCAGTGCCTTAACCACAGCTGATGAGAAAGCTTGATTAATAAATTCAAGCAAAGCCTGGATGAGGCACTTAGTGCCATGGTCCAGTTGATTGGATAGGGCTGAGTGCTAGGTTGGACTGGATGATCTTGGAGGTCTTTTCCAGCCTGGTTGATTCTATGATTCTATGACATGAAATAAGATTTTATTTGCAATTCATTGGACTGTATTATATAGTCCTCAGAAACTCTTGTAGGTGGAACCTCAGGTGATTTACACCTTTATGGGCCATCTTTCTCCTCTGTAAGCTTAGTATTATATTAAATATTACACAATGGATGGTAATGAAATATAATGTCAAATCAAGCTTTCAAGTAGTTAAAGTACTGGTTGATTCTGTGATTCAGTGATAATTATCCAATGCACGGCAGTCCCCAAGAGATTCTATGATTCACTGCTCGATACCCTGATGCTGTAGGTGGTCTTAGTTTAAGACATACTGTCTGACTACATTTTGATCAAGAAAGTGTTACTCCCCAAGAAAAAGCTCTCCAAAACATCTGTCATCATCTAAGTGTTTTGCAAACATCCTCGGGGTAACAACAAACAACCGACCTTAGCTCAACACCTTCAGTAACGTTCTGGATTTGATCCATTAGAAATAGGTGACCTGTTTGTTTTTTTTCCTGTAGTGTAGTGATTTTATGCTAGGTTTTAATACTTATCTATGAAACCAGACTGTCCCTTCTCCCATTTAGTGTTGCTGCACAGGTTGTGCCTGCCCATAACTGTGGATCACTTCTCATTTATGCTTCATATAGAATCATAGAATCAATGAGGTTGGAAGGGACCTCCAAGCTCATCCAGTCCAACCTAGCACCCAGCCCTGTCCGATCAATAGCACTGAGTGCCTCATCCAGCCTTTTCTTGAACACCTCCAGGAACAGAGGTTGCCTAATGATAAATCAGCTCTTAGATATACTAAGTAGATTTATTTGTGGGCCGATTTCAACCATATTTTTCAGTTCCTTGGCTTTCCAGTCTAAGGTGTTTTTGTTTTCTGGTTAAGACTAATTTATTTTCAATAAGAAAGGGGCTTTATGGAAGGTATTTTTTTTCCTCTTCATCTATTCCTGCTAATGAGAGACAATAGCTGCATAAAAAGGAACAAAAAAAATGCTCTTTTTGTCAGTGCATAGAGTCAGAAATGTATGATTAGAAATTCTGATTTTAACAGATATCTGCAATTATTATAGCTTCTACATCTTTAACAGAAAACAGGGAGGGGGAATTGCACTGCGTTTGGAAAAATTCCTTCTGACAGCTTTTAGGTTTTTCCATGGTACAAATGAAAAACCTGCAGGCTAGTGGGTTGGGAGGAGTTTTGCATTTCAGCAGAGTGTCCAGAAGGAAATCTTTTGCTACTGGACTTCCATAGTATAGTTTTATCACAGGATTAAAAGAGTCAATTTATGCTAATCAAGGGACCCAAATTTCCCTTGCTTGAGCTACAGAGTCATTGATCACTGACTTTAGAAAAGAGAGTCCTGTAGTGGTAGGAGAGGCATCACATTCTGGGACCAAATGGCACTTAAAGATTCCAATACGATAGACATACTGTGATGGTTTGGGTGTTACCCATCCCCTCCCCACCCTACTCTTATGAAATCACCCAGACTAGACTCAGCTGAGCTGGAAATTAAGAGTGAAGCCTTATAGTTACAGCTTAGCACAATATACAAGCAGATATTCTTCTTACTTGCTTCCTGTGATAGGACAAGGAGCAATGGGTGTAAGTTGCAGCACAAGAGGTTCTGCCTCAACACAAGGGGTAACTTCCTTACTGTAAGGCTCACAGAGCACTGGAACAGGCTCCCCAGAGAGGTTGTGGGGTCTCCTTCTCTGGAGACTTTCAAGGCCTGTCTGGATGTGTTCCTCTGTGATGTGTTAGGTAGTATTGTCCTGCTCTGGCAAGGGGGGTGGACTGGATGATCTCCTTGGGTCCCTTCCAACCCCTAACATCCTGTGATGCTGTGTGATCCTATGAAACATACTTCTATTGATTTATTTTTTTCTCCTTNGAGTGTGTTATCTATGTTTGTATTCTTGTTTTCATACATCTCATCAAGCCTATGAGTGCAGCAGACATCACCACTGTTTCCTTTTCACAGCCTATCGTCTAATTCTTCTCACTAAAGTATCCCAGCTGGGCTCAAACTAGCACACATACTCCAAGTTTTTCTAAGCTGTTTGAAATGATAATAGCCAATGGAGAAGAGTTTTGTCTTTTAATTAGGCATTGCCTGACAAAAGCTTTTTTCTATCAGCTTTGAATATGCTCTTTACAGTTGTAGTGAAAGCTATTTTGGTTTTGGGTAATGAGACATAAGGAACATCTGTCACTCCACTTTTTGCTGTAGTTTCCCATCATTTTATTGCGTTCTCTGAATTTCAGTCTTCAGTGTGCATGCTTTCTAATGTTACATTCTGATAAGAGAGATATTCCATACTCCTAATTTGCATCATACATTAGTTCTTTCTTCTCTCCTCCAAACTGGCCCGTATAGCAAAATAGATGCAAAGAGCAAATCAGACATGGCAGAAGAGCAACTGCTTTTCTAATAGCAGTCATGGAAATTTGTTACTATACAACCTTTGGAACATCACCCCTTGAATCGTACCAGTGTTGATACTGGAGCAATGAAAAGAGAATAGTGGGGTGGCTTAGATTTTTAGCTCAGTGGTTTCAAGTCCAGTTCTAAAGTGTCCCACACATGTGGGGGTTGGTCTCTTCTGCCACGCAACCAGCAACAGGACAAGGGGACACAGTCTCAAGTTGTGGTGGGGAAGGTCTAGGCTGGATGTTAGGAGTAAGTTGTTGCCAGAGAGAGTGATTGGCATTGGAATGGGCTGCCCAGGGAGGTGGTGGAGTCACCATTCCTGGAGCTGTTCAAAAAAAGACTGGATGGGGCACTTAGTGCCATGGTCTGGTTGATTGGCTAGGACTGGGTGCTAGGTTGGACTGGATGATCTTGGAGGTCTCTTCCAACCTGGTTAATTCTGTGTTTGATTTGATATATATGACTCGGTCTTTGTGGTAGGCAGTCTATAATCTTTCCAGCGTCCCACCTAAGTATGGAAAATCTTAAGCAGTATAGGATTCAGAGTAGCAAGATGAAACTGATTGTGGAAATTGACGACTGGCTCTGGAAACCATTTATCTCAGAAGCAATCAGAACTGTAGCTGTTAACCTAGATCTAGGCAGAGCAGTTGCCTGATGGTGACAGTGGGGTATTGTGCCTCTATAGTTACAGCTGATTTCATGCAGTCTGCACCTCTGAAAGTTCACATCTCTGAGGTGAGAAGTATTGGTGTTATAATTTCATGTAGTTCTAACTGTTTAGTATACTATTTTTGTTTAACATACCTATGTTTGGTTTGTATTTAGTTTGCATTATTATTAATCATAGAATCATAGAATCAGGGCTGGAAGGGACCACAAGGATCATCTAGTTCCAAGCCCCCTGCCATGGGCAGGGACACCCTACCCTAGAGCAGGCTGCCTAGAGCCCCATCCATAATGGCCTTAAACATCTCCAGGGATGGGGCCTCAACCACCTCCCTGGGCAACCCAGTCCAGGCTCTCACCACTCTCATGCTGAACAGCTTCCTCCTCACATCCAGCCTGAACCTACCCACCTCCAGCTATGTTTAGCTTGTAGTTTTGTTTAATGTACTTAACACATAGGTATGTTAAACAACATACCTATTTTAATTATTTCTTAGAGATTAAAATTTCATTTGGAAAATTTCATTTGGAAATCAGAATTAGAGCCATAATTAGTCAAAAATGCTTTTTTTTCCAACCTCCATCCATAGATAGCCCATTTTAAGCTCTCACCAACTTTCTGGTACAATATAGCTTTTTTTGCTTCTATTTTGCTGAATTCTTTAGTTCTGTAACCACCGCAAAACATCATCAGTAAAGATCACCACAAAGGACATAAAAACTCAATCTGAAAAATGTCAGAGAGTATGAAGGAGAGCTGCTGTTGTTTTGTTGTTTTTTGTTCCCTTAAATGAACTCCAATTATGGATCTCATGCCTAAAAGGTCAGTTCAATTCAGAGAAACCCAACAAGAGTTC
Source organism: Tricholaema leucomelas (assembly GCA_013400475.1). Classification (NCBI taxonomy): domain Eukaryota; kingdom Metazoa; phylum Chordata; class Aves; order Piciformes; family Lybiidae; genus Tricholaema lacrymosa; species Tricholaema leucomelas. The sequence continues at coordinate 183,115 of WAAF01005807.1, forward strand.
AAATACCAAGAAATTAGGATTTATCACAATACCCAAATACACTGATTCTTGGCAGTATCAAGAAATGTTGGCCAGGTAAATGCTTCATTGCTAACAAATATGTTCTAAAGCGCTTGTTCCCAGCCACTCTCAGACTTTGGAGTCTGCCCTTTTGAGATTTATTTCCCAGAACATGGTTTTCATTCAAATCAGTGCAAGTGGATCGCTGAAAACAGCTTGCAAATTTCCTCCTTTCAAATCCCATTTATGCCCACATCCTTTACTCACAGGATCACAGAATCATTGAGGCTGGAAAAGACCTCTGAGATCATCAAGGCCAGCCTATGACCTAACACCATGACATCAGCTGTACCATGTCTCCAAGTGCCAGGTCCAGTCTTTTCTTAAACACTTCCAGGGATGGTGACTCCACCACCTCCCTGGGTAGTCCATTCCAGTGCCTAATCACCTTTCCTTCCTAATATCCAGCCTAAGCTTCCTCTGGTGCAGCTTCAGTCCATGCCCTCTTGTCCTGTCACTAGTTGCCTGGGAGAAGAGTCTGACCACCACATGACTACAACTTCCCTTCAGGTAGTTGTAGAGAGTGATAAGGTCCTCTCTAAGTCTCTTCTCCTCTAGGCTGAACACTGCCAGCTCCCTCAGCCTCTTCTCATGAAACTTTCCCTCCAGCCCCCTCACCAGTCTCATTCTCTCCTCTGGACCTGCTCAAGCACCTTAATATCCTTCTTAGAATCACAGAATCATAGAATCAGCCAGGTTGGAAGAGACCTCCAAGATCACCCGGTCCAACCTAGCACCCAGCCCTATCCAATCAACTAGACCATGGGACTAAGTGCCTTATCCAGGCTTTTCTTGAACACTTCCAGGGATGGCAACTCCACCACCTCCCTGAGCAGCCCATTCCAATGCCAATCACTCTCTCTGTCAAGAACTTCCTCCTAACACCCAGCCTAGACCTCCCCTGGCACAACTTGAGACTGTGTCCCTTTGTTCTGTTTCTGGCTGCCTGGCAGAAGGGACCAACCCCCACCTGGCTACAGCCTCCCTTCAGGTAGTTCAATCAATCAACCAGGTTGGAAGAGACCTCCAAGATTATCCAGTCCAACCTAGCACCCAGCCCTGTCCAATCAACTAGACCATGGCACTCCTTCCTGTCTAGAAAGAGTCATATAATGTCATTAGTATTTTGCATGTTTCTGGCTGCTGTACAAGAAAGCATTTCTTTTTATACTGTCATGAAAATTACTATTCCAATCCTAGTATGGTATTTAAGGTAAAATACTGTTGCAGTTCTGTCTACTTGGTTGAAAAATGGATTTCATTCACACATGAGAAAGAAAAAATCAAAGAAAATCTAAAGTCTGTCATTTTAAGCAAAGATAATAAAAGAAAGAAAATATGTTCCCTTTTTTTTCCATCATAAGTGTCCAACATTATCTTTTGTGTGTTAAAATACATCAGCAGTCAATTTAACAGCAGAGTTCATCCGACAGAATAGGTAACATTTCCCAAATTGACTATTTCTGTAGTCACAGCCACTATACCATATTATTTAAGAGAATAAACAGCCCTGAATTACAAAATCAGGTATCTAAAAATCAATATCTAAGCCTTCTCTGTGGATTAATGGAGCATCTCATGAACTGATATGAAACACAGCCTGTGTATAAAGTCAGACCTGCTGTGCTGATCCACAGTTCAGAGCATCCATAGTGCTTGCTATACTGATTGTTTATGGCAACAAGATTATGTAACGTAGAATGAAAAAATCAGCCTGGTTGGAAGAGACCTCCAAGATCATCCAGTCCAACCATGATCAGCTAGATCATGGCACTAAGTGCCTCATCCAGGCTTTTCCTGAACACCTCCATGGACAGTGACCCCACCACCTCTCTGGGCAGCCCATTCCAATGCCAATCACTCTCTCTGCCAACAACTTCCTCCTAACATCCAGCGTAGATCTCCCCAGCACAACTTGAGACTGTGTCCCCTTGTTCTGTTGCTGGTTGTCTGGCAGAAGAGACCAACCCCCACCTGGCTACAGCCTCCCTTCAGGTAGTTGTAAGCAGCAATGAGTCACCCCTGAGCCTCCTCTTCTCCAGGCTAAACTTCATCAGCTCCCTCAGCCTCTCCTCACAGGGCTGTGTTCCAGCCTCTCCATCTTTGTTGCCCTTCTCTGGACACGTTCCAGTATCTCAACATCTCTCTTGAATTGAGGAGCCCAGAACTGGACACAGCACTCAAGGTGTGGCCTGACCAGTGCAGAGTACAAGGGCAGAATAACCTCCCTCATCCTACTGGCCACACTGTTCCTGATCCAGGCCAGGATGCCACTGACTCTCTTGGCCAATACATATATTTTGTATGTATAAATAAATGCTATATAAAAAAATGCCCATCCCCAACATGATTGGGTCAAAGAAGTGGATAACACAGTGAGAGTATGAAAATATATTCAACAGAGACTAGTTCCATGAAACAATCCTTAATAGGAACTGCACTGAATAGGCACTATTCTTAATTTAGTATCTCAGATCACAGTCCAGGTCCAAGAAAAGAGACAGCCTGGGATAATGTTGTTGTGCATTTCTGTCCTGTCTGCATGTAGATATCATCTGTTAGAGAGGATACACACTGTAATGATCCTTAGTTGCTAGAATGGGGTTAGACATAGCTGGGGTTATTTTGCATGGCAGAAGGGGCCAAACTATTTCCTGCCTGTGCCACAAGGTTAAAGAACATAAAGGTGGAATCAAATCTTGTTCATCTTTTTCCCATGTAAGTACTGTATCAAGTTCAGCCCTCAGGGTTTCCAAATTTGATACAGTAAATAGAACTGGCAAACGACAAAGGAAAATAACATAGAAGGCATGGATAAGAAAATTCAGTGGCTGCTTGTGATGGTTTGGGTGTTACCCGCCCCCTCCCACTTAAGAAACTCTCCCAAACTAAGTGGCTCTGGAAATTAGAATGAAGCTTTGTATTTACAGCTTAGCACAATATACAAGCAGGTATTTACTATATATACAAGTTAAAAAGTATTACAGAAGCACAACAGCCCTCCCAGAAACCAGAGTCCCCAGGAGGGGCTCTCAACCACCCTTCCACCTTCTCCCACCCCTCTACCTTACCCCAGACTTTGCCTTAGCTTCGAGGAAAGTTTGGAGGGTCGGCCGGGGAGGATAGGAAGCAAATAGATTAGTCACACAGACTAATCTGTTAGGTTAGAGAGAGAAGGTTAGGTTAGGTTAGGTTAGGTTAGAGAGAGAAGTTCAGCCCAAAGCCCAGACAGAGACTCCCTTATCTATATTTATGCCCTCGTTCTTATCCATCTCAGCAAGCCTATGAGTGCATCAGACATCGCCATTGTTTCCTTTTCACAGCCTATCATCTAATTCTTCTCACCAAAATACCCCAGCTAGGCTCAAACTAGCATACTGCTATACTCATACTGTTTCTAAACAGAAAACCTTATCATTTGCAAGTCTCACACTGGACTTTGTTGTTGTATTTGTAGCACTTACTCAGAGGAGCCAGGAGAGACTATGCATCATTGTTAAACCACACTGATATTTTGAAAGAACCAAAACTGTATCTTATCTGAGCATTATTTGTCTTTAACTAGCACTGCAGGTATCATATAGAGTCATAGAATGCCAGGTTGGAAGGGACCACAGGGGTCATCTGGTCCAACCTTTCTAGGTGAGTAGTGTAATTGCCACTTTGAAGCAAGGCTGGGTTCGTTCTCGTCGGGAAGTTGCAAGTTAGAGGATCTAACTAGGCATCTCATCCTGCAGGGACAGTGACTTGAACACCTCTGGCTCTCCCTCTAACAACACCGGCACAGAGAAAGAAATGATGAAATAAAGTGGGAATTTCAAAGCAAATCAAGGGAGAGGAAGTTGTTTTTTTCCAGCCAGTTACAAGGTTTGAGGAATTTATTGTTGAACTCAGAAAACAGGCTGAGGTTTTTCTGCTGGGCACGTTGCCCTGGGCAACTCAGAGTGTCTGTTCAGTCCCACTTCAGACAGTTTCAGTCTTCCAGGCTTGTTTCCCTCTGCTGTTCTTGCTCCTGCACCCAAAGAACAAAAAAAATCCACTCTCCCAACATTCACATAACTAGAATTTCAGCAGACTCTAGCTTGATTCATGTTTTTAGGTATATATAATGGAGTCTGTCTTCCCTCACCCTGAATATGTAAGTTACATAAACTTCCCAATGAGAAAATGGACATTTCTGCAGGATATAGTACATCTGTTCAGATTCAACGAGCTCATCTCTAAACTTCATATAATAACCAGGCATATATTCTCATAATGTAGTTTAGATTGTAACTTTTTCACCTCTTGGATTTCACCCTTTGTTTGTATCTTGATTTTTTAGGAACTGGCACAATCTGTATAGCAAGCAATGCTTTGGGAATCTTTAAATAGCAATCACTCAGCAATGTTTGCTTTTGGAAAGCATTCTGTTAGCATGGCACATATTCTAACTAATAGATAACATTTTGCAATGCCAGTAGAGCAAATAGATTGGTCTTTTAAGATTGGTCTTGGTTAGATTGTTAGATTGGTTATCTTGTTAGATTGGTTAGATTGGAATCTTGTTAGATTGGGCTTTTATTGACAAATTTTCATAGAATCAAAATTAATTTAAGTCAGGAGGAGGCATAGAAAGTTGTCCAGTCAAGCCTTGTGCTGAAAGCAGGAGCAACACAATTCCTAGAATCATAGAATCAAGCAGGTTGGAAGACACCTCCAAGATCATCCAGTCCAACCTAGCACCCAGCCCTATCCAGTCAACCAGACCATGGCACTAAGTGCCTCACCCAGACTTTGCTTGAACACCTCGAGGGATGGCAACTCCACCGCCTCCCTGGGCAGCCCATTCCAATGCCAATCACTCTCTCTGGCAACAACTTCCTCCTAACATCCAGCCTANCTCAAGGTATGGCCTGACCAGTGTTGAGTACAGAGGCAGAATAACCTCCCTTGTCCTACTAGCCACACTGTTTGTGATACAGACCAAGAGAGCCAATGGCATCCTGGCCTGGATCAGGAACAGTGTGGCCAGTAGGACAAGGGAGGTTATTCTGCTCCTATACTCAGCACTGGTCAGGCCACAGCTTGGCCTGAAGAAGAGAGCAACCCCCACCTGGCTACAGCCTTCCTTCACGTAGTTGCAAGCAACAATGAATATAATTCAGTGTTTTTTGAAGTATATATTGAAGAGTATTTAGAAGTGTATTGAAGTATATTTTGAAGTCTATATTGCATATACACTGACAATATTATTAATTTTGCTATTTAAATAATTTCTCTCACTCCTGCTTGCATATTTGACACAATTCAGTTCGTTTCATGATGGATTTTGTGTTTAATCATCCCAATGTGATGCTAATAAGCTACATAAAATCTGCTTTACTGACTGTCTGCAAAGAAACTTTGCCTCTTTTCCCATGTGACAGATGAAAGTATCTTGGGGGTGGATAAGGGCAGCTCCTGGTGTTAGATTACAAATGCTGCTTGCCTCTACAATCAATGAATGTGGTGATGCAGAAGAGCACATATCTGGCATATGCATTACAATACAGGGTTATGTAAGGATTTCTGATCTGGTTGGGGGTTTTCAATTGCTATTTAAGTGTGGTTTATATTTCAACTCAGATGCAAAGTCATTCCTACCTCTACAGTAGCCAGTGAGAGATTCACACATTGACAGTATAATTGCAGTCATTTCTGTCGGTAACAGATATTCAGGGTAGCCACTTGTATGTGATTTATTTCTAGACAGAATTTAGGTAGTGTGGATAGCACTGTGAGATGTATGTTCTAAATCTTCAATTTAAAAGAATCTGAATATGCAAATAATATTTTTTTTATTCTTGGATTGGACCAGGTTGTCATTGTCAGATTGTCCACTCTGGTGTGGGTCAAGAACCGGCTGGAGGG
>WAAF01005807.1:189479-242056 GCA_013400475.1 Tricholaema leucomelas
TCTACCAGCACCCCCAGGTACCTCTTCGCCTGGCTGCTTTGCAGCCACTCTGTCCCCAGCCTGTAGTGCTGCTTGGGGTTGTTGGGGCCAAAGTGTAGAACCCTGCATTTGGCCTTGTTAAGTCTCATCCCATTGGCCTCTGCCCACCCATCCAGCCTGTCTAGGTTCCTCTGCAGGGCTCTCCTACCTTCCAACAGATCCACAACTGCTCCTAGCTTGGACTCATCTGCAAACTTACTGATGCTGGACTCAATCCCCTCATCCAGATCATCAGTGAAGATACTGAACAGCACTGGGCCCAGCACTGATCCCTGGGGCACACCACTAGTGACAGCTGCCAGCTGGCTGTGGCACCATTCATCACCACTTTCTGGGCCCAGCCTTCCAGCCAGTTCTTGACCCATATCAGAGTGAACCTGTCCAAGCCACGAGCTGCCAGCTGTGGCAGGAGCTTGTTGTGGCAGATGGTGTCAGAGGCTTTGCTGAAGTCCAGGTAGACTCCATCCACAGTCTGCCCTGCCTTCAGCAGGCAGGTGACCTGATCATAAAAGGAGATCAGGTTGGTCAGGCAGGACCTGCCCCTCTTAAACCCATGCTGGCTGGACCTGATCCCTTGGCCATCCTGTAGGAGCTTTGTGATGGCACTCCAGGTGTCTAAATGAGAGCTGATTGTGAAAACCTAGCCTGTAAATGTAGGGATTTAATGAATACTTCACTGTTGCTTTTCTCTTTATTATATCAGAGTATTTATCTTCTCTGGTTTTAATACTCAGTAATACCATACTGCATCCAGTAATACCTCCACACAATAACACAGAAATAAATACTGGTAACGTTACATTATTCATTGCTGCTACTTATGTTTATTTGCACATCTTTTTCATGCAGCCTCTAGGTATGGTAAAACAGAGCAACTGGCAATATCTAGCAGTGAATATTTGCCAGTTTTGGAACCAGTGTGGATTTTTAGCTTGAATACAGTTTCTGGGAAATAAACAGCTTCTGATATATTTACTGTGGTGGTTGTAATTACTCATAATTATATAATTATAATTTAATTGGATACCTAATACTATTTATCAAACAAGGATATAGTCAGTATTACCATGGGAAATTGGCTTGGTTCTGTATTAAATTGAAGTGCAAATGGCAAACAGAAAGCTTGATGTAGTACCTGAACTGGAGCCCTGTTCAGACTTCAAGAGAGAGGCTGCTCTGGAGAAGCTGTGTATCATAGACCATTCCAAAGGGAAAGCAAGCAAATAGAAGCATTGTAAGAAACACATAAGCACACTAAGAAAGTGTGTGCATAAATGACTGTATGAGACTGCATGAAATATTTCAGTCCTTGCCAGAAGTGTGGGATAGTAACAACAGAAATATTTCCTTCCAGGCTCCAACCTAACTTCTCATGTCATGTTTCAACTGTTGTTTCTGTAAATGCTGGGTTTTTCTGTATTGAGACTTAAAACAGCTGAATTCAAAAGCGAGACATAGAATCATAGAATCAACCAGGTTGGAAGAGACCTCCAAGATCAGCCAGTCCAGCCTAGCACCCAGCCCTAGCCAATCAACTAGACCATGGCACTAAGTGCCTCATCCAGGCTTTTCTTGAACACCTCCAGGGACAGTGACTCCACCACCTCCCTGGGCAGCCCATTCCAATGCCAATCACTCTCTCTGGCAACAACTTCCTCCTAACATTCAGCATAGACTTCCCCACCACAACTTGAGACTGTGTCCTCTTGTTCTGTTGCTGGTTGCCTGGCAGAAGAGACCAACCGTACCTGACTACAGCCTCCTTCAGGTAGTTGTAGGCAGCAATGAGGTCACCTCTGAGCCTCCTCTCTTCCAGGCTGCACACCCCCAGCTCCCTCAACCTCTCCTCACAGGGCTGTGTTCCAGGCCCCTCACCAGTATCATCGCCCTTCTCTGGACACATTCCAGCATCTCAACATCTCTCTTGAGTTGAGGAGCGCAGTACTGGACAGAACACTCAAGGTGTGGCCTGACAAGTGTTGAGTACCAGGGCAGAAAACCTCCCTTGTCCTACTGGCCATACTGTTACCTGATACAGGCCAGGTTATCTAAACAGCTTAATGATAAAAATAATTGCAGTGGTGTTATCCTTGTAACAGAATCACAAAATCACGGAAACATCCAGGTTGGAAAAGCCCCTCAGGATCACCAAGTCCAACCTATAACCCTTCTCTACAAGACTGGAATGGGCTGCCCAGGGAGGTGGTGGAGTCACTGTCCCTGGAGGTGTTGAAGAAAAGCCTGGATGAGGCACTTAGTGCCATGGTCTAGGTGACTGGCTAGGGCTGGGTGCTAGGTTGGACTGGATGATCTTGAGGGTCTCTTCCAACCAGCTTGATCCTATTCTATTCTAAGATTCATCTTAAACCATATTCCTAAGCACCACATCCAAATGACCCTTAAACACATCCAGAGATTGTGACTCAAGCACCTCATTTGGCAGCTCATTACAGCACCCAGTGTTGAGTACAGGGGAAGAATAACTTCTCTTGTCCTACTGGCTGATGAGAAATTGAATCTGAGGCTGATGAGAAATTGAAATTTGAGGTATTCTGGAAATTCAAACACCTAACATCTTCAAAATTAATCTGTCAGGGTTCTTTTGGGCCTGTGCCAGTAAACAACATCTTTATTACAATGATTATTCCAAACATACAGGGCTTATAACCTACTTTTAAAATAGAACAGAGGAGGCAGAAAGTCACAGAAGGACCACATAAGCAAATCTTGGATGGCATGTATCCATCAGGTGGGAATAGAGTGTGAACAGGGAACAGAGCTCTTATAGGAAAATTAGCACATTGATTCCATGGGAATTGCTGCAAATGCCATCATTCAGGCTGGAACTAGTTTTGTCTTTTATCTAGGCTTACATGAAGTGTGGGAAGGTGAGCTAACACCCTTTTCTCACATCTACCTTAACTGAAACAAGCACACACTAGGCAGAGCAGAGGATTGAAAAGGCAAGACTCTCTCTTGGAAGTATTCTAGGCTGTTTTTGTGTCTATTGAACCTTGAGAGAAGCCTGGTTATTTCTAGTTCTATTTAGGATAGCAAAATATCAGATTAATGAGTTTTGTATATGTGTAGCAGTGTAAAGATACAAGGTAAAAAGCAGTGTGGTGAGAAGATGCTGTGTGTAGATTTTTTGAAGGGTAGGTTTTCTTGATGTGCTTTTGTTTTGCTATGCTTAATCTGTTTTATAAAGTAATTGATTGGGGTGGGGGAAGTGATTAAAATAACTAGAGAGAAATTGACCAGGACTTTCTGATGCTATCTAATTAGATATTTCTGAAGGTCTTGATTTAATGGCACATGCAGTGTTAGATACTGGAATTTGGGGCAGGGGTCTTATGTACGCTGTTGACTGTGCTGCAGATTGCCAGGTGTGTAGTTTTCCTTGAATGCTCAGGCATCTCTTTCTGCATGAAAGGAATAATAGCAATGTTTCTGCAGGAATCATAAAATCAGGCAGGTTGGATGAGACCTCCAACATCATCCAGTCCAACCTAGCACCCAGCCCTAGCCAATCAACTAGACCATGGCACTAAGTGCCTCATTCAAGCTTTTCTTGAACACCTGCAGGGATGGTGACTCCACCACCTCCCTGGGCAACCCATTCAAATGCCAATCACTCTCTCTGGCAGTAACTTCCTCCTCACATCCATCTTAGTCCTCCCCTGGCACAACTTGAGACTGTGTCCCCTTGTCCTGTTGGTGGTAGGAAGCTAGAGAGCTGTGCAGAAAGGTCTCTGTGAACCCGCATTTTCTCTCAGTTATAATAAATAATTGCTAAACAAGGTCCAAGTATTTCTAGGGCCATGAATGAAAGGCAGGGTAGTGAATATTGCCTGGAAATTCAATTCAGAGGATAGATCTTGATCTTCTCTATCCTGCTTCTTCGTCACAAGCAGAATAGCATTCATCATCATTGGTACAGCACAGGGACTTCCAAGAGGGGCTAAAGCAAGGTGTGCTGGAGAGCAGGCAAACAGCTGGTTTGGGAATTAACTCTAAATTTCACAGCTGGTTTTTGTGAACCAGGCTGAACTACTTTTGAGTGGTGCCCCTGGCTGTGCAGCTGCGTCCAGAGCACACAGGTGCTAGTATGACCCAGATTCCCAGCACAGATTCACGTATGGACATGTGAATGTGAAGGACTATATCTGAGTTAACAGAATCACAGAATTCCTTAGAGACCTTCAAGCTGATCAAGCTGATCAAGTCCAATCATTAGTTTCACACTGACAAGTCCTTGACTAAACCAAATCCCTCAGCACAACATCTCATCACTATGAATCACTATGGTTGGGAAGGACCACCGGGATCAGCCAGTCCAACCTTCATCCCAGCATCCTTCATCACTAGACCATAGCCTCAAGTGCCACATCCATTCTGCTGAAAACTGTCAGTAAATTTAACTCCTAAGCACTCACCTTACTATTTAGAAAATTAGAGTTTCAGTGTGTTGAAATGGAAGAAGAAATTCAGAGCAGCCTGGGCCCAAGAAAAGTCAGATACTTCAATAGTCCCAAATCCATTGTTAAGCTTTGAGTCCTCTCAAACTACATGGTCAGAACCTCAATACTGCTCCTAGAGGAGCAGCAGGAGTCTTGCTTCACTTCTCCTGTTATCACAACATAGTAAGTCCTTGGAAGAATCCCAAAAGAACTCCTAACCCTGACCATGTCCATCTCAGGGGCATTCTGTTGGGAAGGAGTCTTTCACCGACAGACCAGTTTCACTTCCTACTAAAAATGAACTGTCGTTTCCTATTATGCCTCTGATGCATTAAGGTGATAATGTCCATTTGATACAAAGTGAAGAGCATCTCTTCCTTTGGATTGCTCCCAGGTACAAAACAGTTGTTCTTAAAATCACCAACATAAACAAATTATTTCCAGATACGTCTTTTACAATACAGTTTTGACTGTTGCTATTTAGAGAACTCACCTCTACCTGCTTATTACTGACAGCTTCATTGGCTGTATGTGATTTACCAACCTCCTTCAAGTGTGATAGGTTGGACTGGATGATCTTGGAGGTCTCTTCCAACCTGGTTGATTCTATGATTCTGTGATTCTAAGTACAAGTATTAGATAATTGAGGTACATAATGCTATAAAGGGCCCAGAGAGTGGTGGAGAAAGGTGCCACGTCCAGTTGGCAGCTGTCACTAGTGGTGTACCCCAAGGACCAGTGCTGGGCCCAGTCTTGTTCAATATCTTCATTGATGATCTGGACCAGGGGATTGAGTCCAACATCAGTAAGTTTGCAGATGAGACCGCTAGGAGCAGTTGTGGTGCTGTTGGAGGGTAGGAAAGCCCTGCAGAGGGGCTTGGACAGGCTGGATGGGTGGGCAGAGGCCAATGGATGAGATTGAACAAGGCCAAGTGCAGGGTTCTATACTTTGGCCACAACAACCCCAAGCAGCACTACAGGCTGGGGACAGAGTGGCTGCAAAGCAGACAGGCGAAGAGGTACCTGGGGGTGCTGGTAGAGAGTAGCTGAACGTGAGCCAACAGTGTGCCCAGGTGGGCAGCAGAGCCAATGCCATCCTGGCCTGGATCAGGAACAGTGTGGCCGGTAGGATAAGGGAGGTTATTCTTCCCCTGTACTCAGCACTGGTCGGGCCACACCTTGAGTGCTGTGTCCAGTTCTGGACTCCTCAATTCAACAGAGATGTTGAGATGCTGGAACATGTCCAGAGAAGGGTGACAAAGCTGGTGAGGGGCCTGGAGCACAGCCCTGTGAGGAGAGGATACTTGAGGTTAGTTACTTGAATATAAAATGAAGACCTCCTCCCAGTGAGCTGCTACAAATGCTCTGAAAGCAAAAGTCTGTCCCTCTGTGAAAACGTCTCTGAAAACATCAAAAAGGGCAGAAAACACTGGGCCAAAATGCAAGCTTGCTAAGAAAGCAAGCACTATTTCAGCACCTGGAGGAGGTTGCTGTAGCTACCAAATAAAAATGTTTGGCTTCAAACTGCCAAACCGAGAAGAATATGACTGAAATATTGAAAAGTTAGGTGAAAATGATCATTTTTTCACTTTAAAATATTCAAGCTTTTAGGGCAAAAAAGACAACAAAAGGCAATCAAAAAAAAAAACCCAAAGGATGAAGACAGGCATGTATGTGATTGAAGTATTATTTCATTTCATTAATTCTTAAAGGGATTGTGTAATTCTCATTGTATCAGTAATTAATAAGGCTTCTGAATTGAAATACTGATCCCAAACATGCTCTGATCAAGAGAAATACAGGCATAGAGGTTTTTCAACAAAGCTTCCCTACAGATTCTCAAGTTTGAAGTTTATTATACTTTTGAAATTAGTATGTTGCTAAAAGTGACCTCACAAGCCCTATGAGAGACTGAGGGAGCTGGGAGTGTTTAGCCGGGAGAAGAGGAGGCTCAGGGGTGACCTTATTGCTGTCTACGTGAAGGGAGGCTGTAGCCAGGTGGGGGTTGGTCTCTTCTGCCAGGCAAGCAGCAACGGAACAAGGGGACACAGTCTCACAGAAGGTGGAGGTTGGATGTTAGGAGGGACTTGTTGCCAGAGAGAGCGATTGGCATTGGAATGGGCTGCCCAGGAAGGTAGTGGAGTCACTGTCCCTGAACCTGTTCGAGAAAAGAGTGGATGAGGCACTTGGTGCCATTGTCTAGTTGACTGGATGCTAGGTTGGACTGGATGATCTTGGAGGTCTCTTCCAACCTGGTTGATTCTATAATTCTGTGATCTGCATTATATTATTACAACATTCACCCTGAACCAGTTGGAGAATTTTTGTTAGTGACAGACACAAAAATAAAATACACCCCAAATCTTTTGACCCTCTAATGCATTTCACCTCTGACAGCCTCTGAAATTCAGTACTTAAAATAGCTAATACAAAATTAAAAGAGACAAAATGTACATTTTTGTCTGCATTGTATTGTCAACCTGGTTGATTCTATGATTCTATGATGCATAATATATTCAGATGATTTTTAATGTATAAGGAACATTAAAAATATTCCTGCATCAGGAGAAGTGTGGCCAGCAGGGCAAGGGAGGTGATTCTCCCCCTCTACTCTGCTCTGGTGAGACCCCCCCTGGAGTACTGCATCCAGTTCTGGAGCTACTATTACAAGAGAGATGTGGAGATGCTGGGGTGTGTCCAGAGAAGGGCCACAAGGATGCTCAGAGGGCTGCAGAAGCTCTGCTGTGAGGACAGACTGAAAGAGCTGGGTCTGTTCAGGCTGGAGAAGAGGAAGCTCCCAGGTGACCTTCTTGTGGCCTTCCAGGATCTGAAGGAGACCTACAAAAAAGCTGGGGAAGGACTTTTCAGGATCAGGGAGTGACAGGACTAGGGGGAATGGAGTAAAGCTGGAGATGGGTAGGTTCAGGCTGGCTCTAAGGAGGAAGTTCTTCAGCAAGAGAGTGGTGTGAGTCTGGAATGGGTTGCCCAGGGAAGTGGCTGAGGCCCCATGCCTGGAGGTGTTTAAGGCCAGGCTGGATGAGCTGTGGCCAGCCTGATCGAGGGTAGGGTGTCTGTGCGCATGGCAGGGAGATTGGAGCCAGATGATCCTTGTGGTCTGTTCCAACCTTGAGTGATTCTGTGATTCTATGAGTCTATGAAAACACTGCTACAATTACTGCTCTGTCCTGTAATATCCTTCCTATTACATAATAATTCGGGCAAAAAAGCATCCATGGTGTATCCATTTAATGCACATTTGTAAAAGTGGAGAGCTAAATATGAATTTAAATCATTGCTTTATGTTTTAATTCTAAAATTTTGAAATTGTTTTTATAGAGCTTAAAAAAAAAACTTCAGATGTCTGCTTTTGCTTCCCTGTTCTGCTTTCACTTAAGATGTTTTGCTTTTGCTTTTGCTCAGAGACACTTTCTTGGCTTTTTATAATCTCTCAGTGTCTAGGCCATACTTGGAATTTTCTGTTTATCAAACTGAAGTTACTGATACTATTTCTAAGTGCATTCTTAGTGCTGCAAACAGGACACCAATTTCTGACTGTGTTTTCTACTTCCCTCTACTTTGTGACACTCCCTGTCATTTGTTTAGTTGTCTTTCATTCTGATCCTGGCCAGAAACACCGTAATTTACCTAACCATATAGCCATACAGCTTAACACAGAGGAAAATGTCAGACATTTAACAGTCTTGTGGAAAATTGGATCACAATTTCCATTGTAAAAAGTATGTTTTGTTGCTTAAAGCACTGTTTCTGCCAATGCCCCTTAACCATATGCTCCCAGGTGTGGTATAAATTAGTCTATCAGGGAAGCAGAAGCTCAGGACAAATCTCTTTTTAATTAATACTCAATATATCAATTTCATAGAATAATACAATCATAGAATCATCCAAGTTGGAAGAGACCTCCAAGCTCATCCAGTCCAACCTAGCACCCAGCCCTAGCCAGTCATCTAGACCATGGCACTAAATGCCTCATCCAGGCTTTTCTTGAACAGCTTTAACCTGTGAGCTGCAGAAACCAAATATATCAAGACCAATGCTTAACTCATGATCAGCTGCAGTTCTGTTTCAAGGTTAGATACAGAAGCCAAACACTGAGCACAGATATTCCTATGGAGAAGCTTTTCCTCAGACCTTACAAGAAGTGTAATTCTGGGGGGGGGGGGTTAAAATGACATAACTTATGTTTGCACATATCCTTCTTGTTACAAACGTTCAGACACGATTTTTCACTAACAGCTGAAGACAGGTAGGTTCTAGTTCCAAACATAAATGTCCTGAGAAACTGCTGCCCATTATTTCACTGAATAATAGGATTTCATCCAAAGTCTGATTTTTGTTCTTTTCAATAAAATAACTTAGGTTTGCACACATCCTCCTTGTTAAAAACATTCAGACACAATTTTTCACTAACAACTAAAGACAGGTAGGTTCTAGTTCCAAACATAGATTTCCTTAGAAACTGACACCCTTTATTTCACTGAATAACAGTATTTCTTTTCAATAAAATAACTTATGTTTGCACAAACCCCTCAAATTACAAACATTCAGACATAATTTTTCACTAACAACTAAAGACAGGTAGATTTTAGTTCCAAACATAAGTTTCCTTAGAAACTGTACCCATTATATCACTGAATAAAAATATGTCTTTTAAGTAAAATAACTTACGCTTGCACACATCCTTCTTACAGCAAAGATTCAGACATGATTTTTCACTAACAACTAAAGACAGGCAGATTCCAGTTCCAAACATCAATTTCCTTACAAACTATTACCCATTATTGCACTGAATAAAAATATTTCATGCAAAGTATAATTTGGGGGGTTTAAATAAAATAAGTTATATTTGCACATATCTTTCTTAGCACCAAACTTCACACAGTATCACAGTATCACCAAGGTTGGAAGAGACCTCACAGATCATCAAGTCCAACCTGTTACCACAGAGCTCAAGGATAGACCATGGCACCAAGTGCCACGTCCAATCCTGCCTTGAACAGCTCCAGGGACGGCGACTCCACCACCTCCATGGGCAGCCCATTCCAGTAGCCAGTGGCTCTCTCAGTGAAGAACTTTCTCCTCACCTCAAGCCTAAATTTCCCCTGGCACAGCTTGAGGCTGTGTCCTCTTGTTCTGGTGCTGGCCGCCTGAGAGAAGAGAGCAACCTCCTCCTGGCTACAACCACCCCTCAGGTAGTTGTAGACAGCAATAAGGTCACCCCTGAGCCTCCTCTTCTCCAGGCTAAACAATCCCAGCTCCCTCAGCCTCTCCTCGTAGGGCTTGTGCTCGAGGCCTCTCACCAGCCTCGTTGCCCTTCTCTGGACACGTTCAAGCATCTCAATGTCCTTCTTAAATTGAAGGGCCCAGAACTGGACACAGTTTTCACTAACAAATAAAGACAGGTAGATTCTAGGTCCAAACATCAACTTCCTTAGAAACTGCTACCCATTTTATCACTGAATAGATATATTTCTTTTCAATAAAATACCTTATGTTTGCACAAATCTTTCTTAAGACATAAATTCAGATGCTAATTTTCACTAACAACTAAGGACAGGCAGATTCTATTACCAAGCATCAATTTCCTTAGAAAGGTAGATTGCAGTTCCAAACACGAATTTCCTTAGAAACTGTTAGCCATTTTATCACTGAATAGAAAGACTTATTTTCAATAAAATAACTTATCTTTGTTCCTATCTTTCTTATTGCAAACATTCAGGCACCATTTTTCACTAACAGCTAAAGAGAGGTAGATTCTAGTTCCAAACATAAATTTCCTTAGACAGGTAGGTTCTAGTTCCACACATAAATGTCCTTAGAAGCTGCTGCCCATTATTTCACTGAATAACAGGATATCATCCAAAGTCTGATTTTTGTTCTTTTCAATAAAATAACTTAGGTTTGCACATATCTTTCTTGCTACAAAAAAATCCGACACAATTTTTCACTAACAACTGAGGAGAGGGAGGTTGTAGTTCCATACATAAATTCCCTTAGAAACTTTTGGCCATTATATCACTGAATAAAAGTATTTATTTTCAATAAAATAACTTATGTTTGCTCATATCTTTGTTATTGCAAACATTCAGACATGATTTTTCACTAACAGCTAAACACATGTAGGTTCTAGCTCCAAACATAAATGTCCTTAGGTAGATTCTAGTTCCAAACATCAATTGCCTTACAAACTGTTACCCATTATTACATTGAATTAAAATATTTAATGAGAAGTGTAAATAGGTTTGGTTTTTTTTCATTAAAAATCTTATGTTTGCATATTTCCCTCTAATTACAAACATTCAGACATGATTTTTCACTAACAGCTAAACACATGTAGGTTCTAATTCCAAACATAAATGTCCTTAGACGGGTAGATTCTCGTTCCAAATACAAATCTCCTTAGAAACTGTTACCCATTTTATCACTGACTAAAAGTATTTAATGAGAAGTGTAATTTTGTGTGTTTGGTTTTTAAATCAATTAACTTACGTTTGCACATACCTTTCTCACTACAAACATTCAGACATGATTTTTCACCAACAACTAAAGACAGGTAGGTTCTAGTTGCAAACATCAATTTCCTTAGAAAATTTCCCATTTTATCACTGAATAAAAATACATCTTTTAACTAAAATACCTTATGTTTGCACAGGTCTTTCTTGATGCAAAAATTCAGATGCTAATTTTCACTAATGACTAAAGACAGGTAGGTTCTAGTTGCAAACATCAATTTCCTTAGAAACTGATGCTCATTATTTCATTGAATAAAAGTATTTCATGCCATACTGAGGCAAACAAGAAGGTGGTAGAAGTTAAGCAGGCAGCAGACTAAGAAACAAGGACTGTGCAAGTTACTCAGATATCACAGCAAAGTCTAACTAGGTACCTGTATACATGTTAACTGTTTTTCCAGCCTTCCACTAGTGTAAAATGAATAACCTAGTTCATGCCATACTGAGGCAAACAAGAAGGTGGTAGAAGTTAAGCAGGCAGCAGACTAAGAAACAAGGACTGTGCAAGTTACTCAGATATCACAGCAAAGTCTAACTAGGTACCTGTATACATGTTAACTGTTTTTCCAGCCTTCCACTAGTGTAAAATGAATAACCTAGTTCATGCCATACTGAGGCAAACAAGAAAGTTAAGCAGGTAGGTCTGCACAAGTCATTCAGATACCCCAGAGATAACAGCAAAGCCTAACTAGGTTCCTATATACATGTTAATTGTTTTTCCAGCCTTCCACTAGTGTAAAATGAATAACCTAGTTCATGCCATACTGAGGCAAACGAGAAGGTAGTAGAAGTTAAGCAGGCAGCAGACTAAGAAACAAGGACTGTGCAAGTTACTCAGATATCACAGCAAAGTCTAACTAGGTACCTGTATACATGTTAACTGTTTTTCCAGCCTTCCACTAGTGTAAAATGAGCAGATGGAAAATTCAAGAATCCTTATCCTTTGCAGCTTTATGTGAAGAGTTGGTCTTACATTTTCCCTAGATTGCTCTCAAGCCCACAACTTGTATCCAACAGTATGGTACTACAAACTTGCCTGTTTACCAGCACAGTGTTAAGCATTGCACCCACTTAAAACGTTGCAGGGCTTTTACTGCAGCGCCCCAGATCAGAACACTTCTAACAGTCACTTTAGTGCACATTTCTTTTTTTCCTTCTTAAAAAGTCTACAGCCCAAAGTGAGTGTTAGAAGTGCAGAACTGGAATGTGACCTGATACATTCATGCTCATCTCCAAGTACTTCCCAAAATAGCGCCATACCTATCAGATGCGTAAAAGAACAACTACTGTGCGCTCACTAACAGCTTGTAAGAGAATTTTGGAATATTGAGTAGGAGGAGAAATGACAGCTGACCAGGAAACAGGGTTGTTATATGTTCTTTTTTTAAAAGCAGCAGTTTGAACCACTTCCACAAAACCACTACTCAAGGTTAATGAAGAAAAACACAAACCTAACATTTTATCCCGAAGAATGAGCATCAAATGCAGTATTACCTCTAGTACTGCATTGCGGTATCAGGAACAGTGTGGTCAGCAGGACAAGGGAGGTTATTCTGCTCCTGTACTCAACACTGGTCAGGCCACACCTTGAGTTCTGTGTCCAGTTCTGGGCTCCTCAATTCAAGAGAGATCTTGAGGTACTGGAATGTGTCCAGAGAAGGGTGATAAAGCTGGTGAGGGGCCTGGAGCACAGCCCTGTGAGGAGAGGCTGAGGGAGCTGGGGGTGTTTAGTCTGGAGAAGAAGAGGCTCAGGGGTGACCTCATTGCTGTCTACAACTACCTGGCTGTAGCCAGGTGGGGGGTTGGTCTCTTCTCCCAAACAACTAGCAATAGAACAGGGGGACACAGTCTCAAGTTGTGCTGGGGGAAGTATAGGCTGGATGTTAGAAGGAAGTTGTTGCCAGAGAGAGTGATTGGCATTGGAATGGGCTGCCCAGGGAAGTCACTGTCCCTGGAGGTGTTCAAGAGAAGACTGGATGAGGCACTTAGTGCCATGGACTAGTTGACTGGATAGGGCTAGGTGCTAGGTTGGACTGGATGATCTTGGAGGTCTCTTCCAACCTGGTTGTTTCTATGAGTCTATGATTCTACTTTTACACGGTAGCAAAGTGCTAAGCAGTCAAAAGAAATGAAGTAAGGGTTACAAGCTTGTACAAAGGCATTGTAGCAGCAGCAGAAATGGTATGATAATCAATTGCTAAACAGGTAAAAAGAGAGCTTGGGGAGGTTTTATCTTGAAACCTTCTCTGTTCTTCCTAAGCTTTTTCAGGTAGAAGGAGATAGTGTAGCTTGCTTTCATTTGCATTCCTGCCTGCTTTGTAGACTCCTGCATGCAACAATGGGAAGCATTTGGTGAGCACTCAGAAAGTCAAGCACTTGCTTTGCTTATGGCTTTTTTATAAAGTGAGTGTGAAGAATGATATGAACCTCTATTTGATCCTCCTTCTATTTGGTGGGCTGAAAAGCAGACAGACAAAAAAGCTGCTCCTAGTCAAAGCAAAACAGGAGTGTTGGGCTAGTGGGCAGAGGGTCAATAAAGTGAATGAGAGAAAAAAATCTACAACTACTGCTCCAAGTTGGGGAAGTTGAAATCTTTTGGGGTTTTTTAAAGTGTCAAAAGAAGTCTTTTTTGCCACAAGACACTTACCTCATCATAAAACCATAGAATCAACCAGAGAACTATATTCTTTAAAAGAAGCTAGTAAGTTTGCAGTAAAATCAAAAGCACACCAGAAACTATTTATGACTTCATATTGATTTGGGGAAATTTTTAGCAAAGAGAATGCATGTGAATTTTAAAAGGTTAATACCTTTTCCTCAGAAGAAGCCCATGTCCCACAGCTCTCAGTTGCAACACTGATTGTTTCCACTTAGTTGCAACACTGAACATGAGCCAGCAGTGTGCCCAGGTGGGCAGGACAGCCAATGGCATCCTGACCTGGATCAGGAGCAGTGTGGCCAGCAGGACAAGGGAGGTTATTCTGCCCCTGTACTCCACACTGCTCAACTACCTGAAGGGAGGCTGTAGCCAGGTGGGGGTTGGTCTCTTCTGCCAGGCAACCAGCAATAGAAAAGGGTACACAGTCTCAAGTTGGGCCAGGGGAGGTCTAGGCTAGATGTTAGGAGGAAGTTCTTCACAGAGAGAGTGATTGGCATTGGAATGGGCTGCCCAGGGGAGTCACCGTCCCTGGAGGTGTTCAAGAAAAGCCTGGATGAGGCACTTGGTGCCATGGTCTAGTTGACTGGATAGGGCTGGGTGCTAGGTTGGACTGGATGACCTTGGAGGTCTCTTCCAACCTGCTTGATTCTATGACTCTATGATATATATAATCAGTATTTGCAATTATATATGTGTTTTATAATATCAGAACAAACAGCTTGATAGTTTCCCTGCTTTTAAACAATCAGGTGCAAAAAAAAAAGAAAAGTAAAAATGCAGTGGCCCTACAAAAAATTGGTTAACACTGAAATTAGAAGGACACCTATAATGCTGTTACAGTTGTCAGGAACCTTTATGAGAAGACAATTTGCTAGATACTGTGTTAAGACTGTATTAAACATGTAAAAATTGGTGGCCAAAAACAGGAGGCAGAAAGAGTTTGTACAGCAGGATACCAGGATTCTTTTATCTCTGTCCCTGGTATAACCTTGATATAAAATTCAACCGTGCTGGATGTAACACATCTGTAAACATCTACAAACGCATACAGCTAAACTCCTGACTTAATTGCTTTTCTTGCTTATCCTGACCAATACTTTTTAACTTGGAGAAGAGAAGGCTCTGAGGTGGCCTTCTTGTGGCCTTCCAGGTTCTGAAGGGGGGCTACAAAAAAGCTGGAGAAGGACTTTTTAGGCTCCCAGGGAGTGACAGAACTGGGGGGAATGGAGCAAAGCTGGAGATGGGTAGGTTCAGACTAGACATGAGGAGGAAGATGTTCAGCATGAGAGTGGTGAGAGCCTGGACTGGGTTGCCCAGGGAGGTGGTTGAGGCCCCATACCTGGAGGTGTTTAAGGCCAGGCTGGGTGAGGCTGTGGCCAACCTGCTCTAGGGTAGGGTGTCCCTGCCCGTGGCAGGGGGCTTGGAACTAGACGATCCTTGTGGTCCAACCCTGACTGATTCTATGATTCTAACTTGGTCTTCAGAGATGAGGGCTTACCAATGCAAAGTGTTAGGGATGCTATGCCAGCAGGCAGTCAGGAAGATCAGAGAACTAACAGCAAAACTACTTCCATAAAGCAATTTGGTTTGTTATTCATTAGCTACAATTGTGAGTGAAATTACTTGTCTTGAACAAATCTCTGAACATTTCTTTTTGCAGATTTCCTGGGGAAAAAATGTCTCATAACAGACTTTGTGAGGTGAAGAAACACGCATGACTGGAGCCTAACTGCTCTATCCATGAAAAGATTAGCCACATTCAATGCATTTAGGGCACTTAGGCAAGAGGCCTTTCACTGTGACAGGATAAACTTGGAATAAATCTTCCACTGTCTTTCAAGCTTTTAAGCAAGAGCTCAAAAGAGCTTTCTAACAGTTCAAATCAAAGCTTGCAAAGTTCTGATGAGTGTTTTCATCAGTAATAGAATGTATTTTTAAATAGTTTTATGCAATCTATCCCCAAAATTAAAGATATCCAAGTGCAGGATGCTGGGGGAAGTATAGGCTGGATGTTAGGAGGAAGTTCTTGCCAGAGAGTGATTGGCATTGGAATGGGCTGCCCAGGGAGGTGGTGGAGTCACCGTCCCTGGAGGAGTTCAAGAAAATCCTGGATGAGGCACTTAGTGCCATGGTCTAGTTGACTGGATAGGGCTGGGTGCTAGGTTGGACTGGCTGATCGTAGAGGTCTCTTCCAACCTGGTTGATTCTATGATTCTAAAATATTCCAGCTAGGCTCAAGCTAGCACACAATGTAACTGAACTTTTATAATACCTCAGGTTCTTTCCTTTCCTGATGTTGTCAGTTAACTTTCTGCTAATTAGTTATTACTTGTATTGTTCTTTAAGTTTATTACACAGTGCACTGCTGAAATACTTTCCCTATATTCTGATTTTTAACAGAATTCATATTTGCTTTGCAGTAAGGGATTGGGGAGAAAGGGGGGCAGAGAATGAAAAGTAATCCCTTTAGTAATCTTTAAGCATCTAAAAAATATGGAAGAAAAGAAGCCTGTTAATGGAGCTAGTTAATTGTTCAAGACAGCTTCAATGCAAGGAAATAGTGCCAAAAAAAAGTCACATTGCACATTTTTTTAATGCTAATTGTATCATCTGTAAGTTTCTTGTGCTACAAGCACACCTGCATGTTTGACTTTCTTTGCATTGCTCAATTACAGAGAAAACTATTTTTTTCCTTTGAATTGCAGCAAAATTCTATTGCCTAATGAATAAATTACATAACATATTTAATCCTGATTGATACTGCAGTAGAGCACAAATTATTCCTGCTACTGATTAATGAGCACTTCTGTATCTACAAAAGATGGTTTAACTAGTCCAATGTATAGATTTTCTTGAGGATAATTGTTCAGTTTAATCAACCAGATATCCCCCACTGAAGCAAGTGTCATGTGTCGTTATACCAAGTAGCTTAAAAGAGTTGTAAATCCCCTCGTACAATAGCAATAGTTATGGCTCAAAGCCTGTTCTGAACTGTATTCTGCTTGTGCTGTCTCCCTGACTTTAGAATTATAGAATTATAGAATTATAGAATGAATCAGGTTGGAAGAGACCTCCAAAATCATCACTCCAACCTAGCACCCAGCCCTGTCCAGTCAACTAGATCATGGCACTGTCTTATCCAGGCTTTGCTTGAACACCTCCAGGGACAGCGACTCCACCACCTCTCTGGGCAGTCCATTCCAATGCCAATCACTCTCTCTGCCAACAACTTCTTCCTAACATCCAGCCTAGACCTCCCCCTGCACAACTTGAGGTGCTGGAGCACAACATTTGAGATGCTGGAGCACATCCAGAGAAGCAGCTGGGCAAGATTCCCCTGGCACAGCTTGAGACTGTGTCCCCTTCTTTTGTTGCTGGTTGCCTGGCAGAAGAGATCAACCCTCACCTGGCTACAGCCTTGCTTCAGGTAGTTGTAGACGGAAATGAGGTCATCCCTGAGCTTCCTCTTCTACAGGCTGTACACCCCCAGCTCCTTCAGCCTCTCCTCACAGGGCTGTGCTCCAGGCCCCTCATCAGCTTCGTTGCCCTTCTCTGGACACGTTCCAGTACCTCAACATCTCTCCTGAATTGAGGAGTCCAGAACTGGACACAATACTCAAGGTATGGCCTGATCGGTGTTAGAGTACAGGGGTATGTACATGCAGAACAGAGTTTTCTACTATGTTTTCACTTGAGAACTTTATTTTCTTAAGTTGTGTTTGTTATGTTCAATCCTGCTTCATATGAAGTACCAAAATAAACAGACCAAGCAAAGTCAGCTATGAAATAATGTCTATCTGAAAACAAACAACCAACCCCCCCAAAAAAGCCCACAAACCAGAGAGGAAGGGGAGGGTCTTTTACAGGGAAGGCACAGATTACTGGCTAGCATTCACACATCACAAAGTCTTCTGAATACAGGGTAATCTGTGGAGCTTTCACATCTAGAGGCACTGACAAATTTAGCAGGAAGCAAAATACAGTAAAGCAATTGAACACAACTATCAGTTGCCATTATTGATGCATGGGATAGGATAGGTCAAAGACAGCTGATAGTGAATTGTAATGACATGGTGGCATGTGGTAGAGGCACTGATCCGTGAACAGTAGAGTGAACTCAAGATTAAAAGAGCAGTTATTTGCTTAGTCACTTCTTGTTTCTCATTACTGACTGGAGAGTAATCATCCCCATATAAATGTTACTTAGGACATTCAGTTTTTTCCCTAGACCTTAGTCAAAATGCCAGATATCTGGAAAAACAAGAAAGCCCAAACAAGAAAAAAGGCAAACCAACAAACAAAAACACCCAGAAAATTAAGCGGAATAATTTGAACTAAAAAATCATGCCAAGAAAAGTGGCAAGTTAGAAGTTTGATCATAGAATCAACCAGGTTGGAAGAGACCTCCAAGATCATCCAGTCCAACCTAGCACCCAACCCTATCCAGTCTACCAGACCCTGGCACTAAGTGCCTCATCCAGGCTTTGCTTCAACACCTTCAGAGGCCGCGACTCCTCCACCTCCCTGGGCAGCCCATTCCAATGCCAATCACTCTCTCTGAAGAACTTCCTCCTAATATCCAGCCTAGACCTCCTCAGCACAACTTGAGACTGTATCCTGCTGTTCTGTTGCTGGTGGTCTGGGAGAAGAGAACAACCCCCACCTTGATGGTCTGGTAGACTGGATAGGGTTGGGTGCTAGGTTGGACTGGATGATCTTGGAGGTCTCTTCCAACCTGGTTGATTCTATGATTCTATTATCTTTTCTATTTCCTCTTTTACATTATGCAACATCAAACATGACAGACACCAAATAGTCTGTGACAGGCAGAGGATTACCATTTCTGTGTCACATTAAAAATTATATAAAAAACAAGCAGATTACTACCTAATTTTATGTTTCATAACATGGCAATGTGGCCAGCATTTTTGGTGCCTTTCTGGGCATTTAGAAGGCATTTGAGTGATTGTTTATGAGCTATGTTTATAGACTCATAGAATCAGGTGGCCAGCGCCAGAACAAGAGGACACAGCCTCAGGCTGCGCCAGGGGAAGTTTAGGCTCGAGGTGAGGAGAAAGTTCTTCACTGAGAGAGTCATTGGCCACTGGAATGGGCTGCCCAGGGAGGTGGTGGAGTCACCGTCCCTGGAGCTGTTCAAGGCAAGATTGGACGTGGCACTTGGTGCCATGGTCTAGCCTTGAGCTCTGTGGTGAAGGGTTGGACTTGATCTGTGAGGTCTCTTCCAACCCTGATGATACTATGATACTATGACACTAAGAATCAACAAGGTTGGAGGAGACCTGCAAGCTCATCCAATCCAACCTAGCACCCAGCCCTGGCCAATCAACCAGACCATGGCACTAAGTGCCTCATCCAGGCTTTTCTTGAACACCTCCAGGGACAGCGACTCCACCACCTCCCTGGGCAGCCCATTTCAATGCCAGTCACTCTCTCTGTCAAGAACTTCCTCCTAACATCCTGCCTAGACCTTCCCTGGCACAACTTGAGACTGTGTCCCCTTGTTCTCTTGCTGGTTGCCTGAAAGAAAACCTTCCTATGTCAAGAACACAGCCATACTAGAGGAAAGCTTTTCTAAACTTTTGCCTCAGAGTGTGGTTGGCTACAGAGCACAAGAATTGGTTGAGAAGAAATTAGAAATAAAGCAAGTTTGTATTTTCCTGGCATTCTGGGGAGGATGGCTCATAAAATGAAGCGAGGAAGCAAGAATTTTAGGACTCTGATACACTTGTACATTATTTGGCTTCTATACTGTGGTGGAGTTACATATACAAAATTGGAAGGAGGAGTCTGACAGGTTTCAGTGCATTTGAAGCTTGTCTGGCTCCTCTTAACCAGCTGGGAAAAAAAATGGCAAAGGCATGCTTACTCTCCCAAAGCCTTTTCCCTTGCCCATGTGTCAATGATGTTCCCTGCTTATCCATCAATGGCTTTGTATACATGTAAAAAGCACTTTCTACCAAGTGTGGTGACCTCTTCTTAAATTTGTGTGCTTTTCCTAATTAATACTCTCAGTTTTCCTTTCTCTCTCCCTTCTCAATTACAGATACTTAATAAATGATTAAAAAGTTGGTTGGAGAGTTTGCCATTAAACAACCAGCAGAGCCCTGGTCTTTGCTAAAGATACTGAGACCATTTTTAATAAACAGGCATGACAATTTTCTCTTTCAACATCAATGTCAATGATAATAAGCCCCAGACAGAGACCTGGGGAAGTAAGCTACAAATTTCTGGTCATCTAAGCACAATGAAACTCAGAAATGCAAAATCATAGAATCATAGAATCAAACAGGTTGGAAGAGACCTCTCATCCAGTCCAACCTAGCACCCAGCCCTGTTCAATCAGCTAGACCATGGCACTAAGTGCCTCATCCAGGCTTTTCTTGAACACCTCCAGGGACGGTGACTCCACCACCTCCCTGGGCAGCCCATTCCAATGCCTATCACTCTCTCTGGCCACAACTTCCTCCTGACATCGAGCTTAGACCTCCCCTGGCACAACTCGAGACTGTGTCCCCTTGTTTTGTGGTGCTTGCCTGGGAGAAGAGACCAACCACACCCTGCTACAGCTTCCCTTCAGGTAGTTGTAGACAGCAGTGAGGTCACCCCTGAAGCAATGAGGTAACCCCTGAAAACCTAACTTTCTTTCCTAAAGCTTTTACTTCGGGAACAGTAAGTTATCTACATGCATTTTCTCATTAACAGCTGATGAATGATAATCACAAACTGCATCTGCAGTGCTTCCCCTCTCATCTGTGTATTGTTAAGTGATATATGGCTTAACACTGATTAATTCAGCCCACGTCACACCTTCATCTAGAGTAACACCTCTCTGGCATCATGGTCCAATGTCCCAAAAACCTGGAGTATGATATAGTAAACTGAGATACCACAACATTAATGAAAGGTTTGAGCTCTGCCAGCACTGATGGTTATTAGACCAATCCAGGGCCAGCAGGCTGGATCCTCCACAGAGTTTAACTCCACTATCTTCATTCAATTCAGAAGGCCATTCTGACCTGATCAAGCTGAAGGGATATGTACTATTGACAGATTTATAATGGAACCTGGCAATGTCACTTTTCTCTAGCAAAAAACCACACTTCCCATGTCCTCTGTTACGTTCAAATAACCATATTGCAGTGGGTGAATTGCTTGTAAATAGCATTTTAGGGTGGGCGTTAGAAGGTTGGCTCCAGGCTGTCATGCCTTACTGTTTCTTTGCAAGCAGCTTTTCAGTATGTATGTGTAGCAAACTTCACCTTTCAGATCCCAGTGGCTTCAGAACAAGTTACTTGATGATGAGTAGTGACAGGACTAGGGGGAATGGAGCAAAGATGGAGGTGGGGAGATTCAGAGTGGATGTGAGGAGGAAATTCTTAGAATCATAGAATCATAGAATCAAGCAGGTTGGAAGAGACCTCCAAGATCATCCAGTCCAACCTAGCACCCAGCCCTATCCAGTCATCTAGACCATGGCACTAAATGCCTCATCCATCTTCAGCATGAGAGTGGCAAGAGCCTGGAATGGGTTGTCCAGGGAAGTGATTGAGGCCCCATCCCTGCAGGTGTTTAAAGCCAGGCTGGATGAGGCTGTGGCCAGGCTGATCTAGGGTAGGGTGTCCCTGCCCATGGCCAGGGAGGGTAGAACTAGATGATCCTTGTGGTCCCTTCCAACTCTGACTGATTCT
The DNA here is from genome assembly GCA_013400475.1 of Tricholaema leucomelas. Classification (NCBI taxonomy): domain Eukaryota; kingdom Metazoa; phylum Chordata; class Aves; order Piciformes; family Lybiidae; genus Tricholaema lacrymosa; species Tricholaema leucomelas. Next base: position 210,877 of record WAAF01005807.1, read on the forward strand.
ATGATTCTATGATTCTACTTTTCATAAACAAAGTGTTAGAAGACCTATTCCTATGGTTCACTGCTTGTTATTGCTTTCCTGTCATTGATATATAACATTGCACTTTGAAACTGTGCTGCTCTTCTTGCATATCCTCCTATATGTTTGCTATTTCCCCATTACTGTACCTCTTTATACATCACCTTTATATATCCACCACATTTATATATCATTCCTGAGCATTGTTGCCGCTATTTCTCTGTCTGGAGCACAGGTCTGGTGAGAGAACTGGAGGTGTTTAGTGTGGGAAAGAGGGGGCTGAGAGGAAACCTCAATGCTCTCTTCAGCTCCCTGAAAGGAGGTTGGCGTGAAGTGGGGATTGGGCTCTTCTCTCTATTACCATGAGACAGAAGGTGAGGAAATGGCCTGAAATGGTGCCAGGCGAGGGTCAGGTTGGAAATTAGGAAGAATTTGTTTGCTACAAGAGTGGTCAGGGATTGGCAGAGGCTGCCCAGGGAGGTGGTGGAGTCTCCATCCCTAGAGGCATTCAGGAAACCTGTGCCCATGGCACCTGGGGACATGGTTGGGTGGCCATGGTGGGGTTGGGTTGATGAGTTGGACTCAATGATCTTGGAGGACTCTTCCAATCAAGACAATTTACCAATATTATCTTCCCTAAATAGCAAAGCTTAAATGCTTGACCAATCATATTTATGGTTAACCTACCTAGCAAGGGTCATTTGGGAGACATTTAGAATGTTCTGAATACTGACTTATTCCCAAATTCAGTATTAGTGGATGTTATTTTTAGTCACAGAGGTTCTATTCTCTTTTCCCTCTCCCATCTATTCTTCCCTGAACCTGCACTAACAGTGTCAGCATTTTTAGCTCAATTTTAAGTACATTTGATTTTTGAGCCAAGTGGAAAATAGGAGAGTGGGAGGGGTTTTATATAAAATATGTAAGATGTGATCTTTTCAGTGAGTCAGTAGTTTCTTTTACAACTACTGTAATGAAGTGTACTTCCATGCATAAAAATAAATTCAGTTCAGAGACTTACTACAGTGCTTATCAATGTTTAATGAATCATAGAATCATAGAATGGTTTAGGTTGGAAGGGACCTCAAGGATAATCCAGTTCCAACGAGGGACACCTCCCACTAGAACAGGTTGCTCAAGGCCACGAAACCTAAAACTATGGAAAGGTTATGTTTGATAAAGTACAAATCAAGGGAGTTCTTTCAGTGAACTAAAAGTGATGGTGGAGTCACCATCCCTGGAGGTGATAAAAAAAAGACTGGATGTGGCACTTGAGGCTATGGTCTAGTGATTAAGGATGCTGGGATGAAGGTTGGACTGGATGATCCTGATGGTCATCTCCAACCATAGCAATCAATAGTGATTAGATGTAATGCTGAGGCTGAGGGAGCTGGGTTTGTTTAGCCTGGAGAAGAGAAGGCTCAGGGCTGACCTCATTGCTGTCTACAACTACCTGAAAGGAGGTTGTAGCCAGGTGGGGTTGGTCTCTTCTCCCAGGCAACCAGCAACAGAACAAGGGGATGCAGCCTCAAGTTGTGCCAGGGGAAGTATAGGCTGAATGTTAGGAGGAAGTTTTTCACAGAGAGAGTGATTGGCACTGGAATGGGCTGCCCAGGGAGGTGGTAGAGTCGCCGTCCCTGGAGGTATTCAAGCAAAGCCAGGGTGAGGCACTCATGCCATGGTCTAGTTAACTGGCTAGGGCTGGGTGCTAGGTTGGACTGGCTGATCTTGGAGGTCTCTTCCAACCTGCTTGATTCTATGATTCTATGATATGGGTTAGTCAAGGGCTTGTCAGTGTGAAACTAACAATTGGGCTCAATGAGCTTGAAGGTCTTTTCCAATCTAAGAAATTCTGTGATTCTGTGATCTTGTCACAATCTGAAACTAAAATCAGGTATAGAAATTTTTCAAGTTAAAACACCTCAACTGTTTCTGGGATATGTCAGAGGGAGAAAAAGAATGTTACAACGTCTTTCTTTTTTAAGTATCCTCTTCCCTACAACTTCAGTGCCTTAAAACATGGTGGCACAAAAGATAAGATCAGTCTTGGTACTTCCCCAGATTTTTTGTCATGCATTTCCTCATTCACCCCGGGAAGAGATTTTCAGACAGAGGTTCCTGCACCAGCACAATCAGAAAAGGAGGGGGGGTGTGTGTGCTGGGTGCTAGGTTGGCCTGGATGATCTTGGAGGTTGGTTAAAAAAATAATAAAAAATTTGGAAAGAAAGTGTTTTGACAGATTATCAGAGGGTGCTATATCTGGAGTTCCTATCCAAAGTCTTCACTTTGAAGAAAGGCAGCATGAGCAGGTGCTTTCCCCACAGTGCTTCAAACACAGGCAGTACTACTTAAAAGAAGTCACAATACATGTGCTACTCACATCAGTGTACACTAGAAGTTTGTTTTTCCAAGCAGACATCTAATCTACATGGCCCACTGTCCTTTTGTTTTTAAAGACTCATAGAATCATAGAATCAGGCAGGTTGGAAGAGACCTCCAAGATCAGCCAGTCCAACCTAGCACCCAGTCCTAGCCAGTCAACTAGACCATGGCACTGAGTGCCTCATCCTGGCTTTGCTTGAACACCTCCAGGGACGGTGACTCCACCACCTCCCTGGGCAGCCCATTCCAATGCCAATCACTCTCTCTGTGAAAAACTTCCTCCTAACATCCAGCCTAGACCTCCCCTGGCACAACTTGAGACTGTGTCCCCTTCTTCTGTTGCCAGTTGCCTGGCAGAAGAGACCAACCCCACCTGGCTACAACCTTCCTTCAGGTAGTTGTAGACAGCAATGAGGTCACCCGTGAGCCTCTTCTTCTCCAGGCTGCACACTCCCAGCTCCCTCAGCCTCTCCTCATAGGGTTTGTGTTCCAGGCCCCTCACCAGCTTCGTTGCTCTTCTCTGGACACATTCCAGTACCTCAACATCTCTCTTGAATTGAGGAGCCCAGAACTGGACACAGCATTCAAGGTGTGTCCTGACCAGTGTTGAGTACAGGAGCAGAATAACCTCCCTTGTCCTGCTGGCCACACTGTTCCTGATACAGGCCAGGATGCCATTGGCTCTCCTGGGCACCTGGGCACACTGCTGGCTCATGTTCAGCTCCTATCTACCAGTACCCCCAGGTCCCTTTCTGCCTGGCTGTTCTCGAGACACTCTGTCCCCAGACTCCTAGGACCACAACCTCGTCACAGTCAGATGAGAAATATAAACTGTTTGGCATGTTATTTAAGATACTGTTAACAGCTGATGGAAATAACAGCTGTATCTTCTGGGGATTGTTCAGCAAATTACCTACACATGAAACTGGTTGGGTCCCCAGCTAAGTGTATCAGGTCCCAGATCAATTAGTGATTGTGGTGTCCACACACTTAAAAGTCAAAATTGGGCTGAAATTTGAGAACCTGCCAATGCAAGTTTTCTTTGCTATCTGATGATACACTAGCTGATTTTTCCATCCAGGCATTAATTAGCATTACCTTAGCACATAAAGCAAGGAGATAAAGGCAAGAGAAATAACGGTGTCCCGATGTTCCTTCAGGATAAGAAATTCAACCTTTTAACCAATGAAATATGTATAAAAGAGTCTTTGGACATTGTAACCTTCCCCTCGCGACGTGATGGCAACAGCATCTGATCAGCTGCCACTTTTTCCAGTCATCAAACCATTCAGAAAATGAGTCAGAAGTAACCTCCTTTAGCTGTTGAAAAGCCAAGGGGATTTCTAGAAGGTCACTGTACTCCAGACTGCCCCCTTTTCATGCTCCACTAGAACTGCAAAACCCAAAACATCTTCACAACAGAGGCATAACCCAACGTGCTATTTCAAGCATGTGCACAAGGGCTGCAGCACGCCAGGGCAATTGTATGCTTTATATGTCTTCATTGTCTATTTTTGGATCTTTGTATGATTGCTGCACAGACCTCTCTGTTTTTCCTCGTTAAATATTTGTTTATGCAACCTTCCCCCTGCAGGCAACTGGGTTCATGTGATCCTTACTTTATAAGGAATTTCAGTCCCATATGTCGCTCCTGGCACCTTTTTGCTGCTCTACTGGCACCTCTGCTGCTTGCCCTTTAACTGAAGTGACAATTAAATCATAGGAAAACAAATCTTAAGCTGAAATAGAAATCTCTCCAAGCCCGAGGCTGAAGCAACCAAGACCCCCTTGTAGGTTGTATTTAAAAGTCGTAACGTGAATCTGGACACATGATCATAATTACATAAACTCATCAGCATTTCAAGACTGACTTCCCACAGCCCAAGGAGAGCAGGTTTTACCTCACGTACAGAATTGCTCTGACGTTGACAGAAGTGCAAAACCTTCAAGATTAATTAGAGCTCAAAGTATAAATGCAACAAAGGGAATTCCCTTCCCTTCTGTTCTTTCCCAATGGAGGGAGGGAATTCCCTTCTCCTTCTGTCTTCTCTCTGTGCAGGAAGGGAATCCCTTTGCTATTCTTACCCATGATGACGCTTCTTTTCTCTCCCAGAGAACAAGAAGTTCTGTTTTTTCCTCGTTTCCCTTTTTCCCATAAGAAGTTGGAGGACTCCAAATTCTTCCCATCCGTTCTCTCTTAGAGGTGGAGAGGAATTCTTGCCTGCTATTTTCTGCAAGCACTCACTGTATGAGTTTTCTGATTTAAGTATGGGAGCTCCTCTTTTTGTTCATATTCTTTTTGTTGTTGTTGTTGTTGGTTGTTTTGGGGGGCATTTTGGTTTGGTTCCGTTTTGTTTTGTTTTCTGAGTGAACATTTTTATGCTACAAATATACGAAACCAGACACCCACTTCAAATTTGGTTACTGGCAGCTGTGATCTATATATAGCTGCATCCACTTAGTACTGTTCTCTCTGCTTTTAAGTGCTAATTAATAATTAATGCAGGGAATGAGGTTTAAAAACAAAGAAGAAAACCAGAATCCATATTTCATTAAAGGGGTTTCTCTTCACTCTAAAGCACACAGCTTTTAGGGCAAGAATTTAGCTTTTTGCACTAGAAGTGGATGAGATAATCTGCCCCACTCCCTCCCCCAACACCCCCTCCCTTGATTATTAGGAATTAGAGCATTATTTCAAATTCACTTTAATGGCCCAAAGACACCAGCACTAATGTACAGATTAAGTTCCATTTCAGTTGTATGCCACTGAAGCCAGCTTTGTGTTTCCCTTCACAGGGTGATGAGTTTCACCTGTGTGATTAAAAACCAAGGAATAATGGATGATGATGTGAACTTAGTTCATTTACTACAGTCCTTGTTGTTGGGTTTTAATAATTTAGAATATTGCAGATCATAGAGGTAACTGTTCTGTGATACCTTTGGCAAAATATAATGAGCTATTATCAATGTCAAACCTCACTGTAAGGTATTTTCCTGGGATAATTTCTCTCTTTTCAGAATGTGGCTACTAGATTCTCCCTGAGAATTCTCTGTTCTCCATGCAAAAAAAAAAATTAAGTGACCTGCTGAAGAGTTGGGGATCTTAGAATCACAGAACTGTAGAATCATAGAATCATAGAATCTTAGAAACGTAGAATCATAGAATCAGTCAGGGTTGGAAGGGACCAAAAGGATCATCTAGTTCCAACTCCCCTGCCATGGGCAGGGAGATCCTATCCTAGATCAGGCTGGCCACAGCCTCATCCAGCCTAGCCTTAAACTACCCTAGAGCAAGCCTCTTCAGCCTGGTTGATTCTATGATTCTAAGGCAGCACACAATTTTTTTATGTTATTAAAATGAATGCTTTTTGGAATGAGATTTAACAAGTCCAAGTGCAGGGTTCTGCACTTTGGCCACAACAACACCAAGCAGCACTACAGGCTGGGGACAGAGTGGCTGGAGAGCTGCCAGGAAGAAAGGGAACTGGGGGTACGGATAGATAGTATCTGAACATGAGCCTGCAGTGTGCCCGAGTGGCCAGAAGAGCCAATGCCATCCTGGCCTGTATCAGGAATAGTGTGGCCAGTAGGACGAGGGAGGTTATTCTTCCCCTGTACTCAACACTGGTCAGGCCACATCTTGAGTGCTGTGTCCAGTTCTGGGCTCCTCAATTCAAGAGAGATGTTGAGGTGCTGGACCATGTCTAGAGAAGGAAAACGAAGCTGGTGAGGGGCCTGGAACTCAAACCCTATGAGGAGGCTGAGGGAGCTGGGGTTGTTTAGCCTGGAAAAGAGGAGGCTCAGAGGTGACCTCATTGCTGCCTACAACTACCTAAAGGGAGGCTGTAGCCAGGTGGGGTTGGTCTCTTCTGCCAGGCAACCGGCAACAGAAGAAGGGGACAGAGTCTCAAGTTGTGCCAGGGGAGGTCTAGGCTGAATGTTAAGAGGAAGTTGTTGGCAGAGAGAGTGATTGGCATTGGAATGGGCTGCCCAGGGAGGTGGTGGTGTCCTGAACACCATCCCTGGAGGTGTTCAAGAAAAGACTGGATGAGGCATTTAGTGTCATGGTCTGGTTGACTGGATAGGGCTGGGTGCTAGGTTGGACTGGATGACCTTGGAGGTCTCTTCCAACCTGGTCGATTCTATGGTTCTATGATTCTCTTTATTTTTTTCCCTGAGTTTGGTTTGTTTGTTTGTTTTATCAAGAGCACAGTCAACAGATCTGGAAGGAGGATTTCTGAAACCAAAGTATAATAATAATAATTAAAAGGAGCTATCAAGGAAAATAATTTATAAGCAATAGAATATGAGTAGCAAAAGAGAGCCTGTTCTCCTCAAAGCCACCTTCTCCTAGTTGACTGATCACGGTTCCTTTTGGTGTCTCTTATATTAGGGAGAATATGATTAATATCTCACTTTAAGTGTTTATATGTAAACGTGTTTGTTTAGTAAAATTACGAGCCTGTTGATTGAATTCGTGTTCTGCCTGGATTAATTGATTAGAGTTTCCTGTCTCACAGATGAAGCACTACATTTGTCAGAACCCCCCTGCTATATAGTCCTTATACTTTAAGCATTTCTAACAGGAACAAACAAAACACTGTGACAATATTATGTTCAGACACGGTGACATTAATGACTCATTGATGTTATATCTTTGGAAAGGCACAGTAGGAGGTGGGTCACAAATATTTGTTGTTGTTGTCCTTGTTGTTGTTGGGCGTTTTTTTTGTTAGTCAGGGATGGAAGGGACCACAAAGATCATCCAGTTGCAACCACCTGCCATGGGCAGGGACACCCTACCCTAAAGCAGGCTGCCCACAGCCTCATCCAGCCTGGACTTAAACACCTCCAGAGATGGGGCCTCAACCACCTCCCTGGACAACCCATTCCAGGCTCTTACCACACATGCTGAAGGACTTCCTCCTCACTCCTGCTCTGAATCTCCCCACCTCCAGCTTTGCTCCATTCCCCCCAGTCCTCTCACTCCCTGAGAGCCTAAAAAGTCCCTCCTCAGCTTTTTTGTAGGCCCCCTTCAGATCCCGGAAGGCCACAAGAAGGTCACCTGGGAGCCTCCTCTTCTCCAGACTGAACAGCCCCAACTCTTTCAGTCTGTCCTCATAGCAGAGCTGCTGCAGCCCTCTGAGCATCCTTGTGGCCCTTCTCTGTAATATCACATCCCTCTTGTCATAGTGGCTCCAGAACTGGATGCAGGACTCCAGGTGGGGTCTCAGCAGAGCACAGTAGAGGGGGAGAATCACCTCCCTGGCCCTGCTGGCCACACTTCTGATGCAGCCCAGGCTCTGGTTGGCTTTCCAGGCTGCAAGTGCACACTGCTGGCTTGTGTTGAGCTTCTTCTCCACCACCACCCCAAATCTATCTCCTCAGGGCTGCTTTCCAGCCAGTCCCTGCCCAGCCTGGATTTGTGCTTGGCATTGCCTCGACCCAGCTTCAGGACCTTGCACTTGGTCTTATATGCTCTTGGTCTAATATGGCACTATGCACTTGGTCTAATATGGCATGAGCAGGTTCATGAATAGAATGAATGTAATCAGACTAGTTTGATCATTCTAATTTTGAAAATAATCTTCAATTTCAGTCTTTGAAGGTAAATATATATGAATATATATAAATCCCACACTATCAACCCCCTGCATCTTCTATCCAAACAAAAGCTTGGTCAGTCAGCCAGGTTCAGGGCAAACAGTAATCTCAAAGTGACAGCAAACACTATCAGAGACCTGAGAGAAGACAGGAACCAGGAGTATCTAATTTAGACTTCCACAGTTTCTATTCCTCCACTTGAGATAGAGAGACACAATACATTTGAAGTACCTGCCTCAGTCAGATAGAGTTTAAGACTCAGATGGAATTTATTTGTGAACAGGCTGAGATAGTACATTACTCACAGAAGTCAGGATTTTGCAGTGAAACCATGGCTAAATTATTGCCTTTCACTTGTTCTCTTCTTCATATTTCTGAGGTGTCAGGCATTTTTGTAGTTGGAAGAGTATCTAACTTAACTGTTTGTAACAAAGTCATGCAAGGGAGCATTTAATGCAATTTTAACTTGCCTTAGTAGTTTTAGTTTTGAAAATTAGAATTGTTATTTGGGCTTTTGGCTTACTGCTAAAACACCCTGGCTTTGAAAGGCTTTTATTTAACCAAACACTGGTAATCTGTATCTTTATTTTTGAGGCCAGGTTCTCAGACTTTTCCACTGATCTCTCCTTTATTTTTTTTTCTTGGTGCTTCATACAGTGAAGAAAAGAGGAAAATATGCAAAGGTCATGTGGAGGTTATGTCTATAGGGAAACTACTTGTGCAGATCTTGTGCATGCAAATATTCCATACACTGCCAGTGTGGTTATTCAGTAAAATGGGTATCATTGTCATGCCTCTAAGGGCTGCCGAATTGGGATTAACACATTGATTACTTTACAAAGATTGCTACACGGAAAAGGCAATCTTGGCTAAGAACTAATTTGCTAAGGGTTTGTTTGACCTTTTAATCATATGTTAATCTGCTCAGATTTACTTTTAAAAGTATTCTGGTAACTGATACTGAATAGAATAGAGTCATAGGAAAAAATCATAGAATCAATCAGGTTGGAAGAAACCTCCAAGATCATCCGGTCCAATCTATCCAGTCCTATAGAATATAATAGGGCAGAACAGAACCATCTAGAATAAAATCAACCAGGTTGGAAGAGACCTCCAAGATCATCCAGTCCAACCTATCACAAAGCCCTATTCAATCAACCAGATCATGACACTAAGTGCCCCATCCAGGCTTTTCTTGAACACCTCCAGCAACGGCGACTCCACCACCTCCCTGGGCAGCCCATTCCAATGCCAATCACTCTCTCTGCCAACAACTCCCTCCTAACATCCAGCCTAGACCTCCCCCGGCACAGCTTGAGACTGTGTGCCCTTGTTCTGTTGCTGGTTGCCTGGCAGAAGAGACCAACCCCACCTGGCTACAGACTCCCTTCAGATAGTTGTAGAGAGCAATGAGGTCACCTCTGAGCCTCCTCTTCTCCAGTCTGCAAAACCCCAGCACCCTCAGCCTTTCCTCACAGGGCTGTGTTCCAGGCCCCTCACCAGCTTTGTCTCCCTTCTCTGAACATGTTCCAGTACCTCAACAGCTCTCTTGAATTGAGGAGCCCAGAACTGGACACAGCACTCAAGGTGTGGCCTGACCAGTGTTGAGTACAGGAGCAGAATAACCTCCCTTGTCCTGCTGGCCACACTGCTGTTCCTGATCCAGACCAGGATGCCATTGGCTCTCCTGGCCACCTGGGCACACTGCTGGCTCATCTTCAGCTCCTATCTACCAGTACCCCCAGGTCCCTTTCTGCCTGGCTGCTCTCCAGCCACTCTGTCCCCAGCCTGTAGCGCTGCTTTCAGTAGAACAATATCATTGCCTTATTATCAAGTGAAAACAATAAAAGTGCTTAGATTTGAGGTCTGAGGAGTTTACTCTGTTAGTTAAGAAAATGTACCAGAAAGTCTGGAATAGTACTACAGCTCAGAAAAACACACTAGAAAGTAGGCTGTGCATCTTCCTCAGCTATTTAAACACAAAGGCTTGTCCTTGGACTTGCAGCAATGCTAACGATCCAGGCAAATATTTGAGTTAAATACATCAAATCTTGCTGAAACAAATCTTGCTGCTTGGGGTTGTTGTGGCCAAAGTGTACTTAACAGGCTTTGATAGTAATGTTTTAGGTTACTAAGTTATATCACTTCCTATGTGATCCTAAACTAGGATCTAAACCAAGAATTCTTGCATTAGAGAACTAGTTAAGGAGTAACTAGTTCTGGGCTGGATGTTGGGAGGAGGTTCTTGCAGGAGAGAGTGATTTGCATTGGAGCTGGGCTGCCCAGGGAGGTGGTGGAATTGCCATCCCTGGAGGTGTTCAAGCAAAGCCTGGATGGGGCACTTAGTGCCATGGTCTGGTTGATTGGACAGGGCTGGGTGCTAGGTTGGACTGGATGATCTTTGAGGTCTCTTCCAACCTCATTGATTCTATGATTCTATGATTCTAAGTGAGTAGTGAGTCTTAGGCAAACAGTTTATGCTGGTTTGAGGCTAATTGGAATATTTCAATGAGGGAAATGTAGGTACATGTAGGTACAGGTTATGACAGCTCTGTGAGGCCTGTCCCAACATAGAGCAGCTCTGTGTACTGTAGTGTCGGTGGCTTCTTTCTTATTCGCCTGCTGCTACTGGCATGGTGAAAAGGGCCTAATAAAAGGCACAGTGTTTTCAGAGACATTTACAGAATGAGAAACTTTCACATTATAGTCTGCAGTGTGCTAGTTTGAAGATAGCTTTAATGTTTTGGTGAGAAGAACTAGATTACAGGCTGTGAAAGGGAAACAGTGGTGATGTCTGCTGCACTCACAAGCTTGCTGAGATGGATAAAAGTAAGAATGTAAATGTAGCTAAGACAGTCGCTCTCTGTCTGGGCTTTGAGCTGCATCTCTCTCTAACCTAATCTGCTGTCTCTGTGATTAATCCACCTGCTTCCTAATCCCCCTGGCCTACCCTCCAATCTTCCTTGGGCATAAGGTAAGGGAGAGGGTTGGGAGAAGGCGGAAGGGCAGCTGAGAGCCGCTCCTGGGGACTCAGGTTTCTGGGAGGGCTGTTGTGTTTCTGTATTACTTTTTAACTTGTCTATAGCTGTATATACTGTAAATATCTGCTCGTATCTTGTGCTAAGCTGTAAATATAAAGCTTCATTCNTGCAGTTAAGACCAAAGGTGAACTGTGACTGTCGTAATACCCGGACAGTCAACACTCCTCAAGCCTAAACTGTGGTTCCTCTCTTCTGCCGTGCAGCCGGCTAAGCTCCTAACCCACACCTTACGCACACCCAGAAGCAGAGCTGCTGCGAACGCACGCCGCAGAAGCCGTGCCGACCACGGCGGCTCTGGGTGAGGTCAGCGTTCCCTTCCCGCAGCCGGAGCTCTGCAGCCTGTGCCGGGCCTGCAAAGGAGGCAGCTGCTCCCAGTATGTACAAACAAAAGCCCCGGTTCCCCTAGCAACCCGGCAGCCCTGCGAAAGCTCCCGGCACGGCACGCTCCGCTCGGCCGCCCCATCATCCTCCTCCCGCCTGCCCGCGGGGGCTCCTTGCACGCTTCATCCCCTTTTGGACAACGTGCCTCCAGATTTGTACTGATATAGCCAGCTAAGGTGAACAGCGGAGGACGCGTTTCGGTTCTGGGAGATGATAAATGCCTGCAGCTCTGAGGGCTCGAAACTGGCCAGACTGTGCAGGAGCTTCTTGCCTTACCTTGGAAGCAGTTTGAAAATACCTAGCAAGGCAGCGTGCTGGTACATGGACATTTCACATGTACACTAGTCAGGTAAATCGTAATTTATTTGCTGATAAAGAATAAAAACAAACGAACAACCAACCACTAAATACCCCTGGCAAAGGGATGGGCTATAGGCAACAGCAGGCTGCAAATTTGAATCTTGTTCTCTTTTTCTTTAATCCATTGTTTGCAACAAATTAGTTTGTTTTGTTGGGTTTTTTTTCCCCTTAACTTGCTTATTTCCTCACTGAGCAGAGATACATTATCAATACAGCATTCCTAGATCCACAGAAGCAAATATTTGTGTCATCTGTTACTGGCAAGAAGCCAGAAAAAGCGAAACAATTCACTTATTATAACTGACAAACAAAAAATACAGGCTCCAGTTCAGAAAAAAACATGGGCAGCGGCACTGAGGGCAGCCTCAGCAGGTTTGCTGACAACACCAAGCTGTGTGGTGCAGCAGACAGGCTGGAGGGCAGGGATGCCATCCAGAGGGACCTGGACAGGCTGCAGAGGTGAGGACAAGCCAACGTCATGAGGTCCAACAAGACCAAGTGCAAGGTCCTGCAGCTGGGTCGAGGCAATCCCAAGCACAAATCGAGGCTGGGCAGGGACTGGCTGGAGAGCAGACATGAGCAGAGGGACTTGGGGGTGCTGGCAGACGAGAAGCTCAACATGAGCCAGCAGTATGCACTTGCAGCTCAGAAACCCAACCAGAGCCTGGGCTGCATCAGAAGTGTGGCCAGCAGGGCCAGGGAGGTGATTCTCCCCCTCTACTCTGCTCTGGTAAGACCCTACCTGGAGTACTACATCCAGTTCTGGAGCCTCCATTACAAGAGGGATGTGGAGATGCTGGAGCATGTCCAGAGAAGGGCCACTGGGTTGATCAGAGGGCTACAGCAGCTCTGCTATGAGGACAGACTGAAAGAGTTGGGGCTGTTCAGGCTGGAGAAGAGGAGGCTCCCAGGTGACCTACTTGTGGCCTTCCAGGATCTGAAAAAAAGCTGGGGAGGGACTTTTCAAGATATCAGGGAGTGACAGGACTGGGGGGAATGGAGCAAAGCTGGAGATGGGGAAATTCAGACTGGCCATGAGGAGGAAGTTGTTGAGCATGAGAGTGGTGAGAGGCTGGAATGGGTTGCCCAGGGAGGTGGTTGAGGCCTGGTCCCTGGAGGTGTTTAAGTCCAGGCTGGATGAGGCTGTGGGCAGCCTGCTTTAGGGTAGGGTGTCCCTGGGCATGGCAGGGGGTTGGAACTAGATGATCCTTGTGGTCCCTTCCAACCCTGAATGATTCTATGATTCTATAAAAACAAGGTGTGTTTTGTTCGTTGTTCAGATTGTTGATGTGACTGGTATTAGCTGTTTAGGTATTTCAGACATTTAAAGAACTTTAAAAAAACCCACAAATGTGCTTAATTTTTGTGAACTTGGAAGATAATGCTTTGAGCAAGGTGATTTAGGCAGATTTCATGTGCTCAGCTGGATTCTCACAGCTAAGTGGAAATCCCACATTATACTCTTAAGTCATTGTGAACAGATAAACTTCTTTTCCTGTCTCTGACAATGAATAATTTTAATTCCTTGTCTCCTTTCAAATGATTATTCTTAGTATGTAAAAAGACTCATGTAAAAATACGCAGAACGGGAGTGGGTTGCCCAGGGAGGTGGTTGAGGCCCCATCCCTGGAGGTGTTTAAGGCCAGGCTGGAAGAAAAGACCAACCCCCACCTGGCTACAGCCTCCCTTCAGGTAGTTGTAGCCAGCAATGAAGTCACCCCTGAGCCTCCTCTTTTCCAGGCTGCACACCCCCAGCTCCCTCAGCCTCTCCTCACAGGCTTGTGTTCCAGGCCTCTCACTGTGACAGTATAGGAGAACTTGTGAAACACTGCTGATACAAGGAAGGACTCGCTAATACTCGGTTACTTCTTCCAGGCAACCAGCAACAGAACAAGGGGACAATGTCTCAAGTTGTGCTGGGGGAGGTCTAGGCTGGACGTTAGGAGAAGGTTGTTGGCAGAGAGAGTGATTGGCATTGGAATGGGCTGCCCAGGGAGGTGGTGGAGTCGCCGTGTTTGGAGATGTTCAAGCAAAGCCTGGATGAGGCACTTAGTGCCATGATCTAGTTGATTGGATAGGGTTTTGTGATAAGTTGGACTGGATGATCTTGGAGGTCTCTTCCAACCTTTTTGATTCTATGATTCTATGGTTGGACAGGGCTGGGTGCTAGGTTGGACTGGATGATCTTGGGAAGTCTCTTCCAACCTGGTTGATTGTATGATTCTATAGTTGGACAGGCCTGGGTGATAGGTTGGACTGGATGATCTTGAAGTTGTCTTCCAACCTAGTTGATTCTGTGATTCTATGATATTTTTTAGTCATACATTGTGTCTACTATCTTGAGCTAGAAATTAGATGCTTAACCTCTAATGAAAGGCAATAGTAGAAAGATGCCTACTTTTAAAATACCTTCCTGTACTTATGAAAGATATCCTCAAATGTAGTTCCAATTTGATTAAACAGTACCAAGTTCCAAAGCAAGGGCTCTCCCACAGTTAGGTTTTTAACAAAGCTTACCCATCCTTTGCTATTTCTTCTTTACATGCAGCAAGATAAAATTCAGATAATCAAGTATCCCTACCATCAGGATCAGTTTCAGCAATTTGAGCTGCTCTAACCAAAATGCTCTCAGTTGTGTAACAAACAATATCCTATCCTGTCTCCCTGCACCGTAAGAAAGCACTCAGCTCTAAATATGCCTTATGTTGAAGAGAAGGGTTTGTTCTTAAAATCAAGATCTATAACACACAACCTGGCAGCTGAAATGAAATATATGGCACAATAAATGCTTCTTTTTATTACGCATCAGAGCATTTAATTTAAGGAGCCACCGAACTCTTGCCTTTAAAAATAAATTACAGTGCTCTGTGGAGGCTGACACCAAATGCAGATGTTTTGGTGAGTTGGAATACTTGGGTGAAACGAATGTACAGAAGCAGAAACATTTTTTTTTCCCCACAAAGACCACCAAATATTCACCAGATTGTAATAAAAATGTGGTACTACCATCCTGACCAGATGTAAACCAATGAACTAGAAGCAAATGCTCCAGTTTTCTCTCTTCTCCTGAGCTGCATGATCACACTGTTAGTATATGAAAGTGTTAGGGCTCTGCTGAAATTAATGTCATTCTCACACTTTGCAACAGTTCCTCTCCAGAGAAATCTTAGTAGACTGAAAAACTTCTAAAATATCCCTTAGATTAGGTTTCTGTGACAAAGTGGAATCAGAGCTACTGTTTACATCCAGCTTCCAGCTGCTACACTCAGAGAGTTTTCTTATCAGCTCTGTGACACAGCCTAATGCTACCACAGAGTAGCTTCACCTAGAAAGTAGGAATATTAGCTTTGTACCTAGGTCATAGAATCACAGAATCAGTCAGGGTTGACTTCCTGACTGCCTGCTGGTATAGCATCCCTAACACTTTGCATTTATAAGCCTCATATCTGAAGACCAAGTTAGAATCTTAGAATCATAGAATCAGACAGTTGGAAGGAACCACAAGGATCATCTAGTTCCAGCCCCCCTGCCATGCCCAGGGACACCCTACCCTAGATCAGGCTGCCCACAGCCTCATCCAGCCTGGCCTTAAATACCTCCACGGATGGGGCCTCAACCACCTCCCTGGGCAACCCACTCCAGGCTCTCACCACTCTCATGCTCAACAACTTCCTCCTGACATCCAGTCTGAACCTACCCACCTCCAGCTTTGCTCCATTCTCCCTAGTCCTGTCACTCTCTGATAGCCTAAAATGTCCCTCCCCAGCTTTTTGTAGGCCCCTTTTCAGATCCTGGAAGGCCACAAGAAGGTCACCTGGGAGCCTCCTCTTCTCTAGCCTGAACAGCCCCAACTCTTTCAGTCTGTCCTCATAGCAGAGCTGCTGCAGCCCTCTGAGCATCCCATTGTCCCTTCTCTGGACATGCTCCAGCACATCCACTTCCCTCTTGTAATGGAGGCTCCAGAACTGGATGCAGTACTCCAGGTATGCCTCATGTGTAACTAACATATATATACAAACAACATAGAGAGGCTGTGTGATAGGTTGGACTGGATGATCTTGGAGGTCTCTTCCAACCTGGTTGATTCTATGATTCTATGAATAATCCTGTTAATTAGAGGGTATTTTTTTCTCTATCTCCATTTTGAATATAGAACAGATCTGGGCCATGGAAATGCAATTTTAGAGAGCACTAAGGTTATGCAGCCTCATGAGTCCCAAACCTCAAAAGTAATTACATGATATGTATGTGCAGCATCAGCTTTGTGATTTGTGAATACCCAACCACCAGTCATCCCTTCTGAGCATGACATAAGTGGTGGTATCTCTATCCAGATAGAAAAACTTGCTTTTCAGTGAGATGTGTTTCTGACTTTGGTCTCTATGTCAGCAGTACACATATTTAAAGCATATACAGAATTAACACAGAAGTGTAGAGAGCATATAAAGAAGCTCAAGCATAAAGGAAAAAAGCCCTTGAACTTTGTGTCACTGCTTTGGGTGCTGTAAACTCTACCAAACTGGGGTCTTATGGCCCCTACACTGCACTTACCCCTATTATGTCAATTATTCTTAGTAACTTTTCAAGTACATCTTGTTCAGACTTACAAAATATACATCAGCTTCCTACAGTGAAGCTTATAGTGGATAGAATCATAGAATCAACCAGGTTGGAAGAGACCTCCAAGATCATCCAGTCCAACCTATACAATCTATCCATCCAGTCCAACCTATCCAACCAAGATCATGCAGTCCAGCCCTATCCAGTCAGCTAGAGCATGGCACTAAGTGCCTCATCCAGTCTTCTTAAGGGTACTCTGGGGGTTTTGTTGTTTATTTTTGTTGTTGTTATTGTTGATTTTTTTTTTAAGTCTATTTTCTCTGGTGGGTCTAACTGACATTTGCAAAAAACTGGGTCTGTTCCTGTACCTGCAAAACTTCACGTGAGTTTTGTCACTCTCACTGAAGTGACGAGGTGCAAGCTACAGCGCAGGAGAAAAAAAGGTGTGACATACTTTATTATACTTAGAATCATAGATTCAGCTAGGTTGGAAGAGATCTCCAAGATCATCCAGTCCAACCTAGCACCCAGCCCTATCCAGTCAACCAGACCATGGCACTAAGTGCCTCATCCAGGCTTTTCTTGAACCACTCCAGGGTCAGCGATTCCACCACCTCCCTGGGCAGCCCATTCTAATACTCTCTCTGTGAAGAACAAGACAAGTGACCACTCCCACTCATGCTCTGTAACCTGCCAACCAAACAGGTCACAGATGCTCTGATGAAACTTTGGCTGGATCAGGAAGTTTGACTGTAGCCTAGGATGCACTTAACGTCAAGTATAAAACGGTAAAGTGTGTTTAGCCAAACTAGTAAGAGATTAATGTTATTCTACTCTGTAAAGCCATGAAGAGTCTCATATTCATAGTTAGATTATTTAATGGAGCTTCAGAAGAGCTTTTTAACATTTGTCCTGTTGAAATATAGCAGCCTACAGGACCAAGGAAACATTTATTTTTGAAATTCCAAAGAGCTGGTACTTTTTTACAGTTTACTTTCACATATTTTACTTCTGTGCTAAGTATTGTAAAGATCGCCTGAGCTGAAAAGACAGGATGTCCCCTTGATATACTGACAGTTAGACTAAATTACTCACCCCCACACACACTTAGGAAAATCACCCAGACTAGATTCAGTAGATCTGGAAGTTGAAGAATGAAGCTTTCTATTTACAGCTTAGCACAATGTACAAACAGGTATTTACAACATACACAGCTATAGGCAGAAATAAACAAGTTAAAGGTAATACATAATCACAGCAGCCCTCCCAGAAACCAGACTCCCCAGGAGGGGCTCCCAACCACCCTTCCACCTTCTTCCTACCCCTCTACCTTAACCCAGATTTTGCCTTACGCTCAAGGTGAGTTTGGAGGATCGGCCAGGGTGGGGTAGGAAGCAGATGGATTAGTTACACAGACAGCAGGTTAGGTTAGAGAGAGAGGTGCAGCCCCAAAGACAGAGAGCAAACTACTGTTATCTTTATGTTCTTGTTCTTATCCATCTCAGCAAGCTTATGAGTGCAGTAGACATCCCCATTGTTTCCTTTTCACAGCCTAATGATCTAATTCTTCTCACCCAAATGTCCCAGCTAGGCTCCAACTAGCACAATATGACTTTGCTCTTACTCCTAGTGGCTCTTGGGATCATTACTCACAAGTATGCCTCTCGTTGCTTTAGGGAGAATCTCAGGCATTTCTTGGTTTAAAGTGTGTTAGTATGAAGAGATCAGGAGCCACATTCTGCTTTTATTTACACTCTGCAACTCCTTTTGGTGCTAGGTTCATACTGAAGTCACAGTGAACTCCATTTCTCTTGTTAAGGTAAATGAAACATTTTTAGTGAGTCTTGTAATGCCACATGCTAATCCCTCTATGGAAGCTTCTCCCTCTGGAGACACTTTAAGTGTGTTTATTAGGAAGACCATATTTATATCTTCAGGGAACCCTGTATATAAAAGGCGAAAACCTTGTAGGGCAGATGTTGCAATTGGCTAAAGGATTGAAACTGAGCTTTGTTTTATGCAAACTAGAGCGTGAACATTTGTCATGTAACTAGGATTTAAAGCAGCAGAATGGAAGAACAAAAAGATGGCATTTGAACACTTCTTTATGCCTCACCACTAGATTATGAGAGGAGTACAGTACTGAGAATCTATCAATTGACTATTTCCCAATACATTTTGTTCTCACTGGTCAACGACACCTTTTAAAAGCTTCCTCAAAAGCTGCTTCAGCAAATTATATTTAAACTTCTTATTCAGTGGCACACACCAACATTTCTCCTGTGTTAGATGTCATGAGACTGTGCTTTGTAGAGCATAACTAGAATAAACAATCACATTCATTCGGCCTCCATGACCTGCAGAACAGTGGCAACTCTGCTGTTAGGGCTTAATGTAGACCTGGATAAAATGTAAAATGCTTAAGTGTGACTACTGTGTTCTCTAGATAACCTCATATTATATCACATCTTCTGTGAAAGACTTTTGGTATCTTCACTCTTGAAAACAGGAAGGACTCTCAATTCAAGAGAGATGTTAAAGTGCTGGAACATGTCCAGAGAAGGGCAACAAAGCAGGTGAAAGGCCTGGAACCCCCTATGGGGAGAGGTAGAGGGAGCTGGGGGTGTGCAGCCTGGAGAAGAGAAGGCTTAGGGCAGACCTCATTGCTGTCTACAACGACCTGAAGGGAGGTTGTAGCCAGGTGGGCGTTGGTCTCTTCTCCCAGGCAACCATCAACAGAACAAGGGGACATAGTTTCAAGTTGTGCTGGGGGAGGTCTAGGCTGGATGTTAGGAGGAAGTTGTTGCCAGAGAGAGTGATTGGCATTGGAATGGCCTGCCCAGGGAGGTGGTGGAGTCGCTGTCCCTGGAAGTGTTCAAGCAAAGCCTGGATGGGGCACTTAGTACCATGGTCTGGTTGATTGTCTAGGGCTGGGTGCAAGGTTGGCTTGGGTGATCTTGGAGGTCTCTTCCAACCTGGTTGATTCTATGATTCTATGACAACAAAGCACTGGAAAACAAATTTAATTCTTTAGAATCATAGAATCACAGAATCAACCAGGTTTAAAAGTATGTTTAGAAGGATGAACTGTTTAAAAATATGCACTGTTTAGAAGTATGAACTAAAAACCAAATAGCTGGATGGCTCAGTCATGATACCACACCAAAATTATTTACCAAACACCATTTGTTTGTAGGAATGTTTTAAGAATAGCCAGCCCTCAGGAACTTGCATGTTTCTCTCAAATGCAGAATACTTATACAACCATAGAATCATCAGATGCAAATATTCCATACACTGCCAGTGTGGTTATTCAGTAAAATGGGTATCATTGTCATGCCTCTAAGGGCTGCCGAATTGGGATTAACACATTGATTACTTTACAAAGATTGCTACACGGAAAAGGCAATCTTGGCTAAGAACTAATTTGCTAGGGGTTTGTTTGACCTTTTATCATACATTCATCTATTCAGATTTTCTTTAAAAAGTATTCTGGTAACTGATGTAGAATAGAATAGAATAGAATAGAATAGAATAGAACCATCTAGAATAGAATCAACCAGGTTGGAAGAGACGTCCAAGATCGTCCAGTCCAACTTATCACCCAGACCTGTCCAATCAACTAGACCATGGCATTAACTGCCCCATCCAGGCTTTTCATAGAACCATAGAATCAACCAAGTTGGAAGAGACCTTCAAGATCATCCAGTCCAAACTATCACCCAGCCCTATCCAATCAACAAGACCATGGCACCAAGTGCCCCATCCAGCCTATTTTTCAACACTTCCAGGGATGGTGACTCCATCACCTCCCTGGGCAGCCCATTCTAATGCAAATCACTCCCTCTGCCAACAACTTCCTCCTGACATCCAGCCTAGACCTCCCCTGGCACAACTTGAGACTGTGTCCCCTTGTTCTGTTGCTGATTGCCTGGCAGAAGAGACCAACCCCACCGGACTACAGCCTCTCTTCCTTGTCACAGTTCAACACAACAAGACCCTCAAGCTAACTTTCTGAATTTCATCTATCATTTTCCAGCTATGCTGGGCACATCCACTTGTAATGGCCATAGACCAAACAGCTTCCCTACATCTGTCGTCCGGCGCATCCAAGCAGCCTGTCACATCACGTTTAGATACAAGTTCTCTTATCTCATGGAGACTATTTTGGAGTCAGACCAAATAAGGTGAAAAGAAATGTTAGCCACGAAATTGACTTCAGCAAGATTTTGCAGAGGTGCATTCACCCAGCTTTCACTTCATTGGAAGAAGTGAAAATAAAACACAGGATGCTCTGAATCTAAAACGTCTCAGACAATGAAGCCCCCATGGCCACTATCTCAAGGGGAGTTTTGTGTTTATCCAGTGAAGGAAAATCTGAACATTAAGACCAGTCAGCATAGTACACTGATCACTGGAAAATACACAATCTGGAAAATGTACAGCTGTGTACCTTCATATTTAGGTAAAAAATGCATCCACTATTAGTGTCATACCCCTTTTCCAGGCCTTTTGAGGGGTCTTTTCTTCATCATAGAATCATAGAATCAGTCTGGGTTGGAAGGGACCACAAGGATCAGCTAGTTCCAACCCCACTGCCATGGGCAGGGACACTCTACTCCAGATCAGGCTTGCCACAGCCTCATCCAGCCTGGCCTTAAACACCTTCAGGAATGGGGCCTCAACCACCCCCCTGGACAACCCATTCCAGGCTCTCACCACTCTCATGCTCAACAGCTTCCTCCTCTCATGCACTCTGAATCTCCCCACCTCCAGCTTTGCTGCATTCTCGCCAGTCCTGTCACTCCCTGAGAGCCTTAAAAGTCCCTCCCTAGCTTTTTTGTAGGCCCCCTTCAGATCCTGGAAGGCCACAAGTAGGTCACCTGGGAGCCTCCTCTTCTCCAGCCTTAACAGCCCCAACTCTTTCAGTCTGTCCTCACAGCAGAGCTACTGCAGCCCTCTGAGCATCCTTGTGGTCCTTATCTGGACACACTCCAGCATCTCCACATCCCTCTTGTAATGGGGGCTCCAGAACTGGATGCAGTACTCCAAGTGGGGTCTCACCAAAGCGGAGTAGAGGGAGAGAATCATCCACCTGGCCCTGCTGGCCACACTTCTCCTGATGCAGCCCAGTCTCTGGTTGGCTTTCTGGGCTGCAAGGGCACACTGCTGGCTCATGTTGAATTTCTCATCCACCAGCATCCCCAAGTCCCTCTGCTCATGGCTGCTCTCCAGCCAGTCCCTGCCCAGATCAGTAAGAGAGAGGGAAAGAAAATTGGTTTTATTATTCTGTCATCATTTGTCACGCCCTGGCTATTTAGGCAGTTGATGCTGTATTTCTTTACTAATGTAAGCAAAGAAAAACATCTGATGTTCTGCTTTTGGTTTGCCCACAGGTGAAATACAAAGGGCCAAGCTGACACTCAACATTTAAGTCATAGTTATATTGTGAGACTGTTTACAGCGGCAGTGACAGCAGTGACTGTCAGCACTCAAAATCACAGTGCTGATGATAACTGAGTAAAGAGTTTTGGGAACACTAGGTCATCCAAATGTCATTATTTAGCATAGCAGTATATCTCATTATCTCTCATGTACTACTTCAACTATACATGAGGACAACTCTACAATGCATAGTTTTAATACATAAACAATGCAAACAGTTCACAGGCTCACAGGATGTTAGGGGTTGGAAAGGGCCCAAGGAAATCATTGAGGCCAACCCCCCTGCCAGAGCAGGACAATCCTATCTAACACAGGTTACAGAGGAACACAGCCAGACAGGCCTTGAAAGTCTCCAAGGAAGGAGACCCCACAACCTCTCTGGGGAGCCTGTTCCAGTGCTCTGTTAGCCTTACAGTAAAGAAGTCCCTCCTTGTGTTGAGGCAGAACCTCTTGTGCTGCAACTTACACCCATTGCTCCTTGTTCTATCCCAGGGAGCAAGTGAGCAGAGCCTGTCCCCCCACTCCTGACCAGCCCTTAGATATTTCTGAACATTTATCAAATCCCCTCTAAGTCTTCTCTTCTCCAGACTAAAAAGCCCCAAGTCTCTCAGCCTGTCCTCATAAGACAGTTCAGGTCATAGATACACTCTTCATTATTTAAGACGGTTTAAACTCTTTCATCAAAATGGCTTCCTGACTTTTCAGAATGGAAGTCACTTCTGATACTGTTATACAGCATGCAGCATAAGCCTTTTTCCCCCTCCTCTCCATGTTAATGCCAAGTAAGGAAATTAAGTTTGCAAGCAGTGTGCTTTAACATGATGCAAACTGATGGTTTGGTTTTGCTGAATGGCAAATGGCTCCATTTTTTAGCAGAACTATTTGTTCAGAAGCAGGATATGCAGCACAAAAAAGAATTCATGGAATGACCTCTCCTGTCTGGACAGACTGAAAGAGTTGGGGCTTTTCAGGCTGGAGAAGAGGAGGCTCCCAGGTAACCTTCTTGTGGCCTTTCAGTGGATGTGAGGAGGAAGTTGTTGAGCGTGAGAGTGGTGGGTGCTTGGAATGGTTTGCCCAGGGAGGTGGTTGAGGCCCCATGGCTGGAGGTGTTGAAGGCCAGGCTGAATGGGGGTCTGGCCAGCCTGCTCTAGAGTAGGGTGTCCCTGGGCATGGCAGGGGGGTTGGAACTAGCTGATCCTTGTGGTCCCTTCCAACCCTGACACATTCTATGATTCTACAAAAACAAGGTGTGTTTTGTTCATTATTCAGATTGTTGATGTGACTGGTATTAGCTGTTTAGGTATTTCAGACATTTAATGATCTTAAAAAAAAATGTGAATGTGCTTCATTTTGGTGAACTTGGAAGATAATGCTTTGAGCAAGATGATTTAGGCAGATTTCATGTGCTCAGCTGGATTCTCACAGCTAAGAGGAAGTCCCACATTATATTTTTAAGTCATTGTGAACAGATAATCTTCTTTTCCTATCTCTGACAATGAATAATTTTAATTCATGGGGTCTGGCCAGCCTGCTCTAGGGTAGGGTGTCTGTGCCCATGGCAGGGCGGTTGGAACTAGATGATCCTTATGGTCCCTTCCAACACTGACACATTCTCTGATTCTCTGATTCTAGTATTAAAATTGACAGATCTCAGAAAAAAGGAAAAATCACTTCTATAAAATAACCCCTATGTTGTATTTTACAGTGTAATACATAAAAAGATTCACTGTTGGGTATAGACATTCTTGACATTTATGTGCCAATAAGAGAGCCATAATAAAGTCATTTGGGGTTTTGAGAGTAGTAACACAGATGATAGCAAAATGACTTCTGGTCGCTCATGAGATAAGTTTGATGGTGTGGATTTCAGTCAGCAATACTCACGTCAGAACACCATCATAGAAAGCTTCCTAGGATGATTATTCACCCATTTTTTGATCATATGCTAAAGAATTAATATTGTGGATGAATACTGAGGAACAAAGACCAAGTTATTTGACATTGATGTATAAGTCTGTGCTGCAGCTATTTCTGTTAGAACTCCCTACAGAGAGGGAGGCTGCCAAGCTTCACCAGTTCAGCAGGTTTAGCACTCAGAAGCAAATAATAAAACATAGAAGATGAGTTCAGAATGAAGTATGTGAAGCAGGACAAGTAAAACACTGTGGTTTTCAACCTACTTGGCTTTTTAAACTGAAACACATCAAAGGATCTTTCAGTCTAATTTTTATGATAATCACCTTTAAGACTATCATTATGAATATCTTGTAGAAAAGTTCAGATTATTCAATAAGCATTACAGAGACTTTTCTACCAAGGTACATTTGAAATAGGTGTTCAGAGATGAAATCTTTGGAAGAAAAGGAGAGATGTAGCCTTGATTGTGAATTCATTTGGCCTTTGACATGTTTTAATGTACTGAGTTGGACAGATGAGGGAGCTGTATTCCATAATTTAAAGCTGGGCAGTGCTTTTAACATATAGTTTATATATAGAGGAAGTGTGAGGGATCATTACTACAGAGGAAAGATATTTGACTGTATCAGGGAAAAGTAACTTGCTCTTGGGAATTCCAGCGACATAAGTGCATATCTCACATGGCTCTAACCCACACAGGAGTGGAAAAAGCTGGACTTTATACAGCTTGCCACTGTTCCTTGACTTGCCTCTAAAAGGACGCCACAACATGGCACACTTCAAACAAAATGCAAAGAAGAGCAGGGAAAAGACATACTTGTACTCATGGGACATGCCGACAAGTCTTGACTAAACCAAATCTCTCAGCACAATACTGTGCCCAGTTCTGGCCCCTCAATTCAAGAGAGAGGTTGAGGTGCTGCAACGTGTCCAGAGAAGGGCAACAAAGCTGGTGAAAGGCCTGGAACACAAACCCTATGAGGAGAGGCTGAGAGAGCTGGGGGTGTGCAGCCTGGAGAAGAGGAGGCACAGAGGTGACCTCATTGTTGTCTACAACTATCTGAAGGCAGGCTGTAGCCAGGTGGGGTTGGTCTCTTCTGCCAGGCAACCAGCAATAGAACAAGGGGACACAGTCTCAAGTTGTGCCAGGGGAGGTCTAGGCTGGAAGTTAGGAGGAAGTTGTTGGCAGAGAGAGTGATTGGCATTTGAATGGGCTGCCCAGGGAGGTGGTGGAGTTGCTGTCCCTGGAGGTGGTGTTCAAGCAAAGCCTGGATGGGGCACTTAGTGCCATGGTCTATTTGATTGGCTAGAGCTGGGTGCTAAGTTAGACTGGATGATCTTGGAGGTCTCTTCCAACCTGGTTGATTCTGTGATTCTATGCATATTTTGTACCATTAAAAATTTCTTACAATATGGAAGTCAAACATTTGAGTAACTCAGAAAATACCTCTTCATGCTGACACTCAAATGTGTAGTAATATTCTTCAGTCTATGACTACCTGGACCCATATGTAGTTGAAATGTCCTGAATATTTCCTTCCAAGATTACATTACTCAGTCATTAACGGATTTTCTATTCCTTCTCATTCTCAACACAGAAGTATTCCCAAGTTCAAGGTAAAATGTTAGTGATTACAGCTGATGCCATCTGAACTCCCTATCACTTTTGTTAAATCAGTAGTCTTTAATTTGGATTCAGTTCTATGTCTGCAGAGTATAGACAATATTGAGAGGGTAAATAGCAAACTGTAAACCCCATTTTAAAGTGGCCTCAGGCTGCATTTCCAAGGTATGTGGCTGACTGAATTTTCTGCAGATCATCTTATTTACTTTTATTTGATCTATTGCAATAGTCCAATATTTTGATACCAAATATGTTTTATTTTCATTATCATCACCACTTGACTTTTAACTGTGAATAAAAACAACAGACTATGACTCTGGGGAAAAACTGATTTCACGAGTTGCCTTTGCAATCTTTCCCCCCAACATAATTATATTCATTTTCAAAAGCTTTTCCCAAAAGAGCTAAGCTAAATCTTCCAAGCTGCAGATTCTCTTAGTTCTTATCTATTTGGCCACAGAGACTGGTTTATTTCTTTCCTTTGTTCCATCCTAGTTCCTGTATGTAAGCAGTTGGTGTTTCTATTCTCTATATTAACAAACTTAGTTTGCTATTTCTTCATAGAATCATAGAATCAACCAGGTTGGAAGAGACCTCCAGGATCATCCAGTCCAACCTAGCACCCAGCCCTATCCAATCATGCATCTCTACCCCTAATTATCATTTACCAGTCCCATCGAGACTACCTTCAGCTGATCCCTACCTTTCTTGAAGTATCTAAATCATAGAATGATAGAAACAGTCAGGGTTAGAGGCGACCACAAGGATCAACCAGTTCGAACCCCCCTGCCATGGGTAGGGACACCCTACCCTAGAGCAGGCTGCCCACAGCCTCGTCCAGCCTGGCCTTAAAAACCTACAGAGATGGGGCCTCAACCACCTCCATGGACAACCCATTCCAGGCTCTCACCACTCTCATGCTCAACAACTTCCTCCTCACCTCCAGCCTGAACTTCCCCACCTCCAGCTTTGCTCCATTCCCCCCTAGTCCTGTCACTCACTGGAAGCGCCCCAGTCCCTCCCCAGCTTCTTTGTAGGCCCCTTCAGATAGTGCAAGGCCACAAGAAGGTCACCTGGGAGCCTCCTCTTCTCCAGACTGAACAGCCCCAAGTCTTTCAGTCTGTCCTCATAGCAGAGCTGCTGCAGCCCTCTGAGCATCCTTGTGGCCCTTCTTTGGAAATGCTTCAGCATCTCCACGTCCCTCTTGTCATAGAGGCTCCAGAACTGGATGCAGTTCTCCAGGTGGGGTCTCGGCAGAGCAAAGTAGAGGGGGAGAATCACCTCCCTTGCCCTGCTGGCCACACTTCTCCTGATGCAGCCCAGGCTCTGGTTGGCCTTCTGGGCTGCAAGTGCACACTGCTGGCTCATGTTGAGCTTCTCATCCACCAGCATCTGTGACCAGAATCTGGACACTACTTCCGACAGCAGACCCACAGCATGGCAAGGGGACAAGGGAAGCCCTAAAAGCCTTATACAGAGTGGGCAAAATCTCCCACGTGTTTTACAGTGATGCCTCTAATTACAGTGCTCTGCTCTGTAGCCACTCTTTCCTCAGCCAAACATCCCTCTCTAGGTATAGACCTCTATACTTGTCCCCACACTATTTTGTCAGATCATTTTATCTCATTTTCATTTTTTAATCCTGGTGTTCTGCCTAGCATCATCTGCAAATTGAAGTGGACTTTTCAAACTGTTAATGAATAAAGTGGAATAGATTATTCATCAATTATTAACCGTAAGGCATTTAAACTTCTGCTCTGACTAGATAAGAGAATGTTATGCATGTCACTAAACTCTTCTACATAGTTAAATTGAGTATTAGTGTCATTTTCCATGATCTTAAGGTGAGAATTCTGATGTTCTGCTGCACTTAAAAAAGCTGCATCTACTATAATGAGGCCTTTTTTCACTCTTCTTCAGCCCTTGGAAGCCAGTATAACTTTAGGATCAAATGATATCTAAGCTTAGGTTTCCACATAATTGGACATTAATCAAAGTTTGTAAAATTTGGTATTTTTTCCTCTGTATTTATACACTTACATATGCACACTTCAGTGTCACAGAATCATAGAATCAACCAGGTTGGAAGAGACCTCCAACATCCTCCAATCCAACCTAGGACCCAGCCCTAGACAATCAACCAGACCCTGGCACCAAGTGCCTCATCCAGGCTTTGCTTGAACACCTCCAGGGCTGGTGACTCCACCACCTCCCTGGGAAGCCCATTCCAATGCCAATCACTCTCTCTGCCAACAACTTCCTCCTAACATCCAGCCTAGACCTCCCCTGGTGCAACTTGAGACTGTGTCCCTGTTGCAGCTTCCTATCTGCTGCTGCGGAAACATGGTCAGAGCTCACACAGATCAGTGTGATCAAAAGCAATACCACATGGACTCCAGACAATTCAATGTGAATTATACCAGAGCCTCTTTATTGACTGTTCTGACTCTCATTATATAGTTTTTGAGCATAGAGCACACACTTACACATTAGCATAATTAGGCAAGAACATCCCAGTCCTTTGCATAAACCACGTCTTGTTTTTCTCATTAACGAGACATGCACTTATCTAGCCTTTCTCTGATAAGGTAGCCAGCAGCTGTGGGAAATCAAGGCCAGCACTCGACTGTTAATTGTCCTTCTCACATTCCATTCCCACATGTCCTCTTCTGCTATTGCTGATTGCCAGGCAGAAGAGACCAACCCCCACATGACTACAGCCTCCCTTCAGGTAGTTGTAGTCAGCAATGAGATCTGCCCTGGGCCTCCTCTTCTCCAGGCTAAACACCCCCAGCTCCCTCAGCCTCTCCTCACAGGGCTGTGCTCCAGGCCCCTCACCAGGTTCGTCACCCTTCTCTGGACACAGCACTCAAGGTGTGGCCTGAGTTCCTGTGTTCCGGTACCTCAACATCTCTCCTGAATTGAGGAGCCCAGAACTGGACACAGCACTCAAGGTGTGGCCTGAGCAGTGCTGAGTACAGTCAGACTAACAAGAGAAAATAAAATTTGAAAAATCAACAACAACAACAAAAACAAACAGCAAAATCCTCAAAGTAGTCACACACGTATTAAATACCAGAACAAGTTATTTTAGATGGAGATTAAGTTGAATTTTTTGTCCCATGATAAGATTCTTTATTTCATGCCCTGCACAATACAAGTGAGCTAAACATTTTATATTCTGTGCTTTGCCAGCAGACAGACAATAGGTGACATCTAAGGACAGAGGTGCAGTGAGCACAACCTCACATCTGTTTTAAAAAACATCTAAGCTTACCTTCATTCAGATCCAGAAAGAAAACAGAGCAGAGCGCTACAACAGAGAATTAAAAGCTTCTCTTTTGCAGCAACCCTGCTTCAGTGGCTGTCAGTCACTCCAAAACTAACTTAAAAAGTCACAGTTCAAAACCATTTTCAAAGTTCTCAGGTCCAGACCTTGCTGATACAGATGTCACTCCAGACACACGTTAGTTGTTTGCTTCATCTCAGTGTATGTTTCTCAAGTAATAGGAATTCCAGCTTGCCTAAAGCTGTTGTTTTCTGATCTAACAGATGTCAAAGAGCACTTCTAGCTATGGGCACTGTTGGAATAAAGTGATGGGAAAAGAATATCCTAGAGTTTGAAAGATAAGAAAAGATTAAAGATGAGAAGTGATAGAATATGCTGGATTTAGGAAATAGAAACATCTATCAGGAAGGATGAAGATTAATGAAGTATTCCCATAAATAAACATAATATGTATGGCCCCATAAGGGAGAGCCTACACATGGGAAACAAGTAAGCTGTTCTTAGCTTAAATACAAAATTCACTGGAAAGTTCCAAGCATTCTTGAGTACCAAAGCATGTCATATTTTTTGCCATATTGCCTGCCTATTTAGATAGACATGCTCTTGGGTGTTGGAGTGCTGTCTACAACACAGCCCTGTGAGGAGGGGCCTGAAGTTCCTCTTCCTACCCTAAACTCATTTCAAGATTTCATATACTTTGACAGAAAGCTCATATCAAGCCCCTCAATTCAAGAGAGATGTTGAGGTGCTGGGATGTGCCCAGAGAAGGGCGGGTTACAGAGCATGAGTAGGAGTTGTCACCTGTCTTGTTCTTCACAGAGAGAGTATTAGAATGGGCTGCCCAGGGAGGTGGTGGAATTGCTGACCCTGGAGTGGTTCAAGCAAAGCCTGGATGGGGCACCTAGTGCCGTGGTCTAGTTGATTGGCTAGGGCTGTGTGCTAGGTTGGACTGGATGATCTTGGAGGTCTTCTCCAGCTTGGTTGATTCTATGATTCTATGTGTTGATGGCAGGGAAGAAGAAACAAAACAATCTCAATGTTACAGTTTCTCTGGTTTTCGTTTGCTCCAGGTGTGAACAGTTAGAATCATAGAATCAGTCAGGTTGGAAGGGACCACAAGGATCATCTAGCTCCTACCCCCCTGCCATGGGCAGGGACACCGTACCCTAGGTCAGGCTGGCCAGAGCCAATGGTATTTTTTCTTTCTGTTTAGCAACTTAGATGCTTCACAAATAAAGAGGATCTGACCCAATGCGAAGCAGGAGTTGTTATTTTCCAGTACTTTGGGTTTCCATATCATGAGACCGATATCTGAGGAGTGTCTAAAATGTTGGCTAGATAAATAAGCTGTTTCTGCAGTTCAGTACTTCTTAATATTCATAGAGTCACAGAATTGTTTTCACTGGAAAAGACCAAGTCTGGTGCTCAACGATGTCCCTTAGCACCACATCTGTGTGTCTTTGAAACACCTCCACACGGATGGTGATTCAGTATTCTTCCTGGAGTGCCTATTCCAGTGTTTGGAAGAGAAGTTTCCTCTAATATCCAAGTGAAGTCTCCCCTGGTGCAACTTGAGGCCATTTCCTTTTGTCCTGTCACTTGTTACTAAGGAGAAGAGACCAACACCCTCCTCACTACAACTGTCTACAGCCTGTAGCACTGCTATTTTCTCTTCAAACATTTTTTTCCATTAAAAAATGTCCACACATGCTGATAACTTTAAATTGGTGTAACTCAGCTTCATTTATAGAGGCAGAGCCAGTTCATGTCAGTTGTCTTAACAATCTGTAGTTCAGAGGAACTCCATTTCAGGGAAGGGCTCTTGTTTGTCTAGAATTGAGATGGATCACAAAATAGAATGCTACAGAATAAGCCACAGCAATTTTTTATATCCTCAGCACAGTCTGCATTGATCTTGGAAAGAGAAAAATACTGTGCTAGTGAGACACAGAAAGCACTGAAAACAACTGCTGCTAGCTAAAAAATGCACTGCATTTGCATGTGTAAAGTTATATACACATATTCAGACTCAAAAACCTTAACTTCAGCAGTATAAAGGCTTGCCTGGCCATTTTAACTATTAAAAGCATGATTTTTGGTATTTAAAGTGTATTATAACACCCACTAGGAACATTGCTTAAAACAAAACTGAATAGGAACATGGATATGTTTGCTAGGCAGAAAAGTCACTATCTGTTAAGACAGCTTGAAAGAATAAAATGCTGTGCAGATGTCCACGTAAGTGAGTACACAGCCAGGCTAGGAAAGGTCAAGTGTAGTTAGAGTACAGTCCACAAATTGTAGCTTGTTTCAGCAACGTTTGATATATTTAACTCAAATATTTGCCTGGATCGTTAGCATTGCTGCAAGTCCAAGGACAAGCCTTTGTGTTTAAATAGCCAAGGAAGATGCACAGCCTACTTTCTCCTGTGTTTTCCTGAGCTGTGGTACTATTCCAGACTTTCTGGTACGTTTTCTTAACTAACAGAGTAAACTTCTCAGACCTCAAATCTAAGCACTTGTGCATGTTTTATTGTTTTCACTTGATAATAAGGCAAT
>WAAF01005808.1:0-43343 GCA_013400475.1 Tricholaema leucomelas
CTCACCAACTAAGGAAATCTCCTTTGTCATGTCTTCCTCTGGGGTCTCAGGGGTCTGGGGGTCCTGAGGACAGTCTCCAGCAGTATGGGTAGAGACAAAGAAGGCATTCAGTAACTCCACCTTCTTTGTGTCTTCTGTCACCAGGGTACCCACCTCACTCAGCACTAAGCCTACACTGCCTTTGGTGTTCGTTTTCCCTGCAACAGATTTAAAGAAGCCCTTTCTGCTGTCCTTGACTTCCCTTGCAAGTTTGAATTCCAGGGAGGCCTGAGCTTTTCTAGCTGCCTCCCAACATCCTCTGACAACATTCTTAAACCCCTCCCAGGCATCCAGCCCCTCCTTCCATGATATGTAGACTCTCTGCTTCCATTGAGTTTGCTCAGCAGTTCCCTCCTTAACCATTTAGGTCTCCTGGATCCCTTTCTTGATTTCCTACTTGTTGGAATGCTCTGACTTTAGGCTTGGGAGAAGCGGTCCTTCAATATCAACCAACTCTCTTGGGCCCTTTTGCCATCTAGTTCCCTGTCCCATGAGATCTCCCCTAGCAATTGCTCAGAATGCCAAAGCTGGTTCTGATGAACTCTGAGGTTATTGATCCTGCTTGGTATTCTGTTGCTGCTGCACAAGTTCCTAAACTCCATCTCATGATCACTACAGCCAAGGCCACCTTCAACCTTCACTGCTTCAATCAGACTCTCCTTGTTAATGAATATCTGGTCCAGTATTGCTCCTCTCCTAGTGTGATGGTTTGGGTATCCCCTGCCCCCCACACTTTTAGAAATCACCCAGACTAGACTCAGTCGGCTCTGGAAATTTGAATGAAGCTTATATTTACAGCTGGCACAATGTACAAGCAGATAGTTACAGTATATACAGTTATAGACAGAAATAGACAAGGTAAAAGTAATACAGAAACACAACTCCCCTCCCAGAAACCTGAGTCCCCAGGAGGGGCTCTCAACCACTCCTCACCTTCCCGCTACCCCTCTCAACCTTACCCCAGTCCCAAGGAAGAATGGAGGTTCAGCCAAGAGGATTAAGCAAAGGTGAATCAGCCACAAAAGCAAATGGAGGGTGAGGTTAGAAAGCAAGATGGAGTTCAGCCAGCAGCCTCAGCTCCCCAGCAGGCAAAAGCAGAAGAGAACAGCCCAGCACGAAGTGCAGAGCAAAAGTGACCTAATCTTTGTTTTGCCTTTCTTTTGTACACATCTCAGCAAGAGTGTGAGTGAAGTAGACCTCACCATTGT
This sequence comes from Tricholaema leucomelas, assembly GCA_013400475.1. NCBI lineage: Eukaryota > Metazoa > Chordata > Aves > Piciformes > Lybiidae > Tricholaema lacrymosa > Tricholaema leucomelas. Next base: position 1,248 of record WAAF01005808.1, read on the forward strand.
TTTCATTTCTCAGCCTATTGTCTAGTTCTTCTCACCAAAACATTCTAGCTAGCTTCAAACTAGCACACCTAGTTGACTCATCCACCATTTGCATCACCAATGCACTGGAGGAATCTCCTGGACTGTGGCTGGCTGAGCAGGCCTCCCAGCAAACATCTGGGTAGTTAAAATCCTCCATGAGAACCAGGCCCTGTGGTTGCTGTCAGCTGCCTGTAGAAGGCCTCATCAACTTCTCATCCTGGTCAAATGGTCTGTAATGAACACCCACAGCAGTATCACCCATGCTGGCCTGCCTCCAAATTCGCACCCACAAGCTCTCAACTCACCTCTCATCCACTCCTGGACAGAAATCACTACATTCTCATTGCTTTCTCACCTAAAGAGCAGCTCCACCACCTTGCTTTGTTGACCTGTCTTTCCTAAAAAGGACACAGCCACACATGACCACATTCCAGCCATGTGAGCTGTCCCACCATATCTCTGTATGTATGAAGAGAGACTGTTTACAAAGACCTGTAATGATAGGACGAGAAGAAACGGCTTCAAACTAGAGAAGAGCAGATTTAATTTGGATGGAGGGAACAGGTTCTTTACCATGGGGGTTGTGGAACACTGGAACAGGTTTCCCAGGGAGGTGGTTGAGCTTTATCCCTGGAGATTACTAAAGTGAGGCTCGACTGGACTCTGGGCAATCTGATCTAGTTGAGGATGCCCCTGTTTACTAGATGACCTTCAGAGGTCCTTTCCAACCCAGACCATTCTATGATTTTATGATTCAACAAACCCATGATACTTTGCTCTGGCCAGCATTATTATAATTCGTTATAATGGCATTCATTATAAAGCCATCATAGAATCATAGAATCAACCAGGTTGGAAGAGACTTCCAACATCATCCAGTCCAACCTATCCAACCAAGATCACCCAGTCCAGCCCTATCCAGTCAACTAGGCCATGGCATTAAGTGCCTCATCCAGTCTTTTCTTGAACACCTCCAGGGACTAGTAACTCTGGAATACATTTAACACAGATAGACAGTGCTACAGAGGCTCCCACCTAAATAGAGGAGCAGAGTCGGGCAGTGAGATTGCACAGCTGTAAACATCCACTTCTATTGTTACTAACTATAAGCCTAATTGCTGCTACCTCCCAAAACAGAAGTCCCATTGAACCTGCTGCTGACCTTACAAGTAGCTGAGAGGCTGAGATTTTATTATTAAAATCCACAAGGTTCATTTCTTCACTGAAAGCCTCTCCTACAAATCTCTCAGGCTGCAACCACAGACCCTTCTTTGCCCAGACTCAGCTGACATGGCTGCCTCAATGGGCATCAGTGCCTATGCCCTGTCTGCTCTGCAGTGGTTGCTTCCTCTCACACATTGGGATATGCAAGGTAATAGGTAAGACAGAGAAATCTTGAAAGCTGAAAGAAGTGTTTCTCCTATGTTTTTCCATCTGCAAGAGATGGAGGGAACCCTGCTGCTGTCTCTGCTTGTATTGAAAAAGAGGTCTTCCCCAGCCTCCAGAGGCCCATGTGCTTGCTCAGCATGGGTCCTGCCATGCTGGCAGTCAGTTCTGAAGCACAAATAAAACCAGAAAACTATTAAACATGTCTGACCCATGTGTTTTTAGAGTTTTCTGGGGAAGGAGAGGAATGCTGGTAGCAAGTTTACATGGTTAGAGTGAGCTTTGTTTGGGAAAAGAACATAGGACAGATTTAGTCAGAGTTTTACACGGGCTAGTTAGTGAAACCTACTCCTGCAGTGTCAGTTAAGCAACTAGTACAGTATATAAAATGAAACATAATTTATACAAGGATCAGAAGTCTGTTATGGAAAGAACCATGATGAAACACAAGGGTTGTGTTGCTTAAAGCATCCACTTTGCAAATTCAACAGGAATTCGACTGTCCTCTGACTTGCTTACCCGTGTGCCACAAAGAGTCTAGAAAAATATATAGGCTTTTCTCTGTGACCTGAAGATCTGCTTCTCCAGCACAGCACACATGCATAAGGCCGTTAGTGGCTCAGCAGATGATGTAACCTGCCGTTCCCAAAAAGTCATGTGAGAATATGGAGGCACACAGCCAGAAATGCTAATGTGCAGGAGAATAAGTGAAGAAACAGGAGAAGAGGGTGAGAGGGACTGAGGAGGGAGCTGTCTCAAGAGGGTTCATGTAGCAGAGGAGCCCATTGTGTAGCTAAGTTTCCAAATGCAGAATACTCACTTGATAAGTCACAACAGATTCTGTGGAGGCATGCCAGGCTCTGTATAAATATGTGTGTTTTGGATGAGAAACACATTCAAGGACTGAGGAGGTTATAGCTGCAGTTCTGAAACACAGTGCCAACAGGGGATTTGGAGCCTTTGGTTAACATCAGTGCTCTGGACATTCCAGTTGGTGCTTGCAAGAGGCTTATGTTATGAAAGTATTGTAAAACAATGTGCTGTTCATACACAATAATGCTGAATAATACTGTGCAGTGTTTCTTCCTTGCTATGGCAAAGGCTCTCTGAACCAGAGATCCGTAGATAAAATGCACAACTATTGTATTATCAATAATGAGTTATGTTGGTTTAGGAACCTCTTCCTGTAGTCAATTTGTGCATCACAAGATGCAGTGTTCAAGACAAGGGTCATTTCAAAATGGCAGGAATGCAGTACATGCCAAATTGTCAATGAAAGCTATAAAAGAGTTTTTGTACCCTAGTATCTTGGTATTTTAAAGTTTGCTCACAGAGATCTACTGAATGTAATGACGATGAGTCATAAGGCCTTCCTAATTAGGAGAGATGGAGCCAAGACAGGATATTTGCATGTGTGTTCAAGATAATAACAGCAAATCCATGCAAGGATGGGGCACATGATGTCCTCCAGACAAGTTAATTTCTAGCAGAAGAGATAATGTTTTACACCACAGGCCCCATTTATACTCAATGCATATAAGTGTCTTACCTTATTGGTTATTAACCCATGAGTTAACCTTATGATTAATAGGACCTAAGTGTCAATGTTGAGTAGGCCACAAAGGCTGTCAAGTTGGCATATGACCTGATTTTCTGGAGGGAGAAAAAGGCAGAAGATAGTACAGTCTATGAAAGACAATGTGTAGTGGGGAAAAAGGACCCAATACACAGAACAGAAAGAGGGACAAGAAAGCCACTTTCAGCTGACTTCTAAGGAAAGGGCTGGTGTTCATCCCAACTGGTGGCACTGGGTGCAGCAATGGTAAAGCAGATGTTTTCGGGCTTCTGGGGAGCAGCAACTCTGCTGTCAGGGATCAGAAAGAGCTGTATGGGCAGCTCATTGCTGCAGGTGCAGTGGGGAAATTCACAAGGACCTCAGCCAGTGAGCCCTGGTGTGTTCAGCATGAGATGATGTTGTTCTTCAGAGAAGATGTCCAGAGAAGGGTCTTAACTGAGACTTGGTCTAAACCTGAAGAAAACCACCTGCAGCTCTCTTATGCAACAGTAACACATCCACTGGTGCTCAACACCCTCTGGAAAGCATTTAAAGCTGCTCAGATGAATATTGCAGAAGGCAGGCAGGTTCAGAGGGATACACAACAACCTGCAGTCACCATTCCCCTGTTTCGACATGCCGACTGAGCATGAAATCACACTGTGACAGGCATAAACGGGCTGGTGCCAGGCTGTCAGTTTGGAGGTGATAGGAATGCACATGCTAGCTGCTGCTGTCTGTAACATATGGATCAGTCCTGGGTATTTGGGTCCAGACATGTCCCACACCTTCTCATCTCCATGAATATTCCTCCTGGGAATTTATTTATCCCCCTCCTGGGGATTTATTTCTTCTCCTTAGATCTTTCATGTTACTGTCTGCAGTTAGGATGATTGATGGTACTTGGGTCCTTGTTTGGAGGAAAAGCTCAACTATACAATTTAGATCTCTTCCCAGCATATCACAGCTTACTAACATGTAACATGCTGTCAGCTCCCTGGCCCTGCAAACAGCTGGAATGAGCAGAAGGAGAAGCAACTGTGGTTGTCCCTACTGTGGCCCACTTGTTTCAGCCTGGCCAAGACTTCAGGACCCATGGCAAGGGTAGTGCTTCCTCATGGTCACTGACTTGCTGGCATCCCTCCAAATATGCAGCATTACCACATGCTGACATATCTGTTCTTCAAGAGTCTTAATTCACAGAATCACAGAATTGTCAGGGTTGGAAGGGACCACAAAGATCATCTATTTCCAGCCCCGCTGCCATGGGCAGAGGCACTTTCCACTAGATCAGGTTGCCCAAAGCCACATCCAGCCTGGCCTTAAAAACATCCAGGGCATTCAAGACAGACATGACCAAATCTATGAGAATACCTTTAAGTCCCCTGAATTTGGACATGTCTGAAATTGCAGATAGGATCCAAGTTTCACAAATATGCCCTGGCTTTTGCTGCCAAATCTATGGATATGGCCATCTTCGAATTTCAGATGATCTTAAAGCATGAACCAGGCCTGGATTTCCATGACTTGCAGTCCTGAAAGACAGGGAGATTAAGGTGGAAAAAGGCCTGAGTGACACACGGTGGACCTTGGGCATACAGCAAAGGGTAAATGCAGACAGAGACACAATAAGAGGTGAGAAGGGGAGAACTGGAGTCATGTGAAAACAAATCAAGGGGCATTAAGAGATCCTAGCATGGGACAGAGTCTGGAATGAAGTCCATGGATGAAGGAGAGCAGGGCCACTGGCAGAGCAGGACAAGATGTCCCCACACCTTGTCTTGGCTGTTCTGCAGAGTGAGGACCAGAGGAACTAGAAGCAGATGCAGGAGTGACTTTCAGTGAATGTGAAGGTGAACAGAAACGAGCTGCAGGAGCAGTTAATGAATTTGACCTATATATAGGTCAAATTAACATTATTATATTATTATTAACAAGGCCAAGTGTAAGGTCCTGCACCTGGGTCGGTGCAATCCCAGGCACAGATACAGGCTGGGTGATGAATGGCTGAGAGCAGCCCTGAGGAGAAGGACCTGGGGGTCTGGGTCGACGAGAAGCTCAACATGAGCCGGCAGTGTGCACATGCAGCCCAGACAGCCAACCGAGTGCTGGGCTGCATCAAGAGCAGTGTGGCCAGCAGGGCAAGGGAGGTGATTCTCCCCCTTTACTCTGCTCTCCTCAGACCCCACCTGGAGTACTGTGTGCAGTTCTGGAGCCCCCAATACAAGAAGGACATGGAACTGCTGGAGCGGGTCCAAAGGAGAGCCACGAAGATGATCAGAGGGCTGGAGCACCTCTGCTATGAGGACAGGCTGAGAGAGTTGGGGCTCTTCAGCCTGGAGAGGAGAAGGCTTCGAGGAGACCTTATAGTGGCCTTCCAGTATTTGAAGGGAGCCTACAGGAAAGCTGGGGAGGGACTATTTACACGGTCTAGTAATGTTAGGACGAGGGGGAATGGGTTTAAGCTGGAAGAGGGGAGATTTAGACTGGATGTTAGGAGGAAGTTCTTTACAGTGAGGGGGGTAAGGCACTGGAATGGGTTGCCCAGGGAGGTTGTGGATGCTTCCTCCCTGGAGGTGTTTAAGGTCAGGCTGGATGAGGCCTTGGGCGAGCTGCTCTAGTGGGAGGTGTCCCTGCCTGTGGCAGGGGGTTGGAGCTGGATGATCCTTGAGGTCCCTTCCAACCTAAACCATTCTATGATTCTATGATTCTATGATTCTATAGGTGCACACACATCTTGTTGTCTCTCGGTGACAAGCTTGAATGCACAGCCTTAGAAGGGATCTGGCCACATCTGTGAACTGTAACATCCTGTGCTCTGAGGGCTCTCAGCAGGAGCATTCCAATTTCCAGATTTTAAATGTCTTACTTTGCTCCAAATGTCACACTCAGCCAGAGGCACTCACAGCACATGCAGGACCTCTAGCTTTAAGCACAGATCCCATACTAACGAGAATTTTTGTCAGGAGTTTTCCACCAGGATTTGAAGAAGCCTGAAGAAAATATTATGGTTCCATGAATTTTCTCATCTTCATTTCCCTCTTACAAAAAGGGAGAAGGGGGAATTGCAGTATTTCCCAAGGAGTTCATCAACCACCAGCAACCATATCAAGAGACTGCTTGTGGGGTAGGGGGGGTCTGACTGGAATTTTTCTTCCCTTTTCTCTTTTTACTTTCTCTTACAGGTGAGATGTGCATCCCGACATCATGACCAAAGCTATGCTTCTGGAATATAACCCACATCAGCCTCTGCTTAGCTGCCACTGTTGGAGGAGCAGAATCACTTCGAAGTACACAGCTCCCTTCTGGCTTTCCACTCCTCCAGACTGAAAATAAAGCTGCAGTGTTTTCTTTGGGGGGATTTGTTTTTTTGTGGATGTTCTTCTTCCCTCTTTGTCTCTCCCTGACCCTCCTTTGTTTTTTTTTTTCCTTTCCCCTTTTTTTGTTATTTTCCTTTTTAAATGCCTCTCTGCCTGATGACCAAATCTGGCAATTCTGTAGCTGATCATTTGTTTAAAGACATAACATAGATAATTAAGCTGTCTCAGGAAGGAGGTGAGAGACAGCAGGCAGAGCAATACCAGCCAGTTGGCAAAGGCCTCTGGGAGCCTGTGGCACTGTAAGTGGCACTTGCACACAGCGGAGGAGGTCAGCTGCTTGGAGCTGGAGGAAAGCGGGTTTGTAATGCTTCAGTCTTTCAAATGGTCTCTGAGAAGGCTTGGGGGTGTTCTTTTGAGGCTATGAAGCAATGTTTTCTAATGATGAGAAGTTTGGTTTGACAGCACAAAGGATGGCTGCCAGCCATGCCAAGAGCTCAAGCAGCATGTGGTGGTTTGGGTGTTTCCCAACCCCCCCTGCCCACACTTTAGAAATCACCCAGACTAGACTCAGACAGCTCTGGAAGTATGAATGAAGCTTATATTTACAGCTGGCACAATTTACAAGCAGATATTTACAGTATAAACAGTTATAGACAGAAATAGACAAGGTAAAAGGTAATACAGAAACACAACTCCCCTCCCAGAAACCTGAGTCCCCAGGAGGGGCTCTCAACCACCCCTTCACCTTCCCCTTAACCCTCTCAATCTTACCCCAGTCCCAAGGAAGAATGGAGGTTCAGCCAAGGGGTTAGGAAGCAAAGTGGATTAGTCCAAAATGGAAGATGAGGTTAGAGAGTAAGATGCAGCTCAGCCAGTTCCCCAGCAGCAGCTCAAGCGAGAGAAGTGCCGAGAGTGTTATCTATGTTTTGACTTCTATTTTTATACATCTCAGCAAGCCTATGAGCAAAGTAGACATCACCATTGTTTTCCTTTCACAGCCTGTAATCTAATTCTTCTCACCAAAACATTCTAGCTAGCTTCAAACTAGCACACAGCCAGGCAAGGCAAAGCAGCCAAGCCCTGCTGAAGGACAGGGTTGTGAAAACTTTGTTGGACCCAAAGGGGCCAAAGTGACACTCTCAGAGCAGAGCATAGAACTTTTCCTGGCTAGGCCAAACAGCCTTACAGCTAAAGGAAGGTTGCTCCATCACACTGTCAGCCAGTCTGGAATTTCCCTGGGTGGTGTGGTACTCAGAGCAGAGCCAGCTGTTTCACAGACAGATTCACAGAATATATTTGCTTGCAAGAGACCTTCAAGATCATCCAGTCCAACCTTTCACCCATCACTGAAGGGTCAACACTAAACTGTGTCCCTAAGAACCAGGTCCGCATGCCACTTAAATGTCACCAGGGATGGTGACTCCACCACTGCCCTGGGCAGACCATTCCAATGTTTGATAAATCTTTCTGTGAAAAAATGTTTCCTAATATCCACCCTAAACCTCCCCTAGTACAGCTTGTAACCATTTTCTCTTGTCCTGTCGCTTGTCATCAAGGAGAAGAGTCTGTCCCCTCTCCTTCAGGTAGTTGTAGGTCTCCCCTGAGTCTCCTCTTCTCCACACTGGACAATCCCAGCTCCCTCAGATACTCCTCACAGGACATGTGCTCTAGGCCCTTCACAAGCCTTGCTGCCCTTGTCTGGATGTGCTCCAGCATATCAATATCCTTCTTATAGTGGGGGTCCAGAACTGAATACAATACTTGAGTACAGAGGGATGATCACTTCCTTGTTCCTGCTGGCCACCATGTTTCTAATACAAGCCAGGATGTCATTGGCCACCTTGGCCACCTGAGCCCACTGCTGATTCATATTCAGTTGACTATCAACCAATACTCACAAGTCCCTCTCCGAGTTGCAACTTTCCAAACACACATCTACAAGTCTGTAGCTTACCATAGGTTGTTGTGACCAAAGTGTAGGACCTAGCACTTGACCTGCTGACTGGACCTGATCCCCTGGTTGTTTCCTAAGTGCCATGAGATGCCACTCAGGATGAACTGCTCCATAACCTTTCCTAGCACCACAGTCAGACTGACAGGCCTGTAGTGCCATAGATCATCCCTTTGGCCCTTCTTGTAGATGGACATCACATTTGATAGCCTACAGCCAGCTGGGACCTCCCCAGCTAGCCAGGGCCGTTGACAAATAATGATGAGTGGCTTGGTGAGCACTTCTGCCAACTCCCCTCTTCATCTAACACTGCTGCAGCTCTACAGAAAGGGACGTTTTAGCCCAGGACCATGATGAGAAGAAATGGATGATTTTTTCTGGCCTTTTAACTGAAGTGGGGGATTCTCCCCCCTCTACTCTGCTCTGCTGAGACCCCACCTGGAGTACTGCATCCAGTTTTGGAGCCCCCATTACAAGAAAGATGTGGACATGCTGGAGCATGTCCAGAGAAGACCACTGGGATGATCAGAGGGCTGGAGCAGCTCTGCTATGAGGACAGACTGAAAGAGTTGGGGCTGTTCAGTCTGGAGAAGAGGAGGCTCCCGGGTGACCTTCTTATGGCCTTTCAGTATCTGAAGGGGGCCTACAAAAATGCTGGGGAAGGACTTTTCAGGATATCAGGGAGTGACAGCACTAGGGGGAGTGGAGCGAAGCTGGAGGTGGATAGGTTCAGGCTGGATGTGAGGAGGAAGTTGTTGAGCATGAGAGTGATGAGAGGCTGGAATGGGTTGCCCAGGGAGGTGGTTGAGGCCCCATCCCTGGAGGTGTTTAAGGCCAGGCTGGATGAGGCTGTGGGCAGCCTGATCTAGGGTAGGGGGTCCCTGCCCATGGCAAGGGAGTTGGAACTGGATGATCCTTGTGGTGCCTTCAACCCTGACTGATTCTATGATTCTATGAACTGCACATTCATAGCTTAGATAATGCAAACTGTTTCTTTCTAATCCTAAGTCTCTATTTATATATACAATTTCTGCTCACAGGTCACAAATTGCATTATGGCCTATATGTGTGGCAGTGCAGTTGTTGCTGTTTGACAAGTGGATTAATCAAGTAGAACACACTCAGGAGCACATGTTGCAGTGCATGTGGGCAGACACTTGTAGCTCCATGGTGCAGGGAAGTGAGACAGGGATTGCCAACTTGGTGGCATCCCCCTGAAAGAAATGAGATGAGGCATCCTCACCTCCATCCCTGGAAAGGTGATGGAGCAACTCATTATAGATGTCATCTCTAAACACATAGAAGAAAACAAAGTTGTCAGGAGCAGTCAGTGTGGATTCACCAAGGGCAAATCTTGCTTGACTGATTTCATGGCCTCTATGATGGGCTGACTGGCTGAAGCAATGGATGTTGTCTACCATAGCTTCAGCAAGGCTTTTAATACTGTTTCCCATGACATCCTTGTAGCTCAGGAAGTGTGGATTAGATGAATGAACAGAAGTGGATTGAGAAAAGACTGAATGATAGAGCTCATATAGTTATGTTAAGCAATGCAGACTACAATTGGAGGCCTGTAGCTAGTGGTGTACCCCAGGGGTCCAGTCTTGCTCAACATCTTCATCAGCAATCTAGATGAGAGGATGGAGTGTACCCTCTGCAAGGCTGCTGACAATATGAAACTGTGAGGGGTGGCTGACACACTGGGAGGAGTGTCTGTGCTGCCATTCTTTGAGATCTGGTCAGGCTGAAGAGCTGGGCAAGGAAGACCCTCATGAACTGTATATACTATAAATATCTGCTTGTAAATTGTGCCAGCTGTAAATATAAGCTTCATTCAATTTCCAGAGCCAGCTGAGTCTAGTCTGGGTGATTTCCAAAGGGGGGGGAGTGTGGGTGGTTTGGGTAACACCCAAACCACCACACTGAAGTTTTTGATTAAGAATACAACGCATATGACAAAGACCAGGAAAGAAATGTTTGAGGGACATAAGATTCATCTGTATCTGCATGCCTGCCATAATGAAAAGTGGCAGGAGGAGGCAAAGATAATGCAGAAATAAACCAAAATAGAGAGGACACAAAATTAAATCTTTCCCAAAAGCCTTTATTTCATCAAATGGGAAAAAATAAAAAATCTGAGGTGAAATTTCCAATATTGGTGTACTTATTTTGTAAGTGTCCTGTAAAAATGTATTACAGTCACAACTCAATAACATTTACAAAGCTATAGACAAGAATATCATTGAGGTAGTTTTTTGACCCTTGTGGCAGTTTGGTTGTTACCCCCTCACACACACTCTTATGAAATCACCCAGACTAGACTCAGCTGAGCTGGAAATTAAGAATGTAGCTTTGTATTTACATCTTAGCACAATATGCAAGCAGATAGTTACAATATATACAGCTGGATATAGAGATACAGAAGTGAAAAAAGTAATACAGAAACACAACAGCCCTCCCAGAAACCTGAGTCCCCAGCAGGGGCTCCCAACCACCCTTCCACCTACTTTCCAGCCCTCTAACTTATCCCAGAGTTTGCCTTACGTGCAAGATGAGTTTGGAGGATCAGCCAGGGGGGTTAGGAAGCAGAAGGATTAGTTACACAGAAAGCAAGCTAGGGAGAAAAGTGCAGGCAGCTAGAGACACACAGCAACTGTGTTAGCTATGTTCATGTTTTTGTTTTTACACATCTCTGCAAGCCTATGAGTGAAGTAGACATCACCAGTGTTTCCTTTTCACAGCCTATAATCTAATTCCTCTCACTAAAATATCCTAGTTACCCTCAAACTAGCACAATCCTGTACATAGTTTGGTGCACACGGCTCTGGAACCAGGCAAACTGTTCTGCTGACAAAGGTTTTTTAAACATTTCCAAAAATTTGGAAAGGTAAGAGTAATCAAACTATTCAAAACACCTTTAAGTTCCTCTTCCTAACCTCTTTTTCAAAATGTAAAATTGAGAGGGCATTTGAATGTAGTCATTAAGTAAATAACGGAGAGAAGCCACCAGGAGAGAAACACATTGCAAGAAGTCATGACCACGTGAATTAAAATCAGAAATCAGAAAACCTGTGCAACTAGTCCATTGCCCAGTCCTTGGTATGCTTAGCATGTGTCCTGCTGGAAGGTGTGTTTGGTTATGCTCAATGTGGGAGAAACAGATTGGTGTAGAATGGGCAAAGATGCATGGTGGACTGTTATGAATGGGTTAGTTGAAATCCAAGTTAGGGGTGAAATGCAATGAGGCCGATTCAAAAGTTACTAAATAATTTATTAATATATACAAAGACAATTCCTCCCAAACTTATTTACAACTATCCACACAAGTTCTTGGGTGAGGTTAGCAGAACTATTTTACAGAACGTCTCTACACAATGGAATTTTGAAAGGTTTTAGGAATGACTTTTGATAGAGTCTTGTGGCTTAATTAACCGCTTGTGAAGTTAATTTAATTCCTTTAGCAAACTGAATAAAGAATTAAGAATACTCACTAGTCCTCAGTCAAATGTCTGTGGCCCAAAACATAGGCAGGAAANCGAGTGGCGGGTTAGCGAAGAACAAGCGAGCACGCAGGCAAGCACCTTATTCACCTGTTCACCCTCTTTTACAGGACAGTGGCTGAGGCTAATGGTCTCATTGGCCACATTATCACCCAGTCACCTTTGGCCATCACCCAAATATACCCAAAAAAGGAAGAACCCACAGGCTGTTCATTCCAAAAATGGGGGCGCATATGCCTTGCACATGACAGGAGTGTGGTCTTATGAACCCCTCTCGTGTGACCAGACCAAACCGGATTAGGTTGTCTGGGTTTCTTTGCCCTATTTTCCTGCATCTGGCCGCAATGCAGAAATGCAGGTAAACACACTCAACCCCATTCTGTGACCCTTGGGACTCTCCACCACAGAGACACAACTAAAACTTATGCTTGACAAGTACAAGGCAGCAACAAAGCAATAAATCCACATGAGGCATGTAGGCTCCTTCTGTAGTCTTCCAAAGAGGCAGTAAATCAAAAGAATTACACTGTATATCTCAGACATCAGTTCCAGGAGAAAGTGATTTGCCCAATGTGGCTCTCTTTCTCAGTTGCTTCAACTGGAAGATAAACCAGTTTCTTTTAGACACTTAAACAGACAAAGTTCTATGACCTCAAGAGCTCATGCAGTCCAACCCCCTTGCCAGACCAGGATCACCTATGCCAGATCACACAGGAATGCATCAAGGTGGGTTTTGAATATCTGCAGAGACGGAGACTCCACAATGCCCCTGGGCAGTCTGTTCCAGTGTTCTGTCACCCTCACAGGGAAAAAATTCCTCCTCACGTTTCCATGAAACTTCCCATGCCTCCACTTCCACTGACTGCCCCTTGTCCAGTCATTGAGCATCATTGAGCAGAGCCTGGCTCCAGCCTCCTCACTGGTACTCACTCTTTGCATATTTATAAACATTAATGAATCATAGAATCAGAGAATCAACCAGGTTGGAAGAGACCTCCAACATCATCCAGTCCAACCTAGCACCCAGCCCTATCCAATCAACCAGACCATGGCACTAAGTGCCTCATCCAGTCTTGTTTTGAACACCTCCAGAGACAGTGACTCCACCACCTCCCTGGGCAGCCCATTCCAATGCCAATCACTCTCTCTACCAACAACTTCCTCCCAACACCCAGCCTATACCTCCCCCAGTGCAATTTGAGACTGTGTCCCCTGGTTATGTTGCTGGTTGCCTGGGAGAAGAGACCAACCCCCACCTGGCTGCAGCCTCCCTTCAGGCAGTTTAAGGTCACCTCTCAAGTCTCCTCCAAGCTAAAGAGCCCCATCTCCCTCAGTCTATCCTTGTGAGATGTTCCATTCTCTACATCATCTTCGTGGCTCTGCACTGGACTCTCTCAAGCAGTTGTGTGTCGCATTTGAATTGGGGAGCCCAGAACTGAACACAGTACTCCAGATGTGGCTTCACCAAGGTACAGTAGAGGGGCAGCAGAACCTCTCTCGACTTACTAACCGCAGCCCTTCCAACACACCCCAGAATGGTACTGGCCCTCCTGGCCAGCAGAGCACATTGCTGGCTCATAGTCAACCTTCCATCCACTAGGACCCCCAGGTCCTTTTCCGTTATGGATGGAGCACATTCATGTCAATCGGTGCAGGCTACCATAACAAAGCCCCGTGCCCTAGCGCCTGCACAGGCTGCCCCACAGGGTCTGGCAGAAGATGCCGAGGGCCCAGTGGCCCTGGCACTCTCCACCATGTCGCCTCCGCAGCAATAATCCGAAGCCTGGCGACCTGTCCTGGGCAGCGCCACAAGACAGTGCTCTGTCTCCCTCTAGTGGTACCTGGGAGCGGAGAGGTTGATGACCGCTCCGTTGGACCCTGGCTGATGTTCGACTGAGCGGGGATCATGTCTTAGATCAGGCCTCCCATCGCTCTGGTGAACCTTTGCCCTCTCCACACAGCTTGTTACCACTGTGTCCTCCCCTGAAGGAAAGACCTATGCCAGGAAGCACAAGCAGGCCCAATTAATTGCACAGATCAGAACAAAATAAAGCAGCTTTAGTTGATGTACCACAAAGGGAATATGTAACACTACATCAGCTCAGGCCCTGTTCCCATGACCAGACAAGTTTTTCTATCCCTAGCACATGGTGGGAAGTCCAACTGTGTACTTGATCACTGATTTCCATCTCTGTCTTCAGGACAGAGCTCTGGTTCAGGCTAAATATCATTCATCATTCCTGGCCTGTATCAGGAACAGTGTGGCCAGTAGGACGAGGGAGGTTCTTCTTCCACTGTACTCAGCACTGGTCAGGCCACACCTTGAGTCCTGTGTCCAGTTCTGGGCTCCTCAACTCAAGAGAGATGTTGAGGTGCTGGAACGTGTCCAGAGAAGGGCGACAAAGCTGGTGAGGGGCCTGGAACACAAACCCTATGAGGAGAGGCTGAGGGAGCTGGGGTTGTTTAGTCTGGAGAAGAGGAGGCTTAGGGCTGACCTCATTGCTGTCTACAACTACCTGAAGGGTGGTTATAGCCAGGTGGGGGTTGGTCTCTTCTCCCAGACAACCAGAAACAGAAGGGGACACAGTCTCAAGTTGTGCCAGAGGAGATATAGGCTGGATATTAGGAGGAAGTTCTTCCCAGAGAGAGTGATTGGCATTGGAATGGGCTGCCCAGGGAGGTGGTGGAGTCACCGTCCCTGGGGGTGTTCAGGAAAAGCCTGGATGAGGCACTTAGTGCCATGGTTTAGTTGACTGGATAGGGCTGGGTGCTAGGTTGGACTGGATGATCTTGGAGGTCTCTTCCAACCTGATTGATTCTATTCTATTCTATCATTGTGAGAATCCATCCTTTGGAAGAGCTGCAGGATTGGAGTTCGTGCCATCCCACTGCTTCCAGACAAGAGTGGTTCTGTTTCTCTGCAGAAAACCACCCAGGCTAGCAAGGTGAGAAAGCAGGAGTCTGCAAAAGCGTCTTGTGCTCCAGAGAAGTGTAATTGGCCGCCTTGGTGTAAGCATTGGCCTTGCTTTGTGGACAGCTCAGAAAATGCCTCAGATTGCTGTTCCTGAGCAAAAAGCCCTCCCAGAACTGCTCTCTGTAGAGACCTGCGGGAGGCAGACCGCTGGGAGAGGCAGAGAATCGATCGGGGTACTGACGAGGACTCAGTTAGCTGCCAGCAGCCTTATGCTCAGTGCAGTGCAGTGCAGCTTTATTCCGGCAGTGCAACAGCTTATATACCCCTTTAGCAGAGGTGTGCACAACTAGCTGAGGTTTACATATGTAGAAGGTACAGATTGGTTCAGGTTTATAAACAAGGTATCGATAGGTCAGTCAATCCCCTGGTGTCCACCCCATGGGACGGCAAGCTCAGCCCCCTGCAGGTGTGCGTGGGGTGCTCATTGTTTACAGCTTACTGTGCTGGGCCCCACACAGCCCAAGGACAGTTCGCAGCATGAGCTCTGATGTTTACAGCTCATGCCCTGCCTAGGGAGAGTGTTCTCCCACAGAGACCCTCATGTGGCAGGAGATAAATACATTGGGTTTAACCATGCAATGAGAGGACATCTTGGTCATGCATTCTGACACAAGGACTGAGCATCTGTCCCTCTGGGTTCATTTGAACATGCCCTGGAGTGCTCTGGACTTAGATGATTACCAGCAATTAAGCTGGGCGGTGCAGAGGCAGCAAGAGCTCCATCTGCAAACGCTGGTGGCACACACACAACACTGAGGAGATGGGACAGAACCTAGCACTCAACAAGGGCAGGAAGGGACGCAAGGAACGGCGCTTTCCAGCAAACTGCTCCGGGAGGCACCGACCTCGCTTGAGCCTGCATGAAGAGCAGAGCCGCTAGATGGCAACCACAGGTCTAACATCACAGCATCATAGACCGGTTCAGGTTGGAAGGCACATCAAAGCTCATCCAGTTCCAACCGCCCGTGATAGGCAGGGACACCTCCCATAGGAACAGGTCGCTCAAGGCCTCATCCAGCCTGGCCTTGAACACCTCCAGGGAGGGAGCATCCACAGCCTCCCTGGGCAACCTGTGCCGGTGTCTCACCACCATCACTGGAAAGAACTTCTCCCTAACATCCACTTTAAATTTCCCCTCTGCCAGTTTAAACCCATTACTCCTCGTCCTGTCATTACAAGTAACAGTCCCACCCCAGCCCTCTTGTAGGCTCCCTTCAGATACTGGAAGGCTACTACAAGGTCTCCTCGAAGCCTTCCCTTCTCCAGGCTGAAGTACTCCAATTCTCCCAGCCTGTCCTCATAGCAGAGGTGCTCCACTCTCTGAGCATCTTCGTGGCCCTCCTCTGGAATCACTCCAGGTGGTCTAGATCCCTGCAAAGCTCCTCTAGGTTAGCAAGTAAAGCAGCTTCTAGTGTTTGCATGACAAGCAGGCTATTTATGTCTGCTTTGGCCTCCCTGTAGTGGAGGGCCACATAGGCCCAAATAGGCCTTGCCTTGCCTGGACATGTTTTCCTGCCCAAACATGTTTTTCTGCCCAGACCAGAGGTAAACACATCAAATGGACAGAAGGGGCACAATAGGCCTGGTGCCATAAAGTCTGGCCTGCCCAGGTTATATAATGTGGTTGTAAACACGTTGCATAAGCCCACGCACCTAGCCTGTGGCCCACCCATGCTCTTCCCATATTTGGGGGTACTAAACTTGTGATTTTGCCTATTATGGTATTGTTTGGCCTGCTGCCAGAAGCCTGTTGGACAATATTGTCACCCAAGGACCATCAATCTCGGCCCACATCCAATAAATAGTTCAATCCAGGTAAACAAGAGGCTCTTGCCACTCTCTCCACTCTCCTCTCCCTGTCTGCCTGCTGCCTGGGGCCACTACCTTTGTTTGCTTGACGTGACCCCTTTATTCCATGACACCCTGCACCAATCCAGTGGATGATGGAACGAGGTATTCCCGGCTGGCTGCCACTCCAGCCCGCTGCATCAGCCCGATCGTGTCTCTGGAATCTTCTCAGACAGCGTTCCCCAATTTGGATTGAACTATCAGCTCCATGTGAAATCAGCCACGTGGCTGTATATATGTTTTGGGACCACAGATACTGAGCCTTCCAACTAGTGAGTATTCAGACTCTCTTGATTCAAGTTTCTAAGGAAGTTTATCAACTTTACCAGCGGCACTTTGTGCCGCCAGACTCTCTGACCAGAACGTTTCTAAAACCTCTGCCAAGTTGCTTAATTCGTCTGTAAATAGACATTCTGTAAAGTAGTTTCACTAACTGTGTACGAAGAATTTGTGTGGGTTAGCTGTACATAAGACTGGGGGAAATTCTCTTTGTATATATTAATAAATTATTTAATAACCTTCAAATCGGCCTCAGATCTCACCCCAAACTCAGACTCAAACCCCTCCACAACAGGCCCTGAGTTGCTTATGGAGATTCATCCAACAAATGTAAAGTGGCATCGCTGTGTGATGTATGCTGCTGTAACAGGACTTGTGCCGTTTCTTTTGCGATTGTATGCCTTGTCCTGTGCTAGTGGAGCAGCTGCTTCTTTGCCACGTCTCCTTTGCTTCAAACACCATGAGCACGATCTGACTTGTCCTGAGCCTATGCCACCCCTGATGGCACTTTGCCAGGCTGGGGAGTGGTCCCACAAAGGACTCAAAGAGTATCAGAAGAAGCATGAGGGAGAAGACAAGATGAGTTCGGGAGCAGAGGTGGAGTCGAAGAGTGTGGACCACTCTCACTTCTTCTGGTGAGATTTGTTAACTGTAACCTGTAACTTCACCCTCAGGGAATTTTTCATTAATAATTTTTTTCTTTGGGGAATAGACGTGGGCTTCAGCTGGTTGCATTCATACAATTATTAAAGGTAAGCATTCCGAGAGGGACACACAAGTGAAGGCCACCCAGTGGTCTATTGTACCTAGATCTCTAGGTACAATATTCCCTACATTTCTGTCCCCTGCTTAATAATTTGTTCACTTAGACAATAAAAAGTTTTTTTCCTTTTATGTCCTGCTCCAGTTTATATCCGTTGCCTGTTGGTCCTTATCACCTTACATCTCTGAAGTGAATTGTTTGGCTCAGTCATACCTTCCCATTGCACAACTTTGTGTGGCACTAACATTACAGTATCACAGTATCACCAAGGTTGGAAGAGACCTCACAGATCATCAAGTCCAACTCTTTACCACAGAGCTCAAGGCTAGACCATGGCACCAAGTGCCACGTCCAACCTTGTCTTGAACAGCCCCAGGGACGGCGACTCCACCACCTCCCTGGGCAGCCCATTCCAGTGTCCAATGACTCTCTCAGTGAAGAATTTTCTCCTCACCTCGAGCCTAAACTTCCCCTGGCGCAGCCTGAGGCTGTGTCTTCTCGTTCTGGCGCTGGCCACCTGAGAGAAGAGAGCAACCTCCTCCTGGCTACAACCACCCCTCAGGTACATACAGCTTCCAAAGAAACCACTTGCAGAGAAGTATTATGCCTAATAGAGTTTTTGCTATCAGAAACGACTGCATTTCGGGTTAAAGTGTGCTGTTGTTTTGTTTCTGTTCATGGTGGGTTGTGGGTTTTGTTTGTTTGTTTGTTTTTTCTTTGTTTCTTTCTAATAAGTGACGCTTTGCAAAGCATTGCATGGTTACATAATAAATCATGGGTCCTAAAGCAAAGCTTTACATCTTCGCTCATAAAAATCAGTGCCTGTGGTTCCCCCTGTGTGGTTCACTAGACACGTTCAAGGAAGTGTGGTTTGCAACACTGGCGGTTGACACCCACATTTACATTATATGCCTGATGCCAGAATTGCCTTAATGACTTCAGATGGGGTGAGGTCTCTGACTCACTAACGAGCTTGTGACAAACATGGGAGACCTGACCTGGTGGCCTGCCCCTTTTCTTTATCTCATCCTCTTTTGGCATTTCTCATCTTAGATGCAGGCTCGTGAACTGCCACAAGCTGTAAGCTGACATGATAAACCAGCTCCAGTATTCGTTCTCTTTCACGGACCAGAGCTATAATTTGTAATTTCTGAATTGCTTCTCCCATTGATTATCTGAAACACTACAAACTGAGGGAGCTCTGGTAATAACACAGCTGAATCATACAAGATATATTGTGCTCATGGATGATTTCAGCTCCAGGGAAAAGGAGAGGTTATCTCTGTACTCACAGACAATGAATCAACAAAAAGTCATCATCAGGGAACTGAAATGAGGGAGGAGAGCAATGTGAGTTCAAAGTCACTTTAATTTACTGGCCGTGCTCACACTGAGCCACCTGGGAGGTGAGATATTCTGCATGACTTCAAATTAACCATGATGATATAATATTCCTTTAAAAACAAAGCACAAGAAGAACATCCTAAAAGCCACTGTTGTTGCCAAGTATCACATTTACTGATGCAGATATTCAAGTCTCTATATGTAAGCAAAGCAGATCTGCAGAAATACGAGTCTAACTTTTCAAGGTTTTACTTCCAATGAATACAAAACTACCATTGAAATGTGAAGGTTTGACTGACCATAACTTGCACTTCAATATTCTCACAGCTAGTTGGCAAAATAAATATTCTCCAGGATAGGAAAGGAACACAGAAGTCTACCGGACCAGAAGTCTAGTGACAAAGGATGAGGAAAAGGCAGAGGTGCTTAACACCTTCTTTGCCTCAGTCTTCAATAGTGGGACAGGTTGTCTCCAGGACAACTGGCCTCCTGAGCTGGCAGGTGGAGCCAGGGACCAGTATAGTCCCCCTGTAATCCATGAGGAGGCGGTAAGGGACCTGCTTAGCCGCTTGGATCCTCTTAAGTCCATGGGACCAGATGGGATCCATCCTAGGGTGCTGAGAGAGTTGGCAGATGAGCTGGCCAAGCCACTCTCCATCATTTATCAACAGTCCTGGCTCACTGGAGAGGTCCCCGAAGACTGGAAGCTGGCAATGTGATACCCATCCACAAGAAGGGTCGAAAGGAGGAGCCAGAAAACTACAGAGCTGTCAGCCTGACCTCAGTGCCAGGCAAGGTCATGGAAAAGGTCATCTTGAGTGCCATCACAAAGCACCTACAGGATGGCCAAGGGATCAGGCCCAGCCAGCATGGGTTTAGGAAGGGCAGGTCCTGCCTGACCAACCTGATCTCCTTTTATGATCAGGTTACCTGCCAGGTGAATGTGGGGAAGGCTGTGGATGGAGTCTACCTGGACTTCAGCAAAGCCTTTGACACTGTCTGCCACAACAAGCTCCTGGCTAAACTGGCAGCTCGTGGCTTGGACAAATTCACTCTGTGCTGGGTCAGGAACTGGCTGGAAGGCCGAGCCCAGAGAGTGGTGGTGAATGGTGCCACATCCAGTTGGCAGCTGGCACTAGTGGTGTTCCCCAGGGATCAGTGCTGGGCCCAGTCCTGTTCAATATCTTTATTGATGATCTGGATGAGGGGATTGAGTCCAGCATCAGTAAGTTTGCAGATGACACCAAGCTAGGAGCAGGTGTTGATCTGTTGGAAGGTAGGAGAGCCCTGCAGAGGGACCTGGACAGGCTGGATGGGTGGGCAGAGGCCAATGGGATGAGATTTAACAAGGCCAAGTGCAGGGTTCTGCACTTTGGCCACAACAACCCCAAGCAACGCTACAGGCTGGGGACAGAGTGGCTGGAGAGCAGCCAGGAGGAAAGGGACCTGGGGGTACTGGTGGATAGTAGGCTGAAGATGAGCCAGCAGTGTGCCCAGGTGGCCAAGGGGGCCAATGGCATCCTGGCCTGTATCAGGAACAGTGTGGCAGTAGGACAAGGGAGGTTCTTCTTCCTCTGTACTCAACACTGGTCAGGCCACACCTTGAGTCCTGTGTCCATGGCATGATGATTCCAGGCACTAACCCTTGCGCTCAGCATCATATGGTGGATGAATGCTATGCCATCTGACTGCCCCTTCCCAATGCCTTTGATCCAAGCAGACACACCAGCTGCAGCAGATACTGACATATATCTGGGGATGAAAATTCTGTTCCATGGAAAACTTGAAGTTTTTCCTGATTGATTAATTTGAAGGTGGAAATAAACTTTCTGAATTGATCTTATTAAAGGAAACCTTGTCTCAAGCCTATGAAGATTTTGCTTTGACAAAGTGAGAGTGTTTGTGTGTTTTATTGTATTATACAACACACAATATTGGATGTTTGGATATTCAAAAACACTGAAGCAAAAGCAGTTTAGTGCCTGAACTAGAAACATAAATTGAAACAGGACTTTTTTTTTGTCCAGCTCATGAGTAGAAACCTCAGCAAATTCAATTTCACTTAGAATCAATCAGGTTGGAAGAGACCTCCAAGATCATCCAGTCCAACCTAGCACCCAGCCCTATCCAGTCAACTAAACCATGGCTTTTCCTGAACACCCCCAGGGACGGTGACTCCACCACCTCCCTGGGCAGCCCATTCCAATGCCAATCACTCTCTCTGGGAAGAACTTCCTCCTAACATCCAGCCTATACTTCCCTCGGCACAACTTGAGGCTGTGTCCCATTGTCCTGTTGCTGGTTGCCTGGGAGAAGAGACCAACCCCCACCTGGCTACAATCACCCTTCAGGTAGTTGTAGACAGCAATGAGGTCTGCCCTCAGCCTCCTCTTCTCCAGGCTAAACAACCCCAGCTCCCTCAGCCTCTCCTCATAGGGTTTGTGCTCCAGGCCCCTCACCAGCTTTGTTGCCCTTCTCTGGACACGTTCCAGCACCTCAACATCTCTCTTGAGTTGAGGAGCCCAGAACTGGACACAGGACTCAAGGTGTGGCCTGACCAGTGCTGAGCACAGGGGCAGAATAACCTCCCTCCTCCTACTGGCCACACTGTTCCTGATACAGGCCAGGATGCCATTGGCCCTCTTGGCCACCTGGGCACACTGCTGGCTCATCTTCAGCCTACTATCCACCAGTACCCCCAGGTCCCTTTCCTCCTGGCTGCTCTCCAGCCACTCTGTCCCCAAAGGGGACAGACTTCTCAGGACATCTCAAACTCATCAGGTGAGCATAACGTAGCAGCCTCTTTTCTATCTCTGCTTGTTTCACCACTTCTACTGCTTGTACCTGCACCAGTTTCTGAACTGCTTTGATGGAAGTACGGAAGTCCTATCACAGCATTTTTCCATGTGGGGCCTCATTTTTAGGGTGTTGTTTTAAGCACAGTTGTGCAAATCTGCTGGAAAGGGCAACCTAGCACAGCTCTGCTTGAGACATCAGCCAGCACTGCTTGGCACACAGTGGAACACAAATGGAGGTTTTTCTCAGCTCTAATAATCACAGCCAGACCTGGTGGTACTTAATTTAACAGCAAGGATTGGAGGCCAAGATTTTCTGTTAGGAGAATCACGTGGGAGTTGTAAAAGGCTCAGAATGTCTGAAAATCAGACAGCTTATTCAGATGGCTGAACAGCAGGCGTGGGGACGCAAATCTAGGCAGACAGTTTAAAAAGTCTTGGCTCTACCAGCTGTAGGAAGAAAGGTGATGAGCATTGTTCTTTTGCCTTGTGTAGAGACACAGGTATGCAAATAGCTGAGTCGTATTTCTAGGTTAAGAAATCTTGCCTTTAATCCAGTGCATAATATATTATCCACCCTTCATTTGGATATTCTTAACTATTATGCAAAAGTTAGTCCTTACCAGCAAATAGAGAAGAGATCAGGTTTATTCTCTCTCATGGTTATCTTTTCTGTAGAAATCAGGAAAACATTCCACTGCGATATTTTTGCCCAGCAGAAACTAGAAATAGTCATGGAGATTTGCTGGTGTGGCAGAATTGGTGCTAAGATAGGCCAGACAAGACTCTCACAGGAGACAGGGAAGAGGACACTGATAGAAGCAGACAAAGTGCCCTCATTTGGCCTTCTCAAAGGTAAGTCCCAGAAAATTTTGCCTCTCTCAAAGGTAAGTCCCAGAAAATTTTGCCTCTTGTCCAGGTCTTCCACCATCTTTCCTCAGGACTGATTTGACCTGTGCTGGCAACCCAATTCCAGCGGCTCCCTTTCCTCAGTTCCTCAGATTTGCAACCATGTGGCCACAGACATGAATCCCTTCTCCTCTGATCACCTGTCAGGTTGTTGATTTGACACTCTGTCCTGTGACCCAAACCAGATGCGATGGACACATATCCAGCTGTTCCAGGGAGGACACAGCAGTCTCTGGTCATAGTAAGCAGCTCTTCTCTGAAGGACATCTGATGAGATATTTCAGAAGGGGTCATGGCATGTGTCCAAACATCTGCAGTGACTGTATGGCCCATTATATCTGTGTCTTCTAAATCCCACATTTGGGGTTTCTTCAGAGAGAAAAACATTCTGGGAGCACAGTAAAGCTCATGTTTAGTCCCTGTCCCTCAAAAATGAGGTGGACACATCCTTGGCCTAGCAAAAATTGCCCCTAGTTCATGCTACTCACTGACTCTGCCATTGTGCTTGAGAGAGTGAGATGTGGTCTCGTGATGAAACAGAGAAAGGTTCTTCAAGGCCCTGCCCTGGCCTTTGTAGGTAGCACAGGTGGATGTGCCCTGGGTTTACAGTCCCACTGCATGAAGTCATAGAATCACAGAATTTTAGGGGTTGGAAGAGACATCTAGAAATCATCTAGTCCTAAGTTCTTGCCAAAACATGATGACCTAGGGCATGATGTACAGAAACACATTCAGATGGGTTTGGGAAGTCTCCAATGAAGGAGACTCCACAGCTTCTCTGAGCAGCCTGTTCCAGTGCTCCACCATCCTCACAGTACAGAAGTTTCTCCTCATGCTGAAGTGGAACCTCCTGTGTTCTGGCCTGTGCCTGTTGTTCCTTGTCCTATCACTAGGCACCACCAAAAAGAGAGCATCACCTTAATTTTGACAGCTGTCCCTCAGATATTTATGGATGTTAATAAGATTGTCTCTCAGCCTCTTCCTCTCAAGGCGAAACAGCCCTAATTGTCTGTCTTTCCTCACATGAGAGGTGCCTAAGTCTCTTAGTCACCCTCATCACTCCCCATTGGACTCTATCCAGTGGTATCCCAAAACACAGTGTTGCAGGTGTGGTCTCACTAGGGCAGTCCCCTCCTTTCCTAAGAAGCAAAGCAGCAAATTGGACAGAGAATGCTTGCAGTGGCACTGCATATCCTTCACCATCAAAAGAAAGGATACCCTCAGATCACTGTAAGCCCTTCTTGCTGGACTATCACATTTCATCTTGAACAGTACCTAGGTCTCCACCTTAGAAATACCCACCACTTCACATGATTCCAAATGCCCCTTCAAGCACTAAAACAATGATCCTGCAGAGGTTTAGTTTACCTGTTAGCAAGTAGATTGAAATTACTGGTTACATGCCTATCACTGCTAGGCAAAGGTCAAGGGGCTTTAACTCTCCACTCATGGCTAACAAAGTCTGGCAGCAAGTTTGCCTCTTGCCCCTCTGTGCTCTCCTCTCTGGCATATTAAATAGCTGCAGCTCTTTGACACTGAATGAGTGTTATTGCCAACTAGTTAACAGCACAGCTGTGAGCCCAGCAGGCATCTGACAGGAGAACACAGCTAAAGGGAAAAGGGGAGTAGGTCGGTGCCAATGAACTCGAGGCATTGAATCTAGGTCAGTAGAATGACTGTATAGCAGAGACTTTCACCCTGTCATGGATACCTAATCATTCCCACTTCCAGGTGTGGGTGCAAAGGCCCCCAGAGGCAAGGAGAGTGCCTCCAAAAATGAGTGCCTGGAGATATCTTCAAGCAGCACATTTAAGAGAGTTTCCTTGTGTGAGAGTCTTAATCATCTCTCCCTTGTAAATCAACAAAGATAAAGATTGCTTTTGTTACCCTCCCAGACGTAGCTGAGGTTCCTCAACAAAAGCTCAGGGATGCACATCAACAGAGATACAGTACCTTTGTGGACTTCTAGGACCTCAGCCTAGTTTGAATGCCCAGGATGTGCATGCCTTACATCAGTCACCCTGAAGAGAAAAGGCTTATGTGTATTTAGGGCATGGACAGGTAAGCAGCGCAGGAAGGCGGCAGAGGCCTGCCCTGGTACTGCCACCAGACCCCTGCCAATGCATGAATACACAGGAAGATTTCCTGGGGAGCTGCACCTGGACACCAATCTAAAAAACTGTATAAAAAGACATGAGCAATGCCTGCCAAGGGGAGCACCTCCATGAAAGCATCTCCATGAGAGCACCTCCACGGGAGCACCTCCAGATGGGCACCTCCACCAGAAGAACTCCTGACGAACTCCACAGAAGAACATCCCTGGGCCATGCAAACATCTTTCTCTCTTCCCCCCATCTTCAGCTGATGGTAATACAATCCCTGCTCTTTTCCTTCCCGGCTCCTTCCCTTTTTCTATGTTGTTACCTCTCTCTCTACCCCCTTCTCTCTCTCCCTCTGTTTTGTCCACCTTTAATAAATAGTTTTGTGGTGATACATGATCTTGCTCACACCTTAATTTCACAACACGGGAATCTATAAGAACAGATCATGCTCCTCTGGACAGAGATATTTTTAATCTCAGTTCTCCGGACCTCAACACCTTGATAATAGACAAATACCAAAACAGTGGGACATCTCACCTGTCTTGCATTTCTCAACTCCACAGCAAGATGTAGAGTGGCTCAAGGCACCAACATTTTTGAACAGTATGAATTATTTTTTTTTTTTTTTGAGGAAAAAGTTAGCTGTTCACTGCCAGCAAAGTTGAACCTTGAAATATTTGCCTCGAAACTCGAAGCTGGAATTTGTGTGTTTACTAAATAAAAGCTTATCAACTGTAAATACCACCATCATCCATCATGATAAACAGAGAAAGTTACTTTTCAGGAATTATGTTGTTCTTCTGAGAAACCTGTATACAGAAAAGTACAGAATTATAAAAGAAATCTAATCTAATGAGAGTGATTGGCATTGGAATGGGCTGCCCAGGGAGGTGGTGGAGTCATCATCTCTGGAGGTGTTGAAGAAAAGCCTGGATGAGGCACTTAGTGCCATGGTCTAGTTGACTGGATAGGGCTGGGTGATAGGTTGGACTGGATGATCTTGGAGGTCTCTTCCAACCTGATTGATTCTATGATTCTAATTCCACCTTTCCCTGGAAAATCAAATGTAATGTCCAAACTAAGTAATTTCAGTGTATGAATTAAAGAGAAAATAAACCAAAACTAAATTAAAAACATAACCACTTCACCTGATCCCCCTCCCCCCCCAAAAAAAAATATTTAAAAGTATGCAGTCACCCTCCATATTTTCCAATGAAGCAGTGGTTTCTCAGAGGGAAGGAGTCACCTCTGACTGCACAGGACCAGCTACTGTGGACCTGTTCCTCCATGCACACCTGGGGCTCCAGGCACACCTGGGGCTCCAGGCACACTTGGGGCTCCAGGCAGTGAACTGTGAACTAATCACAGAATCACAGAATTAACCAGGTTGGAAAAGACCTCTAGGATCATCGAGTCCAACCTATCAACTAACACCTTCTAATTAACTAAACCATGGCACTAAGTGCCTCATCCAGACTTCTTTTAAACACCTCCAGGGATGGTGACTCCACCACCTCCCCAGGAAGCCCATTCCAATACCAATTACTCTTGCTGTGAAGAACTTCTTCTTAATGTCCAACCTAAACCTGCCCTGGTACAGCTTGAGACTGTGTTCTCTTGTTCCGTCACTGGGTGCCTGGGAGAAGAGACCAACCTCTGCCTGGCTACAACCTCCTTTTGCTCTTAGTTGTAGCCAGCAATGAGGTCTGCCCTGAGCCTCCTCTTCTCCAGGCTGAACACCCCTAGCTTGCTCAGCCTCTCCACACAGGGCTGTGCTCCAGCCCCCTCATCAGCCTTGGTGCCCTTCTCTGGATACAGTCAAGCACCTCAACATCTTTTTTAAATGGAGGGGCCCAGAACTGGACACAGTACTCAAGGTAATCTGTAGGTATGCAATTTTTTTTATCCCAGGTAAAGCCTTTTCTGTCCAAATAAGAGCATTTAAACTTCATCATGATTCCTGCTATCAAATTAGTCTGCTGTGTAAGGTTTCCATAGCTACTGAAGGGGAAGTTGCTCTTAATGACATGCTGTACTCATGTACTCATCACAAGAGTTCATTCACTCTCTTTTGGAGAAGGAATGTTCTCTGGGAGCTGCAGCAGGTTACAGTCCTGCCATGTGCCTGTAGTGCCACAGTGATGCCAAAACATAAACATCACACTGGCAATATAATAAATAAGTTGCAGGAAGTAACAATTCACCTCAGATTGGCACTAGTAAGGCTTTATCTGCAGAAGCTGAGCCTGGCTTTTGAAATGTTCTTCAGACAATATATAGAGCATGAGAAATAAGGATGCCAACAAGAATGATCAGCTGTCTAGAAACTGCTGTCTTCCCAGAAAAATTGAAGTAATGGAGCAAATTACTTTGGAAGCTGAAGAGGTTTCTAAGAATAGGTTAGAGAATGTCTGTCGGAAATGGTTAAATTATACTTGATCTTATCTTGTAACAAGGGAAGAGACTATCTGGCCCTTCAACTTCCCTTCCTGAGCTATTTTTATGTTACCATGACAACTCTTTTGCAGATACACCTTTTTTAATTTTATTTAAACTTTCATTGTATCAAGGTTCCCAAGTACTCTGGGGTGACTCATGGAAGCAGTTTTTGAGGGCTGACAACACCTACATGTGATGTGTTAATAACAGGTTTTTTTTCCCCTAGAATGATCCTCATATGAATTATTTAAGGACACTTTCATATAGATCTTTTTGTGGTATTTGCATTCTCCTATTGAAATTCAGACAAGAATGGGATGAGAGCAGAGAAATTGCACCCATTTTGGGTAGCATAGAAAAGGAAGAACAACATTTCCTGTAGTCAGAGAATCACAGAATTAACCAAGTTGGAAAGACTTTCAAGAACATTGAGTCCAACCTACCACCCAAAACCTTCTAATTAACTAAGCCATGACACTGAGGGCCTCATCCAGTCTCTCTTCAAACACCTCCAAGGGTGGTGACTCCACCACCTCCCCAGGCAGCCCATTCCAATGAATACAATAGAACCAACCAGGTTGGAAGAGACCTCTATGATCATCCAGTCCAACCTATCACCCAGCCCTATCCAGTCAACTAGACCATGGCACTAAGTGCCTCATCCAGTCAAATGGCTGATTGTCACTACTTGCTTCTTTGAAGCAAGCTTTTTACCAGATGGAATTTGCCCAGGTATCCCAGAGCTAACATCACGGCTCTTTTGAAAGCAATACTAGAACAAATGGCTGGAGATTATTTGAATTTGTGTTGCCTGACTGAGATGCAACTGTGCAGCTGCTGCCTGGAGAATAGATCTCAGGAGGAGCTAACCATAGTGCAGAACTAGTGCAGAAGATGCCACCAGTTTAGACATACCAGAAAGAAAGCCAAAGAAGAAGCTGCAGGCTGTGAGACTACAGATCAGCCAGGACTGATAAAGAAATACTCAGTAAGCAAATATTCTTGGCCAGGGAATGAGCTCTTACAAAAGGTTTCCACAACAGCACTAGTGTAGAAGATGAAAACAACTATCAAGCTGACAGAGACCTGGCAGTATGAGAGCAGAGAGAGAGGTCAGACACAGCAGGTGAGATGAGGGAAATTTCCTTTGCCTTTTAAAGACAAGCTTACAGTTGCCCCTTGACTGATATTCTACATCCTCCCTATGCAACCTTAGGGAAACATTAAAGAGATCCGGAACTGCTGCTTTGAGGCATCTCTTAACTGTCCTGGAGGGCAGCTTGGCAATTGCCTAGAATTAAAAAGCCCAGATGGAAAATTCTGAAACAGTCTCTCACCACACAGCACATTGGCATACTGTGGAAAAGACCTTGGCCTGGGACCATCTACATCTGAGTAACTAAATCAAGCCCTTGAGCTAGTTAGCATAGATACTTTTAAATTGTAATTTACATACTGCTTAAAGAATCTTCGACAGTGGCAGAAGTGTAAGAAGAGTAAGATCACACAAGCACCCACACGGACACTAAGACAGCAGTCATGAAGTGACTCTCCATCCAAACTGTCTTCACTTTTTTTAACATGTGCTTCACACCACCCCACTTCAGTTTCACATGACATTTCTACAGGGCCACAGTACAGGCCACATGCCCACAGGGAGTGGGACTGCTGGTGTCTCAACACACACAAAATGTCCCTTTGCAGACCTCCTTTCCTGGAGACACAGGGGAGCCATAGTGAAAGCTGGGTCACCAGAGCCAGGTAAGGTATCGTACCTAATGGCTATGCTTCCTCAGCTGGGAAGCAACAGGAACAGAAAGAGGAGCTAAGCCAGACTGACAACTTAACTGGACTAGTATTGGTGTGCAGTGGTCCAAGTGAACTCTCACTCACAAAACAACACAGAGCACAGTCAGCTCTAGGTCAAAGTCAAAGGAAAGAAGCTGTGATGCTTAACTGCATTTATCATTACTCTACACATAATATAGTACATTATATTCTTGCAGCTCCTAAAATCAGCCAGAACTTCAGGGCAAAGTTGCTGAGGAAATTGCCTTTATTTCTTCTATCTGTCCCCTGCGTGGCTTGTAGGGAGCCTTTCAAACACTAGTATAAGCTCCCCAGGGAGGCGTTTGAGTTCCTGTACCTGGAGGTGTTTAAAAGACTCAGAGACCTGGTGCTAAGGAATGTGGTAGTTAGATAGTGGCTGGAGTGAATCTTAAAGGTCTTTCCCAGATGAAACAATTCTATGATTCTCCACCACTGTGGGTGCATGCATGACATGAGCAGGGACAGCTGGATTGCACTAAGTCAACCTATTCAACCACTAGAAAACTCCTTTGGTATCCAAGGAATATACAGAAAGTGAAAATTAAATTGGGTAAAAGGTAGCACTGGGCCCTTCATAGCAGTGTGTGGAAATAAAATGAAGATGCATCACTTTTATTTGTATTATCATGGTATCCTTTCACCACATGGAACAAAATCTGGGCAGCAGAGAGGCTCCTCTTTGACTATGCTTCTCAGTATTATCAAGAGTGGATGAATCTAACTGTAACTCTATCTGCTTCCGATTAGGTATCTCTGGTCCAAAGGATTTGTTTTGATTCCTTCTGTAGTTGAAGGATAGAGAAGGGCAGCTGCAAAGGGGTGAATCACCCCACCCTGAAATAGATGGAATGAGTCATCCCCAGACAGGCTTATCTCCTTCCACTGATTATAGAGAGAGACCAGACAAATAGCTTAGGTAAAATACCATGGCTTTTAGATGGCTAAAATTAAATGAGTGCTATCCCATTCTGTAAGCACAAAGGTCTTTAGTTTTCCTGGCCCAAAGATTTTGCTGAGAGAGATGGAAGGTTTTTCCATCATTCACTTGTGATAAAATGATACTAAGTATTCTTGCATATTTGGAAATACACAGTCCAAACAGAGGTCTCAGCTTTCAGCACAATTAGCAGAAATTCAGAGGGGGATAAACAGGGCTCCAGGCAGCTGTACCCAAAGAAAACCCACGCTAAGTTATGTGTGCTCCACAGTCACCTACCAGAATGGAGACTGTTTATTATTGTTAGAAAAATGCATTTTGTGGTCCCGCAGCACCACTTGCTGTCACTGCAAAATAAACACACCGTGAGACACTTTCTGCAGAAACTGAACAAGAGAACGAGCTAAAATGCCGTGAAATGAGAAGATATCTAAATCTCCTCTCCTTCCCCTCCCCTGTGCAAAAAATGCTAAAAAAATATGAAGTCAGTCTCACCGGGTAGGGTATGAAGCAGGGCGTTTACAAGGGCAAAATGTCACAGCCCAGAAAAGACGAGGGTGGTGGAATGGAGGAGCAGAGCTCCTGGACCAGGGCAATATCTCCTCACTGCCAAGTATATTTCCTGCAGCATCAGTATTTGCTTTCATTGCATTTTCCATGCAACATATGCCAGCGTGGCAGAGTTGTGAAAGGATAAAGCCTGTAGACGGTGGCAGTGTCTCTGGAATCGGTGACAGAAATTGGAACATGCTAGAGTATGCAAAAGCCCTGTGATTAGTGCTTTGAAGGACATGGTCTGGCTATAGACTCAAGAAACAATGGTGAGCTGCTTCTTGAGAGCACCTAAAGCATAAACCAAAACACAGCTATTTCAGCACAGCTGCATTGAAGCTGGGAGATGATAATAGCTAAAAGCTCTAACATCTGCCAGAACATGTTGTTGTGTCTGTCCCCATGTCCTGCCTCATACCGTCTCCTGAGTCCTTTCTGGGACAGCTGAAGTGATGTTATCTTCTGTGATGAGGGAGGTCTCAATCACTTCCGAGAAAAAGAAGAGTTAAATAACAGCATCACACAGTCCCAGAACTGCCCGACTTAGGAGGCTTAGACCACCTGGTAGGTTGTTACACAAGGGAGCAATCCACTGACCAGTCACAGCAGTAAGGAGTTAAAATCCTTGCTTCCTCTTTCTTTAGACAAATAAATCTTTCTGTGGTTGCCTTGAAAGAAAAGCAGACTGTGGTATGTGGAACTCTGGGAGAAATTCAGGCCACCCTTTGTGGTGAGGGGAGAGACCAGTGTGGTGAAGCTTCTATGGACCACAACCCGTGCTGCGCTTCTCAGTCAAGTTTGGCAGTGGCCATCATCTGCCTGCCCCTGTCATGGCTGTACTGAGGTGTGATGTCCTCCAGTAGCCCACATCTGAGGGAGATGGGCTTACCCACACCAGGTTATTCTGTTATGTAACTTCCCATCCCTGGAGTCTGTGACATGACAACAAAACAGGTCACTGAAAAACTTCATTAAAATGGAACAAAGGACCCATGGAAAAAATCACAGAATAATTAAACGAGTGAGTTAATAGCTCCCTTTCTGTCGTGCTGAGAACGCCTTACTATTTATATTTGACAATGTTTTTTACACAACATAAGGACAAGTGGTTCAGACTTTGCTGTTCTTCATGGAGGCACCAAGGAGCCCATTCCCATGGAGCTGCTCACAGGAGACTGCGCTTCCCATTGAGCGGTCCCTCCATATGTCTCCTATTGAAACTCAGGAGGGAAATGAACAGAAAAACACTCCATGCTAACACTTCCACACAGAGAGTTGTTTTGGAAACTGTTGTCCCTGCCAAGTGTTAAAAAAAAAAAAAAAAAAAAAAAAGGCATTTTACCTAAAGGAAATTACTCCTGCCAGACAACGAGCTATCAGATCCCTTCCAGATGGAATTTGTGCTTTGAAGAAACATTGTGCCCCAAGGAACCACATCAGGGAGCAAGAGGTACTGTCCTTGAAGGAAGCAGAAAGGTTTGCGTGGCTCCTTCGTGCCTGCTGCAGATCAGAGCGGAGGCTCCTTTTAATGCACACACAAAGCTTTTGTGGACAGGGTCAACGGCAATACAGCAGCAACAAATATAAAGTGTCATGGGAGAAGGCACTGAAGGGCCCATTGCTTTTGAAGGTAATTTGGTTCCTTGCAGGATGAAATAGGAATAGTTAAGTTATATGCACAGACAGGAGACCTAAACGCAGGAACAAAATACAAAGGGGCAGTAATTGCAATTCCAAATGCAGTGAAGCCCAGGAGTATCAAAGTGATGCTGACATCACCTTTATGCACCATGCTGTGACATTCTATGGCCTGACAACCATTTTGTGCCTTCTCCCATTACACTGTCACAAGCTCAGAGCTGCACTCGTGCCTAGACACTCTGGTCCCTGGGCTGGCAGCACTCATCCACTTCCCTGCAAAAACCTAATGCAAAAGAGGGCTGCCTGGATGCTGTGGAGGTTCAGAGTGGGTTTATGCCCTGTTTTCAAGAGGAATGTAGTTTAAAAAGCCATATTACATGGTAAGCTGCACTGCGGACTGGTAATCCTGGGGATAGGTCTTCATTTGCTGGGTAAATCAAAGCACAAGGCAAGCAAAATGCCTGTGACTGTCCCAGAGACAGATATGTGCAGCCAGCCTTGACCCTCACTGACTCTTTGTCCAGCACTGGTGGTTTATGCTATGAGGTGAATCATAGTGCTGATTTCCCCTGTTTTTATGAAAGATGCAAGTCGTATTGCCCATAACTGTTACATGATCTGCTTCCTCTTTAAAATGTTCTTCCAAGAACAACATTCTTTCCCTATTATCATCTCTTTTCTCTCCTCTCCCCTTCTTCCCAATCCCTTCTCCACAGACTGATCATTTGTCACTGTTTTCTCAGACTAAATTCCCCATCAAAACCTCTTCTGCTAGAGGTGGAGAAAAGGGACTGCAAGTGTCCTGCACACTATTCCCCAAGGCTTTGCAATGCTTTGCACAAGACCAGTCTCTGCTGCCTGCTTCAAAGCTTTCCATAGTCACTTTTGTCTCAAAACATTTATCTGGGGGCATTAGGTGAGCAGTGCAATGACTTGCAAATGCCAAGAAAGCTTAGGTGCTTAAGGAGCAATGAAGGACCTTGTTATATTCTTCTCCACCCATTGCTTATCCAGGCATGCCACACACTGAGCGGCTGGTAGGTCTTTAATCAAAACAACCACCTCACAACCTCTATTTGGTTTTAGTTCCATAGGACTTAAATTACCAGCAGGATACTGTAAATAAGCTCACACAATTTGTACGGGGAGTCAGGTAAATGGCTTACTGCTTTTGACAAACTTGATCACATGCATTTTATTCAAGTGCTTTACTACAGATTTTTATCTAAGTGTTGTCAAACACCTAAAGCAGGGAGCTCAGGGCAGTCTCATCTACCCGAGCTTCCTATCAGTCTCAGGGTAGGACAGTCTGCTGAGATAAACAGAGCAGGGAGAGGGAAAACAGACTGTACTCGGTCTAGTCCTGCTGTGCTTTTGGTTACTAAGAGTTAACTGATTTCTTCAAGAGCAGCCAGAAAACAGCTGTAATGTACACTGCAGCTGCAAGCAGTGTAGGCACAGTGTGAGGAACAAGGAGTTGTCACTGTTCCTTAGTAGTCCTATGCCTGAAACCAGTTGCTCTTGCTTATGGCTAATGTCTAGAGTGTGCTTTCTCTCATCTCCCTCTGAACAGCCAACAACTAAGAAATATCTTCATGGAACAAAAAAAGCCAAAGGCTCTTGCTTAAACCAGTTCTACACTACATTTGCTTCAGAGAACTCATCCCAACCATCATGCACAAACCAGAGAACAAAGTTTTGGACCTTAAGAACTGGATCCTTACTCCTGAGAAGTCAGTCAGTAATCGCTCAGGAGCAGTTGTGGTGGGAGATTGCTTGCTGCAGTCCTGCTGCCTCATAGCTTGCCCCGAAGGAATGGGCTGAACAAGGCTTTGAGGAAAGGCTGAACATCTCCACAGTAAGCACTCTTCTTTGTGTTGCCCAATAACTGCACACATTATTCTTTCTCACACTGATCCTTCCCATCCACCTTTGCCAGTCTGAGCACCTCAATTTTGGCTAAACTTAGTAAGTATCACTTACTGCATGAAGTGTGCACAGAGAGACAACAGGGAAAAGGATGGAGTGAACTCCCCTGGCAATGAAATTTGAAACGTCCTCTCCAGGAGAGCCCTAACTCTCTCTGTCCTCGGGAGGACATCAGGAGCTGCATGCTTTCTGTGGTGGGAAGAGTCAAGACCCTGAACTGACCTGGTCTACTGTACAAGAAATAAGAGCAGGAAAGTGGGAAGACAAAACTTTCTTCACAGAGTCTTTCATACCCGTCATACCTGATGGCCTGAATTCATCTAACATGGGGAATTTAAAGATTACATTCCAGCCCTGGGGTAAGTCAGGCTAAAACATCCACCCACTCTAGCCTTCCTTCTGAGTCAGGGTTGGAGTTCACAACATCAGAAAGCCCCTTAGGCCTTAGCTGTGACAGCAAAGGCTGGAAAACTTCCCCATTCCTGGAAATCCCCCATCAGTTTCAGTAGTCTCAGGCTGGAGAGGTGAGTCAGAAACGACCAGCCTTACACTTCTGGGAAGCTTAACCAGCTTGCAGATCTGGACCAGGAAGAGCCATACATGCTGTAAAACAGCAGGACTGGGAGGTGCAGGACGGTGGAGGACAATAGCAGAGGGTGCTGGAGAATAGCTTGTTTTTTTTCCAGCAGGGGATCGTGCAGGAAAATGGGTATGATTGTGGGGATCTTTCCTCCTCCACTCTCCTGCGTGGGATAGGAGTTATCAGAGGTCAGCTGAGACTGGGATAGACCAGCATCTGCTTCCTCTATGTTTTCACCTTGTTTATATATGTATACTACTGTCTGGAAAAAATATCTTCTGCATTCCAGACAGAGATATTGAAATCTATTCAGGATAGTGGGAATGGGGATAATGGGTAAGGTGTCCCAGGTGTCCCAAGCCAAGGGCAACTGCCCATTTGTCCCACACCATTGCCATACACCCTTACTCTTGGGAATTGGCTTCCTCCAGCCTCCTCCTCCTTCCTTCCAGTGCCCCTTCTCTTCCCCTCTGTTCAGTTCCTGAGGGAACCAAAGCACACTTAGTAAGATGCAACTCATCAGCCCAGGACTTGCTCAGAATATTCAAAATCCCATTCTCATCAGGGTTTTTCACATCAGATTGGTTTGATAAACGTTTTGACCTCTGCATACCACTGATAAACTCTGAAGGCTGCTCTCCTCCTCCCTCTACCCTTGCTGTAAATATCTTGCAGATGCTCTGCTCATTTTTCTTCTATTGTAGCCAGCTGGCAAGTTTGTTGGCATGCCACAGAATTCCAGACTCACAGCAAAGCAACCTTTCAGTCTTTAATTCTGAATGTTTTCTTACCACTGTGCCAATCAGATGATGTTTTTAAGGTTTCTATTTAATTTTGCCATTCAAACAGTGACAGGAAGTGTAATATAGAATGATTATCCTCAGAAAATGCTGTCCATCACAATGAGAGTATTAAACAGATGCAGCTGAGAAATATTATGGAAAGGGTCAAGTGAATTTCACAGAAGATTAGTCCCTTCATACAAAATATTAAAACCAGTCAGTAGCATTTCGTAATATGTGTAGAATTTTGTATTGTATTCCTTAGCTGGGGCTAAAAGTTCACCTGGAAAAGTCTCATTCAGCACTGAATTTTCTTTAGTTGGGTATGTCCCAGACATTTCCAACTTTGTTTCTGTATAATGCTAATATCTTAATTCTTATTAAAGGCAAAATGCTTTTCCATAGAAGAAGGAGTGAAGCATCCAGCAGGATCTTCTAGGTACTACCGCCATAGGCATCTGCATGCACAGACTGTGTTGAGTCCATGAGGCTAACATCCAAAGAATGCACACAAAATCACAGGAAAAATGTGCTGGACACAGTTGATTTGGAGCCCCTGTGGTGCTGTGTATTGTGCAAGGAAAAGAGCTGGAGAGAAAGGAATTCAGTTCTGTCCTTGTCAGCAGTAAGAAGAAGAGATGAAGCACCGGGGAGGGCCCTTTGAGGCTGGTTCAGTATAACCTGTCTTTAATGGAGCTCATTAGTTTGCACTCTGGGCCACACAAATCCAGTCACACAGCTTCGAGGAAGCCCCAAGTACAGGCAAGGCAAGACTGTTTCCAGTCATCATGCCCACTCAGGCAGATGTCCAGAACAACAGGCTTGTCTGAAAGAAGCCAAGTTAAGCCTGCGGTTTTCAAGCGCTCCCATCACCACCCCCATGTCATTCCCACGCAGCAGCCTGAGGAGAACTGAAGCAAATTGCAATGGGCAATGTCTTTTTCTCCTTCTTCACGTACACTTTAACATAGAGGAGTTCAGTGACTTGCTCCAACATGTAGCATCACATGTGGCACCATAAACAGTTGTTTTAGTATGAGTAACAGGGAGGTGTGAGGATGACACAACCAGAAGCTTGGGTATGAACCGGTTAGGCGGGTGTAGCTGTTTGGAAAAGCATCTGCAAAGTCTGGCTGAGAAACAGAGGGGCTGATCTGTGGGTAAGAAGGAGAAAGACAGGAATAATAATGTGAATACTGGCCAATGTGAAGATCAATCTCTTTAAAGAGGACAAAGACTGGAGCCTACAGAACAAAGGTGGAAAATCAATGAGGTCTGAGAAGTACCAGCAGATGATGAAGCAGTGAAACTGAGGGAGAGTGGCACTTTGAGGATTGTGTCTAGTGAGTGGAGTTGCAGAAACAGAAGCTAGACTGATGGCATGTCAGAGAGTTCTGGAAGAGACATATTGAACTGCAGTTACAGATCCTGCTTCTGAGGAAGAAGTGATTGATTTATTCATCACTGTTACTTTTATCCAGCCTACCAAAGGAAGGGTTGTTTGCTGTCACAGCATGATTCAAGCATTTTCAAGGGCCAGATCTGGAAGACATAGTAAAATACGTCTCACAGTGTGCATAATTCACTTGAATGGAGGCAATGCTGAAAAATACAGCACTGACTCTAAATCTTTGTCTATGTTCGAGTAAAAACTGCTTGCATCTCTGCTCCCTGAACACACAGTATTTCCACCTTTACTATTCTCTTCCAGTGCCCTTCTTCTTTAACCTGTGGTCTGAATAAAGAGGCAATGGTGGCCGACCAGAAGACCAAGAGATACAGGAAATCTGGCTGACCAGCTGCCTAATGTCTCCTAGCAAGTAAGAAGGTTGAAGAAATGGATTCATAGGCCACATAGACAGAGTCAAACTGAAACACTGCTGAGTTACTTGCTTCCCCTAGTCAGCACCACCTCTCAACAACAGCCCAATTAATCAGATCCTGACAACCAAAACACCATCTCCGAATGCTCCAGGGACAAATCCTGCCATAGTGTCAGCATAGACCCACCTTGACTGTGCCCGTTGCAGTTCCTTGGGATGATCCTCTTCCCAGCTTAGTTAATTAGCCTTTTCCTTTCCCTTCACAATTAGTGTCAAATATAATCAAGGACTGCTACTTACCTTTTTTCATCAGCCCATCCAGACCTTAATGCAGGGATGCTTTCTCAACACTAATCACAAAGCTCCTGCCTTAAACCTTTCCTTTTCATCCTTCCAGTTCCAGTGCTGACTCAGTCAGCTGAGTCCTTTGCAATGATGTCTTTACCTGTGCTGTAGGGAAGTCAGCAAGCAGGGACAGAGGCTGCTTATTCAACAAGCCCAACAGTGTGACCTACTTCACTGGTGTGAAATCTCCAGTAACAAAGCAATACCTCTAATCAAGATAGAAGTGTTTGACAGTGACACACAGAGAACTGTGAACACAGTGGAGTTAAGAAGGATGTGTATTGTGATGCCTGGAGAAGGAGAAGCTGAATTAAAATATTAAACAGTGGCCTTTTTTAACCTGGAAGGAATCATGGAATCACAGAATGTTAGAGGTTTGAAGTGACCTCCAGCGATCATCCAGTGCAACTCCCTGCCAAGGCAGGATCCCCATGGGTAGTTCACACAGGAAGGCATCCAGGTGGGTTTGGAAAGTCTCCAGAGAAGGAGACTCCACAACCTCTCAGGGCAGCCTGTTCCAGGGCTCTGTCACCCTCACTGGAAAGAAGTTTCTCCTCATGTTGAGCTGAAATCATCTGTGTTCCAGTCTGCATCCATTATTCCTTGTCTTATTACTGTGCACCATTGAAAAGAGATTGGCCCCATCCACTTGACACCCACCCCCCAGGACAGACGGGATGGGAGTCAGGATCCCTACAGCGCTTGAGTATCATAATCTTGATTTAAGCCACTGAGCCTTTTCACGGGCATGAAAGTGCCAGATAGCTAGAGGTCTGCAACAGGGCAGACAGAAAGGAAATCTAGGACTCATTGGATATCTGATTGCTGAAGCAAGGGATGCCAGCATGCACACGCCAGCAACTGCAGCACAGAGCGGGGCAGAGAAGTCACAGGTAAAGGGCAGAGCACTGAAGCAGTAAAGCAGGAGCTTTTTCTCTTTTATATACCTGTTTCTGTTCTTATAATTCAAATTCAGATCCTATTTTTCTTGACTAAACCTATCCTGTCTTTATCTCTACATTCCTTTGCAGCTTGAGGTGGTCCAAGTAAGGGTCTTGGGTTTGGTGAGCTTTGTTTGTTTGCTTGCTTTTGGGTTTTGCTCCCCACCACTTTTTTTTTTCCTTTGAGATAACTAATGCAAAGAAAACGCTGTCTACCATCCCTGTCTGGGGTGTTTGCACTCTGACATCTGTTTAGCTTCATAAAACACAGGGGCCCTCCCTTGGCTCTTTCAAGCTAAGTGAAATAGGAAGTAAGAGGTCATGGCAAACAAATTAGAGAAAATTGTGACTGTATATAAATAGACACAGTCAAAGACCTCATACATTGGGATCTGGTTCTTATCACCTCACAGGCACACAAGTACGTAGCTTGCAAATTTGCTAGGGCATAGGCACACACCTCCAATGCCTGCAAAAGCTGTTTTGTGACTAGATGACTATATGAAATTGCCATCAGTTAGTGAAAATCTGACTAGTAAATGTGAGGTTTAGTTGACATAGGTCTACAATATGTATATAAAAAAGCCAAGAACTTCCTAAACAACATGCATACATAAACTGGGTTCTCAGGCCATGTACTTGAGTCTGTAATACAGATTTTATTATAGATTGCTTTAGACTTTGGACACTTTGCTCGACTGTGTTGGACCCGACAGGTTTATTTCATCCTCAAAGGAAAGAGCTTTGTGTGGAGTGGAAGTGAGATGGATCATTTTGGTGAATGAGGATTTGTATCTCTCTTTGTGGGAGAACACTCTCCCTAGGCAGGGCATGAGCTGTAAACATCAGAGCTTGGGCTGTGTGGGGCCCAGGACAGTAAGCTGTAAACAATGAGCACCCCACGCACACCTGCAGGGGGCTGAGCTTGCCGTCCCACGGGGTGGACACCAGGGGATTGATTGACCGATCGATACCTTGTTTATAAACCTGAACCAATCTGTACCTTCCACTTGTGTAAACCTCAGCTAGTTGTGCACACCTCTGCTAAAGGGGTATATAAGCTGTTGCACTGCCGGAATAAAGCTGCACTGCACTGCACTGAGCATAAGGCTGCTGGCAGCTGAGTCCTCGTCAGTACCCCAATCAATTCTCAGCCTCCCCGGCAGCCTGCCACCCGCATCTCTTCACCCCACCAGGTCCTCAGAAGACAATGATGTCTTTAAATTCTACTGGCCAGCAATGATTCCTATACAGGCATCAAGGCAGTTGCAGACTGCTGCTGCAGCTACCATCCAGATGTGACTATGTCTCTCCAGCAAGGGAAAGTGTAACGTAAGTCCTGTGATGGTTACACTGCTCTCATTTAGACCACAATCTTTAGAAAGAAATCTCTATCTCTTCTAAATCCCTGTAACTTGATGATTATAAAGGTCTTTTCCAAAATGAATGATTCCATGACTCCATGGTTCTATAACTTAGGAAGGGAAAGAAGGAAGCACAAAGCAAACATATATTTAAATGATCTTAACATGAGCCTCACCAGAAAAATCTAAACCACTTCTGTGGTCACAAGAACAATTTTCACTCTGTGTTTCTGGACTTTGTAACACACTACCAAAAGCACTCAACATCGGGAAAGTAAGGTCTCTCAATGGAAGTATTATAGAGATAATTTGCTTAGGCAGCAGTTTCTGCAAAAAGATTTCCTACTATTCTAGGGAAATGAAAAACGTATGCTTTGTGCCCATATAAAAAGCACAGCCATTAACAGGGAAAGGCCAGTAAACAGTCAGAGTGCTGCAGCAGAATTGTTGGTGCAGTACTATTTTAAGGATGGTTGCGAGGAAGGATAGACTGCTCTGCTGAGAGGCTGGAACAGAGTCTCATGGACATGATGTATAGCTTGAGATGCAATTGACAGCACAAGCAACATTAAATACTGAAACTGTTTTAACTTTAAGATGAGGTTAGATTTGGGTTTCAAGTTCTGTTACCATTTATGCAGGGGTAGTTTCCTTGTCCTTAGAGTTCTCATTCAGAAGGTGCACATCAGAAGAACCTTTATTCATGCTTAATTGTTAGGATACCATTAGCCCAGCGAGCTCAGCAGAAGGATATTAACTTCACCTTAAGCAGCTTGCCAGACGCTGTTGTGGGCTAAAGTAACAAGCACAGAATTAACCAGGTTGGAAAAGACCTTTGAGATCATCAAGTCCAACCTATTAACTAACACCTTCTAATTAACTAAAACATGACACTAAGTGCCTCATCCAGCCTCCTTTTAAACACCTCCAAGGACAGTGGCTTCACCACCTCCCTGGGCAGCCCATTCCAATGTCAATCACCCTTTCCATGGAGAACTTCTTCCTAACATCCAGCCTAAATCTGCCTTGGCACAGCTTGAGACTGTATCCTCTTATTCTGTCCCTGGTTGCCTGGGAGAAGACACCAACCCCCACCTGGCTACAACCTCTTCAGGTAGTTGTAGACAGCAGTAAGGTCTCCTCTTAGACCTTACTCTACCATTCTATCTAAATGATAGAATCCTTCTTTATTTCCAGGACTCCAAATGGATTACAAGCCTTTGTTAGGATATATCTACTTGTGGTGCCAAAATGTGGGGATGACTACATGCTTACAGGGTTTACTTAAGATATATTGAAAGCTAAAGCCTCAATGACCATCTCTGAGCAGATGATACAGATTGTATTGCTGGCAATGTTGTAAAGTGGAAGTATAGTTTTATAAGTTGAATTAGATTTCCAAATACATTCCAGTATATCAGGTGAACTATCCCTATACTATCACTATCCCTTTGTCATTAAATCAATTAGTTACCTGTAGGGAGAAGAATTAATTCCAAGTAGGTCCTAGCCATTATTAAATGGTTCTATGGAGGAAAAACTATTTAAATAGTGATGAGTCACTTGAAGTATATCTAAAACAGCTGGATGTGGAAAAAATTCCTAGCACCTACATTGACAAGATCCTGAATTTTCTTCAACACCCCAAAACAGAGTCATCCAAAGTCATTGTTTTGTAACGACAAACCTGGTTTCAGCTCTTTGAAAAATCAAGCTATGTTGTTGAGGCCTGAAACAGAATTTCTTTGCAAATTCAATATGTCCAGATCCAAGGTTTAGGTCTGGTCATTTTACAGAAAGTGTCCTAGCTGAAACACTTTGAAAATTACTTTTAACAGTCCAAAGCCAGAGTGTTGGAAGTGAATCTCCCATCATAGTATAGAATAGAATAGAATCAATCAGATTGGAAGAGACCCCCAAGATCATCCAGTCCAACCTATCACCCAGCCCTATCCAGTCAACTAAACCATGGCACTAAGTGCCTCATCCAGGCTTTTCCTGAACACCCCCAGGGATGGTGACTCCACCACCTCCCTGGGCAGCCCATTCCAATGCCAATCACTCTCTCTGCCAACAACTTCCTCCTAACATCCAGCCTATACTTCCCTCGGCACAACTTGAGGCTGTGTCCCATTGTCCTGTTGCTGGTTGCCTGGGAGAACAGTCCAACCCCCACCTGGCTACAA
>WAAF01005809.1:3987-15944 GCA_013400475.1 Tricholaema leucomelas
GAGCTTTGCATCAGCCCAGACCCCCAGGGCCTGTTCCTCAGGGCTGCTCTCAGCCATTCCCCACCCAGCCTGCAGCTGTGCTTGGCATTGCACCCAGCCAGCTGCAGCACCTTCCACTTGGCCTTGCTGAATGCCATGAGGTTGGCCTGGGCACAGCTCTGCAGCCTGCCCAGCTCCCTCTGGATGGATCCCTGCCCTCTAGCAAGTCTCCTGTGCCACACAGCTTGCTGCCATCTGCACACTTGCTGAGGCTGCACTGATTGCTCTGTGCATGGCACTGCCAAAGATGTCCCTCAGCACTGGTGCCAGCACTGACCCCTGAGGGAGCCACTTGGCACTGCTCTGCAGGTGGCCACTGTGCCCTTGACCACCACTCTCTGGGTGCCACCATCCAGCCCGTTCCTTACCCAGGCAGCAGAATGGTTTCTACTCTCAAATCCAGTAGTGACCAAAGGAGAGAACACAGACAAAGCCTCACCAGGAGCAGCAAACTTCCCTCTGGTAAGGATCCTGTGGGGCAGAGCTGAGCCGTGCAGATCACTCGATCCCTGGGGATTTCCACGGGGACAGTTTCTCCTGGGGTCAGCAGGCAAAAGAGCTACTTTTAATGAGTTTGTATTTGTGAGGAGCCTGCACACAGATGAAAAGCCTCCAACTGCCACAGGCAGCAGTAATTGGCAGAGAGAGGCTTTGATAGAGGCAGGAAGAAACCCCTGCTGGCTCCAGACAGGTGGACATCAACTTGAGTCCAATTTACATCTTGAAATGCACAATAGAAAAGATTTGTGCTACACTGCCTGGATGAAAGGGAGCTCTTAGTCTCAGCTCCTCATTTGCTTTCCCATCCCCCTGCTTTTTATTGTTTCTCCTCCTTCTCAGACTCTCTGCAGCTAAGCTTTAATGAAGGTATCTTCTTCAGCTGCTCTTTCAGGCTGCTATTTACTCAACCAAGGCTCGAATCCCAGCTCATGCTGGGCTGAAAAAGCAAACCCCAAGTGATAATTGGACAGCCCTGCAGCTGGGCAGCC
Organism: Tricholaema leucomelas; assembly: GCA_013400475.1. Lineage (NCBI taxonomy): Eukaryota > Metazoa > Chordata > Aves > Piciformes > Lybiidae > Tricholaema lacrymosa > Tricholaema leucomelas. The sequence goes on from WAAF01005809.1 coordinate 5,016, forward strand.
TGCTCCGTGCACAGCTTGAAACAAGGGAGTCTGTCTTCAGTGTCAACTGACTTTGATCTGCTGGCCTGGCCAAGGTCCCTTGCAGCTCCTACTGGGGCTTATGAAGAGGTGCAGTGGAATATGCCTGCTCCAAAAGGTGGCAGAAAAGGCTCCCAGTGAGCTTAGTGAGGCTTACTGACCTTCCTGTGGCCTCTCAGTGTCCTGAGGGGGCTACAAGAAAGCTGGGGAGGGACTTTGGAGGCTGTCAGGGAGTGAGCATGAGAGTGGTGAGAGGCTGGCAGGGGTTGCCCAGGGAGGTGGTTGAGGCCCCATGGCTGGAGGTGTTTCAGGCCAGGCTGGCTGAGGCTGTGTGCAGCCTGCTCTAGGGTAGGGTGTCCCTGGGCATGGCAGGGGGGTTGGGACTGGCTGCTCCTTGTGGTCCCTTCCAACCCTGCCTGGTTCTGTGATTCTGTGATTCAATGATTCTGTAATACTGAGCTCCTATGATTGCATGCTCCTGTGATCCTGTGATCCTGTGATCCTGTGATCTTGTGATCCTGTGATCCTGTGATTGATTCCATGATCCTATGATCCTGTGATCCTGTGATTCCATGAACATGTGAATCCACGATCCTGTTATTCCATGGTCTTGTGATTTTGTGATCCTATGATCCCATGATCCTGTGATCCTGTGATTCCATGATCCTATGATCCCATGATCCTGTGATCCTATGATCCTAAGATTCCATGATCTTGTCGTTCTATGACCCTGTGATTCCATGATCCCATGATTCCATGACCTTGTGAAGCTATGATCCTATGATTCCATGATCCTGTGATCCCATGATCTTGTGATTCTACTATCCCGTGATCCTGTGATCCTATGATTCCATGATTCCATGATCTTGTGATGCTATGATCCTGTGATTCCATGATCATGTGATTCCATGATTCCATGATCTTATGATGCTATGATCCTGTGATCCTATGATTCCATGATTCCATGACCTTGTGATGCTATGATCCTGTGATTCCATGATCCTGTGATCCCATGATTCCATGATTCCATTATTCCATGACCTTGTGATGCTATGATCCTATGATCCCATGATCCTGTGACCCCATGATCCCATGCTTCCATGATCNCTTATATATATTTTCAGCCTCCTTAAAGATCTGCTCAGTAGAGTCTGATGGGATAATGCCCAGGAGGGAAAAGAGGTCCAACAATGCTTCTGTGTTCCTCTTACTGACATAGCAGTCAGAGGCCATTCGACCTTACCACCTACTTTGTGCTGCAGACACTTTGCTTTTGGCCCATCCATACTGACCTGCAGCTGGCTTGGAGCTTCAGGGGACAACTTCCAGGGAGGTTGTGGAGGACAGAAGCACAGAATGGGATCAAAGATCCCATTCTGTGCTTCTGTCCTCCACAACCTCCCTGGAAGTTGTCCCCTGAAGCTCCAAGCCAGCTGCAGGTCAGTATGGATGGGCCAAAAGCAAAGTGTCTGCAGCACAAAGTAGGTGGTAAGGTCGAATGGCCTCTGACTGCTATGTCAGTAAGAGGAACACAGAAGCATTGTTGGACCTCTTTTCCCTCCTGGGCATTATCCCATCAGACTCTACTGAGCAGATCTTTAAGGAGGCTGAAAATATATATAAGAAAGCATGAAAGGGGAGAAAAAACAGAGTGTGTGAAAGATTTTGGAGCCTGAGATCAGAAAGCTGAGTGAAGCATGTAAATACCAGGAAATGTCAGCTGGCATCGACTGCTGCTTGTGCACCTCAGCTGCTGAGCTCACCAGCACCAAGGCTGGGCCCCTCCCTGGGGGCTTGGGCTGCCCCTGCAGCTGCCTCCAGTCCTGTCTCCTTGATGCTGCCTTTTCTTCTGAGGGCTTTGGGTCGTCTTTGGTGGGATTTTGGTTTCCCAAGTGGGCTGTGGGGATATCTTCCAGCTGTAACTGCAGTGGGCACTGTGATGTCTTCCTCTGGTGTGACACAAGGTCTGAGCTGTAACTGCAGTGGGCACTGTGATGTCTTCCTCTGGTGTGACACAAGCTCTGAGCTGTAACTGCAGTGGGCACTGTGATGTCTTCCTCTGGGGTGACACAAGGTCTGAGCTGTAACTGCAGTGGGCACTGTGATATCTTCCTCTGGGGTGACACAAGGTCTGAGCTGTAACTGCAGTGGGCACTGTGATGTCTTCCTCTGGGGTGATGTGAGACTCTGAGCTGTAACTGCAGTGGGCACTGTGATGTCTTCCTCTGGGGTGACACAAGGTCTGAGCTGTAACTGCAGTGGGCACTGTGATGTCTTCCTCTGGAGTGATGTGAGGCTCTGAGCTGTAACCTGCCCTTGTGCTCAGCACTGCTCAGACCACACCTTGAGTGCTGTGTCCAGTTCTGGGCTCATCAAGAGATCCCATTCTGTGCTTCTGTCCTCCACAACCTCCCTGGAGGTGTTCAAGACCAGCTTGGCTGAGACCTGAGGTGTCCCTGCCAATGCCAGGATGGTAGGAACTGGATGACCTCCAAGGTCCCTTCCAACCCAACCCATTCCCTGCCTCTGTGCATTTCCAAACGCTGACTGTGGGGTTGCAATCTGCACAGTGTTAATTAGGTTTGCTCCTTGTTTCCTCTTCCAATAAGAAGCACTTTTGACAGAGCTGGCCTGAGCTGGCTGGTTCTTGCTATCAGTTTAATGAAAGGAAATCCATACAACATGAAACCTTTCATAAAGTTTGGTTTCCCTCTTTAAGCAGTTTCAGCAGTGGTAGATGTCAAACCAAACTCCTAGGAACAACATCTTGAATGCACAGGGCGAAGGAGCAGTCAAATTGCTAACTGCTTTCAAGCTGCCAGGATAGACACCTGCCCCCTTAGCTCCAGACTCGGCAGCAGCAGCCTGCCTTTTGTGTTTATAGTGGCAGTGTAAAAAGCCTCTGCTAATTAAATGATGAAGTGCATGCGAGGAGCTTGCTGCCTCGTAATCAGGAGCTGAATCCAAGACCTCTCCCAGGGTCAGTGAGACTTCAAAGCAGCAGAAAATCTCAGCGAGGAAGCAGCTGCTGAAAAGGAGTTCTCAGAACCCTGGAGAACTTTATTCTCCCTTTTTCTTCCTCCTTAACTAAACTTTAGCTGCTAACTGCTGCTGCCAAGCGATGTGCTTGCAAATCTTGCAGCCCTCCCCTCCTAGCCACAGGGCAGAAAGCCTGTGGGGAATGGGCTGGAGGAGCAGCTTTGGGGTTTGGGTGCTCCTGTGAGGCTTTGCATCCACATCTGTGTTCCCACAGCCCACCCAGGAGTCATAACGTCAGAGATGGCCTCTCACAGAACCAAGCAGGATGGAAGAGAGCTCCAAGCTCATCCAGCCCAACCTAGCACCCAGCTCATCCAGTCTGTCACTTAGTGCCTCATCCTGTCTTAAAATCATAGAGCCAAGCAGGTTGGCAGAGAGCTCCAAGCTCATCCAGCCCAACCTAGCACCCAGCCCTAACCAATCAACCAGACCATGGCTCCAAGTGCCTCATCCTGTCTGGCACTAAGTGCCTCACCCTGTCTGGCACTTAGTGCCTCATCCTGTCTTAAAATCATAGAACCAAGCAGGTTGGAAGAGAGCTCCAAGCTCCTCCAGCCCAATCTAGCCAATAGCCAATCAACCAGACCATGGCACTGAGTGCCCCATCCTGTCTTAGAATCACAGAATCACGCAGGTTGGAAGAACAGAATAGAATAGAATAGAATAGAATCAAGCAGGTTGGCAGAGAGCTCCAAGCTCATCCAGCCCAGCCTAGCACCCAGCCCTGTCCAGTCAACCAGACCATGGCACTAAGTGCCCCATCCTGTCTTAGAATTACCTTAGTCAATACTTGGTCTGCATGCATCAGGCTCCTGAAATCAACCAGCACAGCCTTCAGCAGCCTCTGAAGGGGTGCTGAAGGAATGGCAACGGCCACATTCCAGCGGGGTGATGCTCGGTGGACACTGCACATTGGCTTCTTCCGAGCAGCTGGCAGCAGCTGGCATGGCAGCGGCGGGCAGGTGGTGACGCTGGCGGCAGAAGAAGGGCTGGCATTCGGCTCAAGGGCAGCCAGCAGAGGGGCAATCATGTGCTGGAGTTCCTGTCGAGCTGGACGATGACAAACGCCATCGAGCTGCGGCGCTTCCGACGCCCCCAAGCCCCACTGCCTCCGCGCCATTGTACGCCGCGAGGGCTGCGGCAGGCGGCGACCCCACCGCTGCCTGCCCCCCGGGTGGGTGCCTTTGGGGCCGCCCTGCCTCCTGAGGGACGCTGGGATGAATGCCTGAGTCAGCAGTGCAACCACATCCAAACCACCAGCAAACGGGAGCGGGTTTCAAGAGCAGCGGTGAGCGGAACACTGCGCACGGGAAGCAGTCACAGCTGCAAGCAACGCTCGGGATTTACATCCCAGAATACCTAAGCCGGCTGGGAGCGGGGTGGGGAACAAAGAGGTGTTGTATTATTCTCTCCCCAGGCTGCTTCTGAAGCTGCTGAAAGGAGCTACTTCTCCAACAGGAAGGACAAACTTTGCTCTCCTGGGGAAAGAGAGGATGGAGTGAGAGAATCTAATCACTGCCGTGCGAGGAAACGACGCCGGAATGAGGCAAACTGCTGCCCGCTCCGGCAGCCAAACCAAGCTGCTTCCCTTGCAGGGAGCGCTGGAAGCACTTTTTGTTCCCCCTTAGCATGGGAAAAAGCTTATCATAGAACCAGAGAACCCAGCAGGTTGGCAGAGAGCTCCGAGCTCAGCCAGCCCAACCCAGCACCCAGCCCTGCCCAACCAACCAGACCATGGCACTAAGTGCCCCAGCCAGGCTTGGCTTCAACACCTCCAGCCACGGCCACTCCACCACCTCCCTGGGCAGCCCATTCCAATGCCAATCACTCTCTCTGACAACAACTTCCTCATCACATCCAGCCTAGACCTGCCCTGGCACAGCTTGAGGCTGGGTCCCCTTCTTCTGCTGCTGGCTGCCTGGCAGCAGAGCCCAACCCCAGCTGGCTACAGCCTCCCTGCAGGCAGCTGCAGACAGCAATGAGCTCTGCCCTGAGCCTCCTCTGCTGCAGGCTGCACACCGCCAGCTCCCTCAACCTCTCCTCACAGGGCTGTGCTCCAGGCCCCTCCCCAGCCTTGCTGCCCTTCTCTCAACACCTTCCAGCACCTCAACATCTCTCTGCAATGGAGGAGACCACAACTGGGCACTGCACTCCAGGGCTGGCCTGAGCAGTGCTGAGCACAGGGGCAGAAGAACCTCCCTTGTCCTGCTGCCCACACTGCTCCTGAGCCAGCCCAGGATGCCATTGGCTCTGCTGCCCACCTGGGCACTGCTGCCTCCTCTTCAGCTCCTCTCTACCTGCACCCCCAGCTCAGAGAGTTTCCAGAGCTGTAGGGGATCTTTCTTCCCATGAACATGTGCAGGAGCTGTGGTCTGCTCCTGTGCATGGTACCCATGGGCAGGAAGTGCAGGAGAAGCAGAGGAGCAGTGCCCATGGTACAGCTGACAGCATTCCTGGCACCTCTCCCCAAGGCAACAGCAGGTGGGCTCCTAAATCTTGTCTGCACAGAACTCATTTTCTCTCAGATGATTAAGTCCATAGGTGGACAACAACTGCTGCCTGGCACAGCAATGTGCCCTGGTGGCCAAGAAGGACAGTGGGATTCTGGCTGGCATTAAGAGCGTGCCCAGCAGATCAAGGGAGGTTCTGCTCCACCCTGGAGAGGCCTCACCTGGAATATTGTATCCAGTTGTGGGCTCCTCAGGTTAGGAGGGACAGGGATCTACTGGTGAGAGTCCAAGGGAGGGCTACAAGGATGCTGAAGGGACTGCAGGACTGCCTGAGGAGGAGAGGCTGAGGGATCTGGGGCTGGTTAGAGTCTGCAGAGGAGAAGGCTGAGAGGGATCTGAGCAATGATTATCACTACCTGAGGGCTGGGGGTCAGGAAGGAAAGGACAGGGACAGCCTCTGCTCACCTGTGCTCTGGGATAGGACAAGGGGCAAGGGATGGAAACTGCAGCACAGGAATTTCCACCTCAAGATGAGGAAGAACTTCTTGAGTGTAAGGGTGGCAGAGCCCTGGCACAGGCTGCCCAGAGAGGTTGTGGAGACTCCTTCTCTGCATCCTTTCCAGCCCTGGCTGGATGTGCTCCTGTGCCACCTGCGCTGGGTGCTCTGCTCCTGCTGTGGCAGTGGGGTTGGATCGGAAGCTCTCCAGAGGTCCCTTCTGGCCCCTAACGCCCTGTGGTGCTGTGAAGCACCCAGTCTGGAAGGGGAGCACCCAGTGTGGAAGGGGAGCACCCAGTCTGGAAGGGAAGCACCCAGTGTGGAAGGGAAGCACCCAGTGTGGAAGGGAAGGGAAGCACCCAGTGTGGAAGGGAAGCACCCAGTCCGGAAGGGGAGCACCCAGTGTGGAAGGGAAGCACCCAGTGTGGAAGGGGAGCACCCAGTGTGGAAGGGGAGCACCCAGTCTGGAAGGGGAGCACCCAGTCCGGAAGGGGAGCACCCAGTCCGGAAGGGGAGCACCCGGTCCGGGAGGCAGGACTGCTTCTCCGCAGCTCGCAGCTCACCAGAGGGCACTGCACACTGACGCACTCCGAGCGTGCAAGGCTGGGTGAGGAAGCAGCCCTGAAGAGCTGCTGCGCTTTCACACCGCACACCAGGAGCTCTGCGTGCCACATACCTCCCTCCCTCCCTCCCTATATATGTATGTATGTACCTAATCTATACCTGTACCTATCTGTTTCTCTCTCTATATATATGGATATCTAATCTATACCTATTTCTCTCTATATAGATATGTATCTAGTCTACACCTATACCTATTTCTCTCCATATATATATGTATTTAATCTACACCTATACCTATTTCTCTCCCTATATATATATATGTATTTAACCTTCACCTATACCTATCTCTCCCTATATATGTATTTAATCTACACCTATACCTATCTCTCCCTATATATGTATTTAATCTATACCTATCTCTCCCTATATATATATGTATTTAATCTACACCTATACCTATTCCTCTCCCTATATATATATTTAGTCTACACCTATACCTATTTCTCTCTCTATATATATGTATTTAATCTACACCTACACCTATTTCTCTCCCTATATATATATGTATTTAATCTTCACCTATACTTATTTCTCTCTATATATATGTATTTAATCTACACCTATACCTATTTCTCTCTCTCTATATATGTATCTAATCTATACCTATACCTATCGATTTTTCTCTCTATATATATGTATCTAATCTATATCTATACCTATACCTATCAATTTTCTCTCTCATATATATACTTAATCTACACCTATACCTATCTATTTCTCTCTATATATATCTAATCTACACCTATACCTATCTGTTTCTCCCTCTATGTATATGTATCTAATCTATATCTATACCTATACCTATCAATTTCTCTCTCTCTCTCTCTATATATATGTATCTGATCTATATCTATACCTATACCTATCAATTTCTCACTCTCTCTCTCTATATATATATATGTATCTGATCTATATCTATACCTATTTCACTCTCTATATGTATGTATCTATACCTACACCTATCTCTTTCTCTCTCTATGTATGTATGTATCTAATCTATACTTATACCTATCTATTTCTTGCCTGGAAGGGTCCCAGAGCCCTGGCACAGGCTGCCCAGAGAGGCTGTGGAGTCTCCTTCTGTGGAGCCTTTCCAGGCCCTACGAGGAGAGGCTGAGGGAGCTGGGATTGTTCAGCCTGGAGAAGAGGAGGCTCAGGGCAGACCTTATTGCTGTCTGCAGCTACCTGAGGGGTGGTTGTGGCCAAGGGGAGGTTGCTCTCTTCTCTCAGGCAGCCAGCACCAGAACAAGAGGACACAGCCTCAAGCTGTGCCAAGGGAAGTTTAGGCTTGAGGTGAGGAGAAAGTTCTGCACTGAGAGAGTCATTGGCTACTGGAATGGGCTGCCCAGGGAGGTGGTGGAGTCGCCGTCCCTGGAGCTGTTCAAGGCAGGATTGGACGTGGCACTTGGTGCCGTGGTCTGGCCTTGAGCTCTGTGGTGAAGGGTTGGACTTGATGATCTGTGAGGTCTCTTCCAACCCTGACGATACTGTGAGACTGTGATACTGTGTGCTCCTGTTTGCCCCCAGCTCTGGCAGGAGGGTTGGGCTGGATGAGCAATTTGGGTCCCTTCCAGGCCCTGACATCCTGTGCCCCTGCGACCCTCTGCACAGCATCCCCTCAGGTGTTTCTGGGCACTGATAAGGTGTCCTCTGAGCCTGCTGTGAGCCAGGCTGAACAGCCTCATCTCCCTCTGCCCTTCCTTGCAGCACAGACGAATTGCTGCAGCTGCTGCCAGGAGTATCGCAGCACCAACGTCTCTGCGGCTGCTGCTCCTGGATCCAGGGGATGGGGGCAAAAGCTACCCAAAAAGAGCACTTGAAAACAATAAGCAAGATCAGGAGTGGGGTGGGGAGAGAGAAAAGCTCAACTGAGCAGAGCCTGGCTGAAATGGGAGAGAATCCAGCTATGATTTTGCTCTTGAGCCCCTGCTGGAGCAAGGTAAATGTCACACAAGGTATTGACATTTCAATTTATAATAGACTATGAAACCAGTGCAGGGCAGGAGGAGAAGCAAACACTGAACTGTGGCAGAAGGTAGTCTCCAATCGAATCCTTTGTCTGCCAGCCTCTGGGGCTTCAGGAAACAGGGAGTAAAGCCTAAAGAGCAGCTTACAAGCAAGGATGGAGTGAAAAGTGCAACCAGCTCGTTCCCAGCTGTGACATGAAGAGGGTGAAAGCAGGACCTGCCCACACGTGGAGCCTGTTGTGGGTACACCAGCGAAGAGCAGGACCTGACTATTAAAGGCTGCAGCTAAACGGCAGCAAGGAATACAACTGCAGCTGCCTGGTGGGAGCGGGGGTGAGGCTCACTGCACATGCAGGCTTGTGTGGAAGCTAATGCAGTGCCCTGCTGAACACCACCCATGAGGCACTTAGTGCCATGGTCTGGTTGGTTGGGCAGGGCTGGGTGATGCCATTGGAATGGGCTCTGCCCAGGGAGGTGGTGGAGTTGCTATCCCTGGAGGTGTTGAAGCCAAGCCTGGCTGGGGCACTTAGTGCCATGGTCTGGTTGGTTGGGCAGGGCTGGGGGCTAGGTTGGTCTGGAGGAGCTTGGAGGTCTCTGCCAACCCATCCTATGACTCTATGAACATTTAGCTCATCATTTGGTCTTACCAGACAGCCATTCTGGTGACACCATGCTGATGGCACCAAGCTGGGTGCAGTGGCTGCCACCCCAGGAGGCTGTGCTGCCACCCAGCCAGACTGGCACAGGCTGAGGCGTGGGCAGGCAGAAATGGAATGAAGCTCAGCAAGGGCAAGGGCAGAGTCTGGCACCTGGGAAAGAACAACCCCAGGGAGCAGGAGAGGTTGGGGACTGAGCTGCTGGAAGGCAGCAAAGGGGAAAAGGGTCTGGGGGTGCTGGTGGGTGGGAGGGTGAGCATGAGCCAGCAATGTGCTCTGGGGGCCAGGAGGGGCAATGCCATCTGGGGGGCAACAGAAGGGCTGTGGTGAGTAGGTGGAGAGAGGTTCTGCTGCCCCTCTGCTCTGCCCTGCTGAGGCCACAGCTGGAGTCCTGTGCCCAGCTGGGGCTGGGAGCTGGGAGAGGAGCAGCTGAGAGGGGACCTCAGCAGTGGCTCTCAGTGTGTGCAGGTGAGTGGCAGCAGGCTGCAGCCAGGCTCTGCTGGGTGATGCCCAGGGACAGCACAAGGGGCACTGGGGGGCAGCTGAGGCAGAGGAAGTGCCATGGAAGCAGGAGGAGGAATTTTTTCCCTGTGAGGCTGCCAGAGCCCTGGGAGAGGCTGCCCAGGGTGGGTGTGGAGTCTGCCTCTGTGCAGATACTCAACCCCTGCCTGGCTGTGTTCCTGTGTGATCTGGTGTGGGAGATGCTGCTCTGGCACGGGCTGGGACTGGCTGAGCTTTGGAGGTCCCTTCCAGCCCCTGGCACCCTGTGGCATGCAGCTAAGCTGGAGAAACCATCTCTGGAATGAACAGGTGGCAAAACCAGTGGTGCAGGCAACATGAGTCTTGCAGGTTGTTTACCCTTAGGGGCTGATATCAGCCATGCAAGGCTGCTTCTGATGCCACCCAAGGCACCGTGCAGCTGCTGCAGCAGAGGCAGGGAGGAGCCAGCCGCAGCGCCCCTCTGAGCGCTCCTGTGCGGCCACTCCGGGCGTGCTGAAGGAGCAGCCGTGAGCGAGGCTGCACTTCTGACGGCGGAAGATGGATGCTGATCTTGGCAGCCATTGAAACAGCTGTAAATGTGCCTAGCAAACAGAACTGATCCAGCCCTGGGAGCGTTTCACCTGCAGGAGTGGGCAAGTAAATCAGGGCAGACAGATTCCATCGACCCGGGAGGAGAAGGAAAGGACAAGCCTGGGTTTATTGCTATCGATGTTTGCCCTCCTTGACTGAGTGTTTGCCGTGGACTGCAGCAGCCCCAGACACAGAAGGACGAGGAGAACCTTGTGGGTGTCCTTTATCTGCCTGGGGGGAAAGCAATTTGCCATTAACACTCAGGGGACCTGCAGGCTTCCTCCACCAGTCTGCTGAAAACTGGCTGGGATGATTTCTGCTGCCCTGCAAAGGCCTTGCTGAGCTGCAGGGCAGTGTTTGCCCCTGCAGTGCAGGAGGAAGAAACGTTTGACACTGTGATTTCACTGCCTCAATTAGGATCACAGGATCATAGCATGGCTTGGGAGAGAAGCTCAAAGATCATCCAGTTCCAACCTCCCTCCCAGCCACGCTTCTCCCTCTGTCAGGTTGCTCAAAGCCTCATCCAGCTCAGCCCTCAACATCTCCAGGCATGAGGCTCCACATCTTCCTCTGTTCCTCTGTGACCTGAGCTAGATTGTCCTGCTCTG
>WAAF01005809.1:32762-60567 GCA_013400475.1 Tricholaema leucomelas
TGAGGTGCTGGATGTTGAGGTACTGGAAAATTTCTGGAGAAGGGCACCAAGGCTGTGGAGGGACCTGGGGAGAGGTTGAGGGAGCTGGGGGTGTGCAGCCTGCAGCAGAGGAGGCTCAGGGCAGAGCTCATTGCTGTCTGCAGCTGCCTGCAGGGAGGCTGTAGCCAGCTGGGGTTGGGCTCTGCTGCCAGGCAGCCAGCAGCAGAAGAAGGGGACCCAGCCTGAAGCTGTGCCAGGGCAGGTCCAGGCTGGATGTGATGAGGAAGTTCCTGGCAGAGAGAGTGATTGGCATTGGAATGGGCTGCCCAGGGAGGTGGTGGAGTGGCCGTGGCTGGAGGTGTTGAAGCCAAGCCTGGCTGGGGCACTTAGTGCCATGGTCTGGTTGGTTGGGCAGGGCTGGGGGCTAGGTTGGGCTGGCTGAGCTTGGAGTTCTCTGCCAATGAGTCAATGATCTGTTGTTCTCCCTCTCCACCCAGCTTGCAATTCCACCCTTAGAAGAACCTTTCAGAGAGCTTCATCAAGACATGGAATGAAAAACAATGTAAAAAGCAAGAGAAAAAGAAAAGGTAATTTGTTAATGGTTTGATTTTTGATCCAACTTTTCTGGTGCCTATTAACAAGTCCTTAGCTGTGGGTGCTGAAAACTCTTTCACCTTGCAGGAGGAAAAATAAATAGATTTAAACTCAAGAGCTGGAGAGATGTAGAGGCATTTGTAAGAGGTTTGCTTTACTCAGGGCATGAATTCTCTCTCTTTTCATCTTTCCTCTTGATGTGCATTAGAAGGCAACTGTTAGCTTGCTGGAACCCTTATTTCTGAGCTCTCCTTAAGCATCCCTGTTGAAAGCCTCATTAATATTTGAGCAATGTGCTCAGCACTGGCAGGAGGTATCCTCAACAGTTTGTTTCCTTGCAGTGTAGTGTAAAAACCTGAAAGCTCTGTCATTAATGTACACAAAATCAGTCATTTCTCTCTAAAACACCACTGGGAGAGAGTGAGTTGCAGTTTGCTTTCAGACCCTCTTCTACACGGGCAGGAATATAACCAGGTGTGATGCCCACAGCACAAGAAGGGCTTGGAGCTGGTGGAGAGGGTCATGGAGGCGAGCAGGAGGCTGGGGAATCTCCCCTCTGAGGGTAGGCTGGGAGAGTTGTGGCTGTTCAGCTTGGAGAAGAAAAGGCTCTGGGGAGACCTTAAAGCAGCCTCTCAGTGCCTGAAGGGAGCTACAAGGAAGCTGGGACAGGATTCTTATGAAGGGCTTGTGCTGGTAGTGCAAGAGGGAATGGATGGAAGCTGGAGGAGGGCAGAGGGAGACTGGAGATGAGGAAGAAGTTCTTGCCAGAGAGGGTGGTGAGAGACTGGCACAGGTGGCCCAGGGAGGTTGTGGAGGACAGAAGCACAGAATGGGATCTTTGCCTGCTCACTCCTACCTCTTCTCACTGCTGGAGGGGCACAAACACTTCACTCAGCCAGTGTGGAAACCACAACACAGAGCAAGCACTGCAGCTTCTACAGGCACCCAAAACAATCCTTGGAGGAGCTCCCTCAGCCCCTAGGTCACTCTTCCCACCCCCTTGCTCCGTGCATTGAGTTGATGCAGAGCTCTCACCTAAGTGATACACAGAGTAGTACTCCTAAGAACATCCCATTTAACTCTGGTCAGTAGCAAATTGATTTCCACCTGTGCTTTATTTTCTCACTAAGCTCAATTTACAGAGCATCTATTGAGAGCCTTAAGTGTGAGTTTCAAACAGGTGTGAAGAGAAGCACTGAAGCACATTGTTAGCTGAATGACTGCTTCAGAAGGGCTGGCATGCAGCAAGCCTCCTGTGAGCATGCTCCATAGAAGGGCAAATCAAACCTACCTTAAAGCCAATCTCCTGTTGGAGGGTCACAAACCTTGCCCTGTGCAGCTCAGATTTCAGCCCCCAGCATGTTGTGAGAGAGAGGGGGGGAAAACTCCTCCAAGTAACAGCAACATAACTGCACTGCCAATTGAAGCTGATCACTTCTTTCCTCCTTGTTCAGCAGCACAGAACTGCAGCAGCAGCTGGGAGGTCCAGGCTGGATGTGCTGAGGAAGTTGTTGTCAGAGAGAGTGATTGGCATTGGAATGGGCTGCCCAGGGAGGTGGTGGAGTGGCCGTGGCTGGAGGTGTTGAAGCCAAGCCTGGCTGGGGCACTTAGTGCCATGGTCTGGTTGGTTGGGCAGGGCTGGGGGCTAGGTTGGGCTGGGGGAGCTTGGAGATCTGTTGGATCATCTGGTTCTATGACTGCAGGCTGAGAGTTGCCCTATGGCCAACCCCATTGCTGTGGAAACTCTGAGGGTCATAGAATAGAATCAAGCAGGTTGGAAGAGACCTCCAAGCTCACCCAGGCCATGGCACTAAGAGTTGGTGGCCATTCACCACCACCCTCTGGGCCCAGCCCTCCAGCCAGTTCTTGACCCATACCAGAGTGAATCTGTCCAAGCCAGGAGCTGCCTATGGCAGAGGCTTTGCTGCAGTCCAGGCAGTCTCCATCCAGAGCCTGCCCCACACTCACCAGGCAGGGAACCTGATCGCAAAAGGAGCTCAGGTTGGTCAGGCAGGACCTGCCCTTCCTGAACCCATGCTCCTGGTCCTGTGCCATTGGTGATCCTGAAGGTGCTGTGTGATGGCACTCAAGATGACCTGTTTGATGTCCTTGCCTGGCACTGAGGTCAGGCTGACAGGTCTGGACTTTACTGGTTCCTCCTCCCAAGTCAGGAGTGGAAAACTGAGCTTGGACCCTGATGGCCACACTTGGCTGTGTCCATTAAACACTTGCAGGCTGTGGAGCCCATTCTGCTGAAGGAGTGGAGCAGGGGGGACAGGGCCACAGCTGCAGATGGTTCCCTTGCAGTGATGCAGACAAGCCTGCACTCCATCTTCCCCAACGATGCCCAGAGGCTGCCCAGGCAGTCACTCCTTCACTGTTTTGAGCAGCGAGTTTACATTAAAAGGCATTTAAATAAAGGCTACAGAGGAAGCTTAGAAGATATTGCTCCAATTTAGGCCTTCATTAGGGTGCCCTGGCATGGAGGAGTGACCCTGGGGCGTGATGGAGTGGAGCTGCCAGGCTGCCCCCGAGCTCTGCTAACAAGGGTGGGTGAGGCTGGAGGGAGGGATGCCGGCAGGAATGCTGATGAGCCTCGTTAGCAGCGCGCAGCTCCCTTCGGAGGAGGCTACACCAGCCTGGGGGGAGCTGGCAGTGGAGGGGGGGAAGAGCTCAGAGCAAATCACTTCCTTGGCTGGCTCAGTCCTCCCCTGCCAGCAAGTCCTCCTTTCTGGGGCCAGATGCTCCCCAGTCACCTTATTGCTGGGGACATGGATGGGCAGCACAGGAACAAACTGGACTTGGTGTCTTGTCCATGCTCTCTCCTGCTCCTTTGTGCACCAGAACCAGACCACAGCCTCACAGGGCTTGGAGGGGACCCAAAGAGACCATTGAGTCCAGCTCCTCTGCCAGAGCAGTACCACACAATCCAGCTCAGGGCACACAGAACACATCCAGACAGGCCTGGAAAGGCTCCACAGAAGGAGACTCCACAGCCTCTCTGGGCAGCCTGTGCCAGGGCTCTGGGACCCTTCCAGCCAAGAAGTTCCTCCTTGTGCTGAGCTGAACCTCCTGTGCTGCAGCTTCCATCCATTGCTGCTTGTCCTGTCCCAGGGAGCAGTGAGCAGAGCCTGTCCCCTGCTCCTGACCCCAGCCCTCAGAGAGTTACAGACATTGATCAAATCCCCTCTCAGTCTTCTCTTCTCCAGACTAAGCAGCCCCAGGTCCCTCAGCCTCTCCTCACCAGGCACTGACCCAGTCCCCTCATCATCCTCATAGCCCTCTGCTGGACCCTCTCCAGCAGATCCCTGTCCCTCTGCAACTGGGGAGCCCCAAACTGAAGGCAGTGCTCAAGATGAGGTCTGAGCAGGGCAGAGGGCAGGAGAACCTCCCTGGATCTGCTGGACACACTCTGCTAAATGCCCCCCAGGACCCCATTGCCCTCTTGGCCCCCAGGGCACATTGCTGTGCCAGGGATGTTCTCCCCCAGCACTCCCAGGTCCCTCTCCAGCAGTCACCTCCCAGCCTGGACTGCTGCAGTACTCCTTAACAGACACAGTTTGCACCACTAAAAGGAACAGAAGTAAGACATTTTGGAAGGCTCCCACTGTGGATGAGCTGCAGCCTCCATACCTCTTCTCACAGCACTCAAATCAGTCCTGCAGAATCATACAACCCAGCAGGTTGGCAGAGAGCTCCAATGCTGATGAGCCCAATCCAGCCCAACCTAGCACCCAGCCCTACCCAATCAACTGACCCATGGCACTAAGTGCCCCAGCCAGGCTTTGCCTGCAGCAGTGCTGCTGCTCCTTGCAGACATGGTCCACCTGCATGTGCCTGCAGCAGTGAAATGAGTGTAAAATGCCAGTGGGAAGAGTGTGTGCACATATTTACCTCTTTGTCTTGACCTGAGGGTCCAGGTGGACAGGAGGCAGCTGTCAGGACCAGGCAAACAGCAGCATCCTGCTCTCTTTCTCAAGGGCTGCTCAGAGGCAGGTTGGAAGTGGCAGTGAGTTAGATCAGCTTCTTCTCACAGGGGTGGCCCAGGGCTGGTGACAGCTCCTTCCAGCAGCTCTGCTCTGTCTTCAGCCACTCTGCTGGAGCATTATCATCACAGTATCATCAGGGTTGGAAGAGACCTCACAGATCATCAAGTCCAAGCCTTCACCACAGAGCTCAAGGCCAGACCATGGCACCAAGTGCCACGTCCAATCCTGCCTTGAACAGCTCCAGGGACGGCGACTCCACCACCTCCCTGGGCAGCCCATTCCAGTAGCCAATGACTCTCTCAGTGCAGAACTTTCTCCTCACCTCAAGCCTAAACTTCCCCTGGCACAGCTTGAGGCTGTGTCCTCTTGTTCTGGTGCTGGCTGCCTGAGAGAAGAGAGCAACCTCCTCCTGGCCACAACCACCCCTCAGGTAGCTGTAGACAGCAATAAGGTCTGCCCTGAGCCTCCTCTTCTCCAGGCTAACCAATCCCAGCTCCCTCAGCCTCTCCTCGTAGGGCTGTGCTCGAGGCCTCTCCCCAGCCTCCTTGCCCTTCTCTGGACACCTTCAAGCATCTCAATGTCCCTTCTAAACTGGGGGGCCCATCCCCCTCCTGAGGAGGAGAAGACTGCCTCCTGAGTCCATAAATTGTCCTGGATGGGTTTGAAGTGAAGGGGAAGATCTGAACGAATTCACAGCAGAGGAGTTTGCACATCCTGGCATGAAAAAGTCCATTTCTGTGCCTTGATTTGTTTAGGAATCCTAGGCAAGGCTGGAAGCAACCTGAGGAGTTCTGTGCTAGCAGCTTGATTTCTTCATCTGGTAGCTGGGCTCAAAGAAGAGGAACCAAAGAAACCCCAAAATATTTGGGTGTAGGATGAAGTAGTTCATTTATGAGCTGTTTTTTCTTCACTCCCTTCAGTGCAACTGCAACAGTCAAAGGCTCCAAAGGGAAGGCCCTGGAAGTGTTTCATTAAACCCAAGCAAGAGGTTGGCACTTCTGCAGATCAATGCAAGGAGCTTACTAAAGCCTACCTAATTCTTCATAAAACTAAAAGATCTTTGGCTTGAAAACTCCTATTTGCAGCTGAAAATTTCCCCACCTTAATCCTGACCTCTCCATAGCTCCATGCTTGCTGTGCCCTTCTCTCCCAGAATAGCTGGCACCAATTGTGCTAAGCAGGGAGAGCATCTCAGTGGCCTCCCTCTCACAGGCTGTGAGCTTTGCAGCTATTCTGGTTGCACAGGCTCAAAGCAGATGTGACCAAAGAGAGACAGGCTACTAAATGCCTTCCATTAGTGGGGGGAGACAGCCACAAAAGGGAGCAGAATCTGCAAAACCAGGCTGAAATTGCATCCTGATCAGGATTCTTGGACCAGCTCTACCTTAGAGCTGTTGAGAAATGACAGCAAAACCATTTAAACCCACAGGTATCCTCCTGGAGATGTTTGTAAAGCTGGATTGGGCTGTTCTCCATTAGCCTCTACTTCTCAAGCTTAATTAAAACAGTAATAAGAGAGCTCATTAGAGCAGCTCCTAAGAGTCTCAGTTACCCTGAACTGTCCTGCTTGCCAAAATCACTGAATGGGTTGGAAGGGACATCCAAAGTCCAACCTTGATGCAGTCAGCAGGGACATCTCCACTAGATCAAGCTGCTCAGAGCCTTGGTCCAGCCTCACCTTGAGTATCTCCAGGAGTCCTACACACAGGCTGCAGAGGGACTGTACCCAAAGGCCTACAGGGGCAGGACCAGGGGCAATGGTTTGAAATGAGAGCAGAGCAGGTTGAGATTGGATGTGAGGAACAAGTTCTGCACCAGGAGGCTGCTGCATCAGGCTGCCCAGGGAGGTGGTTGAGGCTCCATGCCTGGAGATATTCCAAGTGAGGCTCCACAGGGCTCTGAGCAACCTGATCTAGTGGAGGATGTCCCTGGTGACCGCAGGGGGAGTCATCCACAGCCTCCCTGGACAACCTGTGCCAGTCTCTCACCACCCTCACTGCAAACAACTTCTTCCTAACATCCAGTTTCAATCTCCCCTCTGCCACTTCAAACCCATTCCTCCTCCTCCTCTCATTCCCAGACCTTGTCAATAGTCCCTCCCCAGCCCTCCTGCAGCCCCCTTCAGATCCTGCAAGGCCACTCCAAGGTCTCCTCCAAGCCTTCTCTTCTCCAGGCTGCAGAGCCCCAACTCTCTCAGCCTGTCCTCAGAGCAGAGCTGCTGCAGCCCTCTCAGCATCTTGGTGGCCTCCTCTGGACTGGCTCCAACACTTCCATGTCCTGCTTGTGCTGGGGGCTGCAGAACTGCACCCAGGACTGCAGGTGGGGTCTGAGGAGAGCAGAGCCAAGGGGCAGAATCCCCTCCCTTGCCCTCTGCCCACACTGCTCTGGCTGCAGCCCAGCACAGGGTTGCTGTCTGGGCTGCACTCACCCTGCAGGCTCCTGTGGAGCTTTGCATCAGCCCAGACCCCCAGGGCCTGTTCCTCAGGGCTGCTCTCAGCCATTCCCCACCCAGCCTGGAGCTGTGCTGCACCCAGTGCTTGGCACAAACGTGCCTGGGAAAGTCTTCCCTCCACCATCAGCCTGTCTGGTGAATCATGCTGCCAGGCAAGGCTCTTCTCATCCAATTGATGCTGTCTGTCAGTCTGTGTTCTGCTAGATGCAGACCTGCCCTGGTTAGCTGGACCCAGGGATCCAGGGGAAGTTTCAGCAGTTGCTCAACTCGCCTGGAACTGAAGCTGAGCCATGCAAAGCACTCAGCAGTTTTCAGAACCAAGCCCTCGGCTTATAATGAGGAATACTTCAGGCAGAAAGAAGCTGACATGGAGACAGTGGCAGGCAGAAGTCAAGGCACAGGGCAGGGCTAACATCTGCTTGCTCTGACATACTGTAAACAGCAGCAGGAAGGTTCTCAGCACTCCTGACATGGTAACATTTGTCAGGTCCCCTCCAATGTGGGCTCAGCTGAACAGGAGAGCAGAAGCCAAGGTGGCTGGCACCAACTACTGCCACACTGCCCCTATCAGCCGTGGTTCCCAGAGGGCAGGGCAGCAGATGAGGCTACCAGAGAGGCTACACAATGCTCCTGCACATCTGCTGGAGCTGGACTCGTGGCCCAAACCCCTAGGAGAAGCTGAGAGCCAGGCCAAAAGCCCCAAGGACCAGAGTGCTTTAGATGGAGGTGGGCAGAAGTGGTCTGTCCTTGCTTGAGTGCCTGTCACAGCTGTTCAGGTGGCAGGAATTGAACTCTTGAGCACAGGTTTGCTGTCTGGATTTATGCCCACAAGCCTCATCATCTACACAGAGGCTTCACAGCATCTTAGGGCTGGGAAGGGTCCTCTGGAGATCTTTGAGTCCAACCCCCAACGTTTCAAGGGGCATTGTCCTTGACATGGCAACCTGCCCCAGAACTGCCCTGCCTGGGAGCCTAAAATACAGTTTCTGTATGCTTCTGTGGGCAGATCACAGAGTGACAGCACCATGGAGGTTGGAAGGGACCTCCAGAGCTCAGCCAGTCCAACCTCCCTGCCGAGCAGGATCCCCTAAGGTGGCTCACACAGGAACGCATCCAGGAGGGTTTGGGAAGTCTGCAGAGAAGGAGACTCCACAACCTTTCTGAGCAGCCTGCTCCAGGGCTCTCTCACCCTCACTGCAGAGAAGTTTCTCCTCCTGTTGAGGTGAAGCCTTCTCTGTTCCAGTTTGTATCCATTGCTGCTTGGCTCATTGCTGCTGGCGAGCAGAAAGAGATCAGCCCCAGCTGCTTGGCACCCACCCCTCAGATGGCTGAAAAGTGGCATCATGTGCATGGAATCACAGAGTCAAGCAGGGTGGAGGAGAGCTCCAAGCTCACCAAGCCCCAGGCGTGGCTTCAACACCTCCAGCCACGGCCACTCCACCACCTCCCTGGGCAGCCCATTCCAATGCCAATCACTCTCTCTGACAACAACTTCCTCAGCACATCCAGCCTGGACCTGCCCTGGCACAGCTTCAGGCTGTGTCCCCTTCTTCTGCTGCTGGCTGCCTGGCAGCAGAGCCCAACCCCAGCTGGCTACAGCCTCCCTGCAGGCAGCTGCAGACAGCAATGAGCTCTGCCCTGAGCCTCCTCTGCTGCAGGCTGCACACCCCCAGCTCCCTCAGCCTCTCCTCACAGGGCTGTGCTCCAGGCCCCTCCCCAGCCTTGCTGCCCTTCTCTCAACACCTTCCAGCACCTCAACATCTCTCTGCAATGGAGGAGCCCAGAACTGGACACAGCACTCCAGGGCTGGCCTGAGCAGTGCTGAGCACAGGGGCAGAAGAACCTCCCTTGTCCTGCTGCCCACACTGCTCCTGAGCCAGCCCAGGATGCCATTGGCTCTGCTGCCCACCTGGGCACTGCTGCCTCCTCTTCAGCTCCTCTCTCCCAGCACCCCCAGGGCCCTCTCTGCCTGCCTGCTCTCAGCCACTCTGGCCCCAGCCTGCAGTGCTGCTTGGGGTTGTTGTGGCCAAAGTGCAGAACCCTGCCCTTGGCCTTGTTCAGTCTCATCCCCTTGGCCTCTGCCCACCCATCCAGCCTGGCCAGGTCCCTCTGCAGGGCTCTGCTACCCTCCAACAGCTCCACAGCTGCTCCTAGCTTGGTGTCATCTGCACACTCACTGCTGCTGGACTCAATCCCCTGCTCCAGATCATCAATACAGATATTTGGGGAACATTAGGCCAAAAAAGGCTGCAAAACCCAGTAGAGCTCCCTTCCCTTCTTGTATTTTTAGCATCAGACCAAGCACATGAGCTTGTTTCATCCACTCCAGCCAGCCTGTGGCAATTGGCACTTCAGTGCTGCCTCACAGCTGCACAGGAGGACATCCTTTTAGCAGCACAGTGCAAAGAACAGGAATGAATTCATGCAGGAAGCATCATGTCAGTGCTGCTGCTGCCAATCCAAACAGACTTAGGCAGTAATGCTCTCTGCTAAGAGCATCTTGGTCTCACTTAGTGTGTGGTGCTTCGTTACAGGCAGCACGATTGCAGTGCAGCCTCAGTGCCTTGATGAAGGAGTTGCTATCTGCTTAAAAGGTTACTAATTAGTCCTGGGGAATCTCTTCTGGTTTGTTCCCATCAATATGTTGGCAGAGAGGCTTAAGTGCTCTTGGTGGAGGTCTAGTGCTAGGATGTGAGCACAGGAGAGAGAGAGAGAGAGGAAAACACTTTCAACTGAAGACTCAGAAGTTAATAAAGAGATCTAAAGTGAAGAACCACAGAACCACAGAGCAGCAGGGCTTGGGAGGGACCTGAAAAGACTGTCCAGTCCAACCCCCCCTGCCAGCCCAGAATCACTTAGAGCAGGTCACAGCACAGGGCCAAATCAAAATTCTTCCAAGTGAAACCCTTCTGAGGGAAAGAGGAACCAAAAGAGGCTCACCAAGGACAAGTGCAGAGTCCTGCACCTGGGCAGGGATAATAAACTGCAGCAGCACAGGCTGGGAGGGGACTGCTGGAGAGCAGCCCCAAGGAGAGGGACCTGGGAGTGCTGGGGGAGAGCATCCCTGGCACAGCAATGTGCCCTGGGGGCCAAGAGGGCAATGGGGTCCTGGGGGGCATTGAGCAGAGTGTGTCCAGCAGATCCAGGGAGGTTCTCCTGCCCTCTGCTCTGCCCTGCTCAGACCTCATCTTGAATACTGTGTTCAGTTTTGGGCTCCCCAGTTGAAGAGGGACAGGAACTGCTGGAGAGGGTCCAGCAGAGGGCTATGAGGATGATGAGGGGACTGGAGCAGTGCCTGGTGAGGAGAGGCTGAGTGACCTGAGGCTGCTCAGTCTGGAGAAGAAAAGACTGAGAGGGGATTGAATCAATGTTTTTAAGTATCTGAGGGCTGGGGGTCAGCAGGGGGGGGGGACAGGCTCTGCTCACTGCTCCCTGGCACAGGACAAGCAGCAATGGATGGAAGCTGCAGCACAGGAGGTTCCAGCTCAGCACAAGGGGGAACTTCTTGCCTGGAAGGGTCCCAGAGCCCTGGCACAGGCTGCCCAGAGAGGTTGTGGAGTCTCCTTCTGTGGAGCCTTTCCAGGCCTGTCTGGATGTGTTCTGTGTGCCCTGAGCTGGACTGTGTGGTCCTGCTGTGGCAGGGGAGTTGGGCTCGAAGGTCTCTTTGGGTCCCTTCCAACCCCTGACATCCTCTGATCCTGTGATGCTGATGATGAACTCTGGCAGGGAAAACAAAACCACCACAGCAGAAGCCATAAGGTGATCACATGGAGCTGTATGTCCATTTGCTGTATGTGCCTTATCTTCCTTCCCTTTTGTCCTCAGAAGGCTCAGGCTTGACTTCAGTGTTTAACACAGGAGAGAAGCCACAGGGAAATTTCCAGGCAGAAGAATGCTGGTTCCAGTACAATATGGGTATTTGATCCTTTCTCCTTTGCTGTTCTCCTCTGACAGGAATTGAACCCTGTTGGTGGGGTGGGACGACAAGAACTGTCCTGCCTCTGGCAAGAAGAGCTTGGGAGTTGTTTGATGGTCTTACCCCATTTCTTTTTCTTCCCACGCCTAAGGTTAAATGCAAGACCATTAACTTGATGTCAAGTGCCACAGCTCTTAGTTGTTAAGCACCCAGGCTCCAGCTGCCATTTAAAACCCAGCCCAGGCTGCCTTTTGAGTTGTCTCCACAGGGAGAGACATCTGCACCTCTGGACACACCTCAACCCCTCAGCGTTCTTCTTGGAGTAAGGGGCCCAAAAGTGAACCCAGTATTTGAGGTGAGGCTGAGTAGAGGGGAACCATCACTGCCCTGCCCTGCTGGCCATAGCATTGCTGATGTAGGCTCCTCACCAGCTCTGGTCTCCAGACCCTTCAGCAGCTGCTTTGCCCTTCTCTGGGCTTGCTCCATTAACTCAATGCTCTTCATTTCGTTACAGAATGAAAGCACTGAAAAGAGATGTTGGCCAAACTCTAGAAGCAGGTCGAACTGGAGCACTGTAGAGGGATGAGTACAACCTACCTAAAAGGAACTTAATTTTCCTCCATTTTCAGACAGAAAGTAAGAAAGTTTCAGAAGTAAGAAAGTTTCTTCTTGGGCAGTGGAAGGAATTAGAATTCAGAACGTGCCTCTACCTGCAGGAACAAGTTCTGCACCAGGAGGGTGCTGGAGCACTGACACAGGCTGCCCAGGGAGGTGCTTGAGGCCCCATCTCTGGAGATCATAGAGTCATAGAATGGTTTAAGTTGGCAGTGACCTCAAAGATCATCCAGTTCCAACCCCCAATATTCCAAGTGAAGCTCTACAGGCCTCTGAGCAACCTGAGCTGGTGGAGGATGTCCCTGCTGAGTGCAGGGGGAGTTGAGTTAGGTGACCTTTGGAGATGCCTTCCAACCCAGACCATCCTGTGGTTCCATGACTGTATGATGGGACCTCCACCACACTCTAGCACTCCTTGCTGAGACCTCCACCACACTTCAGTAGCTGTCCTGCCCTGCTCTGGGCTTGCTCCATTAACTCAATGCTCTTCATTTCAGAGTGAGAACAATAAAAAGAGCTGTTGGCCATCCCTAGAAGCAAGTCTAAGCAGGAGTATTGCAGAGGGATGAGTACTGAAAAGTAACTTAATTTCCCCAATTTTCAGGAAGTAAGAAAGTTTCTTCTTGGGCAGTGGAAGGAATTAGAATTCAGAACATGTCTCCATCTGCAGGAACAAGTTCTGCACCAGGAGGGTGCTGGAGCACTGACACAGGCTGCTGCCCAGGGAGGTGCTTGAGGCCCCAACTCTGGAGATCATAGAGTCATAGAATGGTTTAAGTTGGCAGTGACCTCAAAGATCATCCAGTTCCAACCCCCAATATTCCAAGTGAAGCTCTACAGGCCTCTGAGCAACCTGAGCTGGTGGAGGATGTCCCTGCTGAGTGCAGGGGGAGTTGAGTTAGGTGACCTTTGGAGATGCCTTCCATGATTGTATGATGGGACCTCCACCACACAGGACTGTAGAGTGATGAGCACTGAAAAGTAACTTCATTTCCCCCATTTTCAGACAGTAAGAAAGTTTCTCCTTGGGAAGGGGAAGGAATTGGAATGCAGAACATGTCTCTCTCTGCAGTTTAAGCAGAGTCATTTTGTCTAATCATGTCTTATATGCTCCTTCCCTTTGACGTTGTGAATTTTCTGCAGTGGAGAAGGGAAAAGCAACAAAACAACAACAGCAGCAACAACAAACAGACCAAACTGACAAAGGTGCAAAATGTTTCAGAACAGAGATTCTCAAAGCTGTCATTCACAGCTGTGCCTCTTCAAATCCATCCCATTCAAAGCCCCCAGCTTGATGGGGGAACCTGTGGCGTCGACATTGCCATCATTAAATGTTAATGATCCTCTCCAGCAGTTTTGGTGTAGCTGCATTTTGACAGGGCTGACAAAATGAGTGCCCACTGAAATGCACTTTGTGGTGCTTTGGACATTTGGGTTGGTTTTAGGTTGGGTTTTTTCTCTTCTTTTCCCCATAAAGTTTTCTTACCAATTCTGATGCATATTTTCTTAGCCCTGAGCTTTACTTCAGCTTCAGAGCTTCTTGTCTGAGGTGATTTGGATTTCTTCCGCTCCATGGTCTGGAGGGCAGGTTTAGACTGGAGGTTAGGAATCACAGAATCAGGCAGGGTTGGAAGGGACCACAAGGAGCAGCCAGTCCCAACCCCCCTGCCATGCCCAGGGACACCCTACCCTAGAGCAGGCTGCACACAGCCTCAGCCAGCCTGGCCTGAAACACCTCCAGCCATGGGGCCTCAACCCCCTCCCTGAGCAACCCATTCCAGCCTCTCACCACTCTCCTGCTCAACAACTTCCTCCTCACCTCCAGCCTCACTCTCCCCACCTCCAGCTTTGCTCCATTCCCCCCACTCCTGGCACTATGAAGAGAAATGAACTCTTTGCAGTGGGAAGTGGTGAGAGGTGGTGGAGTCACCATCCCTGGGGGTGTTCAAGCCAAGCCTGGATGAGGCACTTAGTGCCATGGTCTGGTTGACTGGATAGGGCTGGGTGCTAGGTTGGACTGGGTGAGCTTGGAGGTCTCTTCCAACCTGGTTGATTCTATGAGTCTATGACAGGAGAAGAGATTGCCCAGAGAGCTCAGGGATGTCCTCTCTGTGGATGTTTTGGAGGCCAGGCTGCGTGGGACCTTGATCAATGTGTTCTAGTGGAAAGTGTCCCATTGGAACTAGTTGATCTTTGGAGAGCTGAGGGATGCTTCCTTCCCTGCAGCTGTTCAACGCTGGGTTGCATGAAGCTTTGAGCAGCCTGGCTGCTGGAAGGTGTCCTTGGGCATGGCGTGGCAATTACCACTGGATGATCATAGAGTCATAGAATCAGGCAGGTTGGCAGAGAGCTCCAAGCTCAGCCAGCCCAACCTAGCCCCCAGCCCTGCCCAACCAACCAGACCATGGCACTAAGTGCCCCAGCCAGGCTTGGCTTCAACACCTCCAGCCACGGCCACTCCACCACCTCCCTGGGCAGCCCATTCCAATGCCAATCACTCTCTCTGACAACAACTTCCTCATCACATCCAGCCTGGACCAAAATGGATCAAACTCTGTTCCTGAGAGCAAAAATCCTGAGTGCCCCTGGGCAGCTGCTGCCCACACTCAGCCCTGCCCCACTGTGGCCTGTGGAGCTCTGCGTCGCTATGGGCAGCGAGCAGAGGCCTGCTGCATGACCTCATCAGATGCTCCAGAAGTGGATGTGGAGCACTCAGCTGCTCCAGAAGTGGAACTGCAGCACTCAGCTGCTCCAGAAGTGGATCCAGAGATGGATGTGGAGCACTCAGCTGATCCAGAAGTGGATGTGCAGCACTCAGCTGCTCCAGAAGTGGAAGTGGAGCACTCAGCTGCTCCAGAAGTGGATGTGGAGCACTCAGCTGCTCCAGAAGTGGAACTGCAGCACTCAGCTGCTCCAGAAGTGGATCCAGAGATGGATGTGGAGCACTCAGCTGCTCCAGAAGTGGATGTGCAGCACTCAGCTGCTCCAGAAGTGGAAGTGGAGCACTCAGCTGCTCCAGAAGTGGATGTGGAGCACTCAGCTGCTCCAGAGGTGGAACTGGAGCAGACACCTCTGGCACAGCTTGGCACAGCCCTAGGCTGCAGCTTAGCTTTGACTGTCACAGCCCAGTCCCTCGTGGCAGAGGCAGTGGAGGAGGCACTGCGTGAGGTCCTCTGGGGGGACCTGGGGATGATTGAGGGGCAGCCCCCAGCTGCCACCTGCCAGACCCCATCTCGACGCCGCTCTGGGGCAGGCATCCTCAGGCGGCTGAGCAAAGGCCTGCGCAGGGCACGCAGGGGCTTCCTGTCTGCCTTGTGCATGGCACAGCAGGACCAGCTGGCACCTGGCCTAGGGTAAGCAGCTCCAAAGAGCATTCTCTGCCTCACCTGGGGGGGGGCAGGAGGGGCAGAGAGAGGGGAGTTTGGTCAGCAGCAGGGCTGAGGCTGAATGCAAAAGAGGTTCCCTGGCAACAGATGAGAGTTCAAGAGCTCCAGAGGCCCAAGAGCCCCAAAGCTCCAGTTCAGGAGCTCAAGAGCCCCAAGAACACCGAGAGCTGCAAGAGCTTCTGCCTGAGCTCTCAGCTTCAGCTCTGCACTTCCCTACCACAAATCTCCCACCAACAGGCAGAAGGAAGACTGCAAGATCCAGAGGAACAGGAGGAGCAGCAGGGCTGGACCTTGGGACCAGGGAGACATCGCTGGGACCAGGGAGACATCGTTGAGACCCTCCTGTTGTTGGTAGCTACAAGACCTCTTCCCCTTTCCTCTCTTCCCTTCTCCCCTTTTCTCTCTTCCTTTCTCCCCTTTCCCTTCTCCTCCCTGTTTTGAGAGCTGAACAATAAAGTTTGGCTGTTGATTGAGGTAAAACCCCTGGCTGTGATTTGCCTGTGTTTGGCACTGGGAGATGGCCCTAATGAACCACCTCGAGTCCACCGCTGGCACCCCAGCACCCAGAGGTGGCAGCTGGCCCTGAGGTGCCACCTGGCCTTGCCCAGTGCCTGTTCATCAGGAAGATGGCACCCGAGGGACTGAGGCCATCCTGCTTTGGTGCCATCGATGGCTGTGGGTGCTGGGATGGCCTCATGCTGGGCACCC
This sequence comes from Tricholaema leucomelas, assembly GCA_013400475.1. Taxonomy (NCBI): domain Eukaryota; kingdom Metazoa; phylum Chordata; class Aves; order Piciformes; family Lybiidae; genus Tricholaema lacrymosa; species Tricholaema leucomelas. The sequence goes on from WAAF01005809.1 coordinate 48,402, forward strand.
CCCTGGCAATCCACTCCTGCATCTGAAACGTTCATCCACTGATGCTTTCCTCTCTCCCTGGGGCTGTGACTCTTCATGCACCCAGCTCATGGCTATGGCTGAGACCCACTCAGTGCCCAGCTCCGTGGGGACAGGCTGGCACCTGGGCATGCCACAGGGGAGGTTTTGGCTGGACATTAGGAAAAGCTTTTTGAAGTGAAGAGTGATCAGGCATTGGCAGGGGCTGCCAGGGAGCTGCTGAGGCACAAAGCCTCAGTTAAAGGCCATTTCCATGTGGTGCTTGGGGTATGGTTTAGGGGAGAGCTTCACAGGAGGGTTCTTGGATCCTGATGATCCCACAGGGCTTTTCCAACCGGAGTGCTGCTGTGGTCCGGTGCCAGCTCGTAGCCACAGAAGCCCAGGTGACACAGGAGGCCAATGGCATCTTGGCCTAGAGCAGGACTGGGACCATAATCCTGCCCCTGTACTGCCACTGGGGAGGCCTCACCTGGAGCACTGAGTGCAGCTCTGGGCCCCACCCTGCAAGAGGTGATAGCGAGGAGCTGTCAATCACATAGAATAGAATCAATCAGGTTGGAAGAGAGCTCCAAGCTCATCCAGCCCAACCTAGCACCCAGCCCTATCCAGTCAACCAGACCATGGCACTAAGTGCCCCATCCAGGCTTTGCTTGAACACCCCCAGGGATGGTGACTCCACCACCTCCCTGGGCAGCCCATTCCAATGCCAATCACTCTCTCTGCCAACAACGTCCTCCTAAGACCCAGCCTATACTTTCCTCGGCACAACTTGAGGCTGTGTCCCCTTGTCCTGTTGCTGGTTGCCTGGGAGAAGAGACCAACCCTACCTGGCTACAACCACCCTCAGGTAGTTGCAGACAGCAATGAGGTCTGCCCTCAGCCTCCTCTTCTCCAGGCTGAACAAGCCCAGCTCCCTCAGCCTCACATAGCACCAAGGCAGGAGATACAGCAACAAAGAGCCAAAAGCCAAGAGTGAAGCCTTTGCAAACAGCCACTTGGGCAACCAAATGGCCCAGTGGGTGCTGAACTGTGACGCTGGCAGGAATCATTTCAGCAGGAGATTGATGTGCTTGGAGACGGAGGCTGAGTCACTGGGACAGAAGCTTCACTGCTGCAGAACAGTGCAGCTGAAGAGCTGCAGGACTCTGCCCAAGGGAATGCATCTGCCTAAAGGCAGTCTGTGCTGAAAGACAGCTCAGAAAACAAAGACTGAAGACAGTAGGGCAGGATCCAGCAGGCTGAAAGTTTTATCCTATCTGACTTACACTTGAGCAGTAAATGCAGCACAGGAATTTCCACCTCAAGATGAGGAAGAACTTGTTGAGTGTAAGAGTGGCAGAGCCCTGGCACAGGCTGCCCAGAGAGGTTGTGAAGTCTCCTTCTCTGAAGCCTTTCCAGCCCTGTCTGGATGTGTTCCTGTGCTACCTGTGCTGGATTCTCTGCTCCTGCTGTGGCAGGGAGGTTGGACCTGAAGCTCTGCAGAGTTGCCTTCCAAGCCCTGACATCCTGGTTAGAGCCTGGCACTGTGTTTTGTTCAGAAACAGATGATTTTATCCAGAGCTACCCAAGCTGGCAGACAGCTCAGTTTACTGCACATTTTTGGTCTCCTCAGTTTTTGAGCTGGCATTGAGGTAGGCATCGACTGGGGGTGAGGAGGGGAGGTTGTGTATTTTCAGTCCATGTGTTGTGCTTTGCTGCTGTGCACTGTGTGCCACTGCCTAGCCGTGGATGCTGCCTCATGCAGATGTGCTAATGCAGTTCTTGCTTTTACCTAACTGCTTTAGGAGTGAGTGGGCTCTGCTCTAGTTGCAGATGTTGCTCCAGGTGGGCTGACAGGAGGGTGGGTTTGGGTCTGTATGTCTATGTGAGTGGGCAGAAGCATGGATCAATTGTAGCATACAATGTACTGAACTGACAACCCAACCCATGTTAGGATTCTGTGATTCTATTATTGCTATGCATTACTGCTTTATGATTGTTGTTGCTGTTATTATCATCAGTAGCAGTAGTAAAGATAGTAATAAAGATAATAACAATGGCTGTGGGGGTTTAGGTTGACCTCATCTGCTCCAACCTCCTGCCGTGCCCAGGGACACCTCTGAACTAGACTCAGCTGCTCAAGGCTTCATCCAACCTGGCCTTGAGCACCCCCAGGCAGGAGGTAGCCACAGCCTCCCTAGGCAGCCTACTCCAGAGTTCCACCACCTGGGTTCTGAGGAACTTCTTTTTCAGCTCCAGGCTCACCCTGCTCTCCCTCAACTCCATTCCCTCTTGTCCTGTTGCTAGACACCCTTAGGATCCTTTCCTGACTGGTTTTGCAGTGGCTGCTAGCTTAGAGTCATAGTATCACAGGATCACAGACTCACTCAGGGTTGGAAGAGACCACAAGGATCATCCAGCTCCAATCCCCCTGCCATGCCCAGGGACACCTCACACTAGAGCAGGCTGCCCACAGCCTCAGCCAGCCTGGCCTGAAACACCTCCAGGGATGAGGCTTCCACCACCTCCCTGGGCAACCCCTTCCAGGCTCTCACCACCCTCATGCTGAAGAATTTCTTCCTAACCTCCAGTCTGAATCTCCCCATTTCCAGCTTGGTTCCATTCCCCCCAGTCCTATCACTCCCTCACAGGCTAAAAAGTCCCTCCCCAGCTTCCCACAGGGGTTTGTGCTGTGGCAGACTGCTCGTAAGCCTCATGCTGAAGAACTTCTTCCTAATCTCCAGTCTGAATTTATCAATTTCCAGCTTGGTTCCGTTCCCTCCCAGTCCTATCACTCCCTGACAGCCTGAAAACTCCCTCCCCAGCTTCCCACAGGGATTTGCATTGTGGCAGACTGCTCACAACTGAGCTGGAACGGGAAGAAGAGGGAAGTGAGGTGAGAAGGTCTGGTGATGATGCCAAATTCTTTCAGAGTGTGGAGTCAGGAACCTGAAGGAAGAGCGCAGGGTGAAGCTGCCTTGCAGTAGCAGGGCAGGCAAGATGCACTTCTGACAAGTGTAAAGTGCTGCTGGCTAGGGAAAACAAACCCATTGCTGCTGCCTATGCAGTGAGGAGACTTAAATTAGTCCTCACTATTCAAGGGAGAGGTCTGAGAGCCATTGTATCATCTCAGCCAGGCAGCAGCAGCTGGCGGGGCAGCGCTGGGCAGAAAAGTAAATCAGGTTCTGAGAAGTGGGAGAAGAATTGAGAGGAAAGCAGGAGATGCCTTTGTGCCACTGCTGTCCTCTGCAGCTTGGATGCTGTTTGCAGTTCTGTTTATAGTCATAAAATATTAGAAATGGAGAAGGGGCAGAAAAGGGCAACAGCTAAGATAAATAGCCTGAAATGCCTTCTGCCTAGGGAAAAAAAAGACATCAAACAGCTTTGGATGCTCTGGGCTGAATAGGAAATGGATAATGAGCAGCAAGGCAGTGAATGAAGAGGAGAATGCTTATTCATTCTGCCTCACAGCACGGGAACCAGGCACAGCCAAAGGAGAGCTGGAGCAGGCTTAAGGCACCAAATTAGGAAATAAGTAGATTCATATTTTGTAAGGAACTAAGTAGATCGATTTTGTTAAACAAATTAGTGCATAGATATAAATAAATATGTATTTTAAAATAGGTAAATAAATTGCCAGCCAGAGGGAGCTGGGCAGGCTGCAGAGGTGGGCACAGGCCAAGCTCAGGAGGCTCAACAAGACCAAGGGCAAGGTCCTGCAGCTGGGTCGAGGCAATGCCAAGCACCAATCCAGGCTGGGCAGTGCCAGGCTGGAGAGCAGCCCTGAGGAGAGGGACTTGGGGGTGCTGCTGGAGGAGAAGCTCAACAGGAGCCAGCAGTGTGCACTTGCAGCCCAGAAAGCCAAGCAGAGCCTGGGCTGCAGCAGCAGAAGTGTGGCCAGCAGGGCCGGGGAGGGGATTCTCCCCCTCTGCTCTGCTCTGCTGAGACCCCACCTGGAGTACTGCATCCAGCTCTGGAGCCCCTGGGACAAGAGGGCTGTGGAGATGCTGGAGAGTGTCCAGAGCAGGGCCAGGAGGGTGCTGAGAGGGCTGCAGCAGCTCTGCTGTGAGCACAGACTGAAAGAGTTGGGGCTGTGCAGGCTGGAGCAGAGGAGGCTCCCAGGGGACCTTCTTGTGGCCTTCCAGGATCTGAAGTGAGCTACAAAAAAGCTGGGGAGGGACTTTTGAGGCTGCCAGGGAGTGCCAGGAGTGGGGGGAATGGAGCAAAGCTGGAGGTGGGGAGAGTGAGGCTGGAGATGTAAGTATATGTTTTTAAAGAAATAAGTCCATCTATTAATTGAGGAAAGAAATAAATGGAGATATTGATCAAGATATAAGTCTGCTTTTGAAAAAGAACTATGCATGCCTTTTAAAAAGACACAGCTGTGTGTGCATTGTGCAATAACTAAGTATACTGCATGGCTTTAAAAGAAATAAGTGTATATATCTTAAAGGATGAAGTGTATCATAGAATGGTTTAGGTTGGAAGGGACCTCAAGGCTCATCCAGCTCCAAACCCCTGCCATAGGCAGGGACACCTCCCACTAGAGCAGGCTGCTCAAGGCCTCATCCAGCCTGGCCTTAAACACTTCCAGGGAGGTTGTGGAGCACAGAAGCACAGAATGTGATCTTTGATCACATTCGGTGCTTCTGTGCTCCACAACCACCCTGGAAAATCTGTGCCAGTCTCTCACCACCCTCAACCTGTGCCAGTCTCTCACCACCCTCACTGTATGCCAGTCTCTCACCACCCTCAACCTGTGCCAGTGTCTCCCCACCCTCACTGTAAAGAACTTCCTCCTAACATCCAGTCTAAATCTCCCCTCTGCCAGCTTAAACCCATTCCCCCTCGTCCTGACATTCCCAGACCTTATATATATATATTTAAGGGAAAAGGTACAGATATTTTGAAAGAAATAAGGACATATATATGTATTTAAGGAGAAAAATATACACATGTCCATATATATATGTCTGTATCTATTGAAACTTCCAGTGCTGTGCACTGCACCCTTCAGAGCATAATTCACAAGCACAGGATCATAGAACCACAGAATCAGTCAGGGTAGGAAGGGACCACAGGGAGCAGCCAGTTCCAATCCCCCTGCCATGCCCAGGAGCACCTCACACTAGAGCAGGCTGCACACAGCCTCAGCCAGCCTGGCCTGAAACACCTCCAGGGATGAGGCTTCCACCACCACCTCCCTGGGCAACCCATTCCAGGCTCTCACCACTCTGATGCTGAACAACTTCTCCCTAACAAACATCCAGTCTGAATCATAGAATCACAGAATCAGTCAGGGTTCGAAGGGACCACAAGGCGCAGGCAGTTCCAACCCCCCTGCCATGCCCAGGGACACCCTACCCTAGAGCAGCCTGCCCACAGCCTCAGCCAGCCTGGCCTGAAACGCCTCCAGGGATGAGGCTTCCACCACCACCTCCCTGGGCAACCCATTCCAGCCTCTCACCACTCTCATGCTCAACAACTTCCTCCTCACCTCCACTCTGACTCTCCCCACCTCCAGCTTTGCTCCATTCCCCCCACTCCTGGCACTCCCTGGCAGCCTCAAAAGTCCCTCCCCAGCTTTCTTGCAGCCCCTTCAGATCCTACGAGGCTGCAATGAGGTCTCCTGGGAGCCTTCTCCTCTCCAGACTGTGCAGCCCCAGCTCCCTCAGCCTGTCCCCGCAGCAGAGCAGCTCCAGCCCCCTGCCCATCCTCTTGGACACCTTGCAGCCCCCCCAGATTTTTCCTGCCCTTGGCCCCCGTTTTTTGTCCCCCCGAGGCCTCCTCTCAGGACAGCAAACTCCGGCAGCTGCCCCTTGGACCCGGCGGAGCTGCCTGCATGGGAGAGCTTCACCCCCCTGGGTCTGCCAGCGCAGCCCAGGGCAGGCGCTGACCAAACCTGTCTGCAGAGCACAGCTCAGCCTCGCAGCACAAACTAACCACTGAGCTTAAAAGAGACCTCAACCGCTTTGATGATGTCCTCGGACTACAATGGGCTTGTGAATCTGCACTGAACGCTCTGCTTTCATGTGGAAAGCTCCCCCGGTGAGGCACTGCTCCAGCCTCCCTCTGCTTCTGTTCCTTATTCCTTCCCCTTAGCTCCTGGACTGCAGCAAAGCCTTTGGCACCTCTGCCACAAGCAGCTCCTGGCCCTGCTGGCAGCTCCTGGCTGGGACAGAGTCACTCTGTGCTGGGTCAGGAACTGGCTGCAGGGCTGGGCCCAGAGAGTGGTGGCGAACGGTGCCACATCCAGCTGGCAGCTGGCACCAGTGGTGTGCCCCAGGGATCAGTGCTGGGCACAGTCCTGTTCAGTGTCTGTATTGGTGATCTGGAGCAGGGCATTGAGTCCAGCATCACTAATTTTGAAGATGACACCAAGCTAGGAGCAGCTGTGGAGCTGTTGGAGGGTAGCAGAGCCCTGCAGGGGAGCAGACGTGTGTGCTTAACCCCGGGGGCATCCCTCGGCTCCTCCCAAACAGGTTTGGGATGTGAGGCAAAATTAAACCTTAGCTGGAATCAGAGCCAAATCCATCACTCTGCAGTGTGCAGGCCAGCCTGGAAGGTGTGAAGTGCATAGAAATGCACTGGTGGTGTGCCCCAGGGAGCAGTGCTGGGCACAGTCCTGTTCAATATCTTCACTGATGATCTGGAGCAGGGCATTGAGTCCAGCAGCAGTGAGGCTGCAGATGGCACCAAGCTAGGAGCAGCTGTGGAGCTGTTGGAGGGTAGCAGAGCCCTGCAGAGGGACCTGGCCAGGCTGGATGGGTGGGCAGAGGCCAAGGGGATGAGACTGAACAAGGCCAAGGGCAGGGTTCTGCACTTTGGCCACAACAACCCCAAGCAGCACTGCAGGCTGGGGCCAGAGTGGCTGAGAGCAGCCAGGCAGAGAGGGCCCTGGGGGTGCTGGCAGAGAGGAGCTGAAGAGGAGGCAGCAGTGCCCAGGTGGGCAGCAGAGCCAATGGCATCCTGGGCTGGCTCAGGAGCAGTGTGGGCAGCAGGACAAGGGAGGTTCTTCTGCCCCTGTGCTCAGCACTGCTCAGGCCACCCCTGGAGTGCTGTGTCCAGTTCTGGGCTCCTCCATTGCAGAGAGATGTTGAGGTGCTGGAAGGTGTTGAGAGAAGGGCAGCAAGGCTGGGGAGGGGCCTGGAGCACAGCCCTGTGAGGAGAGGCTGAGGGAGCTGGGGGTGTGCAGCCTGCAGCAGAGGAGGCTCAGGGCAGAGCTCATTGCTGTCTGCAGCTGCCTGCAGGGAGGCTGTAGCCAGCTGGGGTTGGGCTCTGCTGCCAGGCAGCCAGCAGCAGAAGAAGGGGACCCAGCCTGAAGCTGTGCCAGGGCAGCTCCAGGCTGGATGTGCTGAGGAAGTTGTTGTCAGAGAGAGTGATTGGCATTGGAATGGGCTGCCCAGGGAGGTGGTGGAGTGGCCGTGGCTGGAGGTGTTGAAGCCAAGCCTGGCTGGGGCACTTAGTGCCATGGTCTGGTTGGTTGGGCAGGGCTGGGGGCTAGGTTGGGCTGGAGGAGCTTGGAGCTCTCTGCCAACCTGGCTGAGTCTGTGATTCTATGATTCTATGACTGAGACAAAGCATTGCCACACAGAGATGCAGGATGGGTTGGTAAGAGCTGAGTGGAAACGAAAAACAACCAACAACAAACACAAAGAAGAAATTCTTCTTCTAAGGAAAAAATAAATTAATATATTTCCTTTCATTAACATATTTGATGTAATTCATTTATTTCCTTCCATTAATATATTTGATGTAATTCATTTATTTCCTTCCATTAATATATTTGATGTAATTCATTTATCTTCTGTCATTAATATATTTGATGTAATTCATTTATTTGCTTCCATTAATTTATTTGATGTAGTTTATTTATTTCCTTTCATTAATACATTTGATGTAATTCATTTATTTTCTTTCATTCAGATCTTTTATTTCATTCATTTCTTTTCCTTTCCTTTAGATATTTCCATCCATTTATTTCCTTTCATTAATACAGTTTATTTTATTCCTATATTTTATTTCCTTCTCTTTTTCTTCCACTAAGATATTTTCTTTAACTCCTCTATTTTATTTCCCTAATGTATTTTATTCTCTTTCAAAGATGCATTGAATATTGTGCTCAAAAAAAACCCCTCAACCACGACAACAAAAACCCAAGAAAAAACCCCAAAGCAGAGAGAAAACCAAACAAAAATCCATGCAAGTGGCCAAGGTCTGCCCAGAGAGGTTCAGGAATTTCAGTCCAACCCCAGAAGCCCACAGCCAGAGGTGATTTTTGCTGCACTGATTTACTCCTTGCAGCTGTCTTAGTGTGCGCTGGAACCGGGCAGAGGAAAGGGTTTGCTTTTCAGTTCAGGACTAGATGAGAGCTGCAAAGAAGAAAAGAGGTAGAAATATCCCACTGAGAGCCCAGAGATGAAGGAAGCAGCCCCCAGGAGGAGAGCAGGGAGCTGGAGCAGCTGAAAGAAGGAAGGAGCACATCATTTCAGAAGGGCTGTATGGGATCTGCTCATCCATCACTGCTGAAGGGAACCTCACATCCCAGCATAAGCTTTATCTTAAACAAAAGCTTTTATTTAGGTATGTCCTTAAAAGATGATTATTTTTCCATCCTCCCCCACCAACTCTTCCAGAGAAATTCAGAGAGTCAGCCAGGTTGGAAGGGAATTCTAAAGGCCACCAGGTCCAACCAGTACAGGCTGGGAGGTGATCTGCTGGAGAGCAGCCTCAAGGAGAGGGACCTGGCAGTGCTGGGGGAGAGCATCCCTGGCACAGCAATGTGCCCTGGGGGCTAAGAGGGCAATGGGATCCTGGGGAGCATTAAGCAGAGTGTGTCCAGCAGATCCAGGGAGGTTCTCCTGCCCTCTGCTCTGCCCTGTAACCAGTTCCTAATGCACCTCACTGCCTGCTCTGCCATCCCACACCTCCTGAGCCTGGGAGATGGTGTCGAAGGCCTTGCTAAGGGGAAGGTAGACTACACCCACTGCTCTCCTTGGGCAAGCTGTTGTGTGGTTCCAGCACCCAGCAGAGTTTACTCTGCCTTTGTGCTGAAGCCAAAAGGTGGGAAGAAGGCAGATATTAGCACCCAGCTTGGCAGAGTCAGATTATAGTTGCACTCAACGATCCTCAAGGTCTTTTTCCCAGCTGGAAGGATCTTGTGCTGCAGGTGTGTTGTGACTGCTGTGTCATCAGAGCTGCAGAGTGGTGCTAAGAGGGGGGAAAAAGAGAGCAGTGGTGTAAATATAGTGTCAGAGTGGAGAGACTCACAGCTGGCCCATCACTGAGAGCCACTACAGAAACCAGGGCACCTCAGCCAGCTGCTGCAGCACATCTGTGTGTATAAATATTGTGTGGTGCTTGCTTGGCACCATAAATCTGTTTGGGGCTGATCCTTACCAGTGTAAGTTTTCCCACTGCTGGATCTTTGCCATTTAGCAGCAGAGTTAACAGCTCTGGAAGTCAGCATCTTATTTGGGTCAGAAATGAGGAAGGCAGAGTGGATTATTTGTACTGATTTAGTGTCCCTTATTTACATATCTGTGACCTATTTTCCTGAACAGATGTGGGAACAGCCTCCATATGGGCAGGAGATTTATTTTTGCATGGGAACCTCTTGTGGTGTGTTTTTGGCTTGCTGCATGACAGAAACCATTCCTAAACTAAGGAAACCAAAGTTTAACCTCCTCTTTCACTGTGCTCTCTTCCACACTGTCTCCTTCAGTTTGCTGTAGTTCCCCACTGCTCACAACCTCAGATTTGGGGAAAAAAACGATGAACCTCCTCCTGATTGTTGATGTAACAGCTCTAAGTTGTAGCCTTAGGTTGGAAGGGATGAACCTCCTCCTGATTGTTGATGATCTCCCCACCATGCCCAAGGACACCTCTCAGGTAGACTCAGCTGGTCAAGGTCTCATCCAACCTGGCCTCCAACACCCCAGGCAGGAGGCAGCCATACCCTCCCTGGGCAGCCTGTGCCAGGCTCTCACCACCCTCACACTCAACAACATCTTCCTCAGCTCCAAACCATTCCCCCTCGGCCCGGCTCAGACCCCCTCAGCACAAGGACTCCTGTAGGATCCCTTCAGCTCTTGGCAAGCAGCTCTGAGGTCCTCCTGGAGCCTTCTCCTCTGCAGGCTGCACCCCCCCAGCTCCCTCAGTCTGTGCTCACAGCAGAGCTGCTCCTAGGAGGGTGCAGAATTACAAAGGAAATGCTATTCTTGTAGAGCAGCAAAGGTTGGAAGGGACCTCACAGCACATTGTCTGCGACATTGACTCTGGTGAATCATCTCAGATAGCTGAGGTATGCTGGACAGTATCAGATCTTTCCAGGTCACCCTTGCTTTGAAGATAACTCTTCGAAGTTTAATTGGAGAGATAAAGAATATCGTTCGACAGGTGGGCAGGATCAGATTGTGTCCATTCGGAAGAGGTGAGTGGGGTTTGTACAGCCTGAAAGAGCTCTGAAGCTTTAGAAGGGGTGGGGAAGACAATGGGAGGGTATGCAAAGTGCTGACAGACCACAGACAGGGATGCTTAAGGCTTTGTGCCTCACAAGTAGCCATTTAGACAGCAGAATGCTTTCATTTCCTCCTGAAAAATGCTTTGTTCAGGCACGCCTGCAGCCCTGCAGAGCTCCAATGTCTGCGGAGTCGCCCCAGAGCAGAGGAGCACACGTGCAGGGTGCTTTCAGAATAGAATAGAATAGAATAGAATAGAATCAATCAGGTTGGAAGAGAGCTCCAAGCTCATCCAGTCCAACCTAGCCCCCAGCCCTATCCAGTCAACCAGACCATGGCACTGAGTGCCTCATCCAGGCTTTTCCTGAACACCCCCAGGGACGGTGACTCCACCACCTCCCTGGGCAGCCCATTCCAATGCCAATCACTCTCTCTGCCAACAACTTCCTCCTAACATCCAGCCTAGACCTCCCCCAGCACAACTTGAGACTCTGTCCCCTTGTTCTGTTGCTGGTTGCCTGGCAGAAGAGACCAACCCCACCTGGCTACAGCCTCCCTTCAGGTAGCTGCAGACAGCAATGAGCTCTGCCCTGAGCCTCCTCTGCTGCAGGCTGCACACCCCCAGCTCCCTCAGCCTCTCCTCATAGGGTTTGTGTTCCAGGCCCCTCCCCAGCTTTGTTGCCCTTCTCTGGACACCTTCCAGCACCTCAACATCTCTCTGCAATGGAGGAGCCCAGAACTGGACACAATACTCAAGGTGTGGCCTGAGCAGTGTTGAGTACAGGGGTAGAAGAACCTCCCTCGTCCTACTGGCCACACTTCTGCTGGGGAGAAACAAAACCTGGCACTTGGATATCACCAAACAGGCTTTTATCACAGGTGGTCTACACACAGCTCACCTGTGCAATCTGGTAACAGCTGCTGAAAATCTCTTAGGCTGGAGACGACTCCAGGAGAGTGGTCAGGGATTGGCACAGGCTGCCCAGGTTGGTGCTGGAGTCCTCATCCCTGGAGGTGTTCAAGAAACCTGTGGCCATGGCGCTTGGGCAGGAGGCTCAATGGCCATGGTGGGGTTAGGTGGATGGTTGGACTGGACGAGCTTAGAGGGCTTTGGCAGCCAAAACAGTTCTGTGATTCTGAATTTCAGGTCTAGCCTTAAGGTCCAAGGTCCTTAGAATCCTTTTTTTTTCCCCTCTAGAATCCTTTTTTTCCTCTTAGAATCCTTTTTCCCTCTTAGAATCCTTTTTTTTTTCCCCTAGAAGAAAGTGTTCTCCTTTCTTACAGAAGAAAAATAGAATAAAGAGAAAAATTAAAAGAAGAAAAAAGATTTAAAAAGGATAAAAAGAATGAAGGAAAAAAAGACAAAGAAAAAATAAAGGATGAGAAAAGAAAAAGAATGCAGAAAAAAAAAAGGACAAAAGAAAGAGAAAAAAGCTAAAAGCAAACAGATGAAAAAAGATTTTAAAAGGATAAAAAGAATGAAGAAAAAAAAGAAAAAATAAAGGAAGAAAAAAGAAAAAAATGCAGAAAAAAAGACAAAAGAAAGAAAAAGAAAAAAGCAAAAAGCTAAAAAATGAAAAAAGATTTTGAGAGGATAAAAAGAATGAAGAAAAAAAAGACAGAATGAAAAAATAAAGGAAGAAAAAAAAGAATGCAAAAAAAAGACAAAAAAAAGCTAAAAGATGAGAAAAGATTTTAAAAGGATAAAA
>WAAF01005810.1:6953-17808 GCA_013400475.1 Tricholaema leucomelas
AAGAGAAGAGAAGAGAAGAGAAGAGAAGAGAAGAGAAGAGAAGAGAAGAGAAGAGAAGAGAAGAGAAGAGAAGAGAAGAAAAGAGAAGAAAAGAGAAGAAAAGAGAAGAAAAGAGAAGAAAAGAAAAGAAAAGAAAAGAAAAGAAAGGAAAAGAGAAAAGGAGATAAAAGAGAAAAGGAGATAAAAGAGAAAAGGAGATAAAAAAGAAAAGGAGATAAAAAAGAAAAGAGAGAAGAAAGGAAAGGAAAGGGAAAGAAAAGGAGAGTAAAGGCCACAGAAGAGAGCAGACTGCGAAGTGACTTGAGCCCAGAGGCATACTTTCTGCACGAGCAGTGGGGGAGGCCAGCTCTATCCCCCAGTTGGTTCTAGAAGGAGCCATTTAGGTCCATTCACACAGACCCCTACCACACGTGTGTCAACTTCAGCTTTTTTACCATCACTCTAAGAAAGCAAAAGAGGCTGGAATCAGTGGAATTAAAACTGGAAACAAGTCCCCCTGAAGCAGTGCAGTTGTTAAGGCCTCTGGAAAGGGCTACAACATTGGAATACTGAACAAAAAAAAACCCAAACCAGCACAAATGCAGCAATAATTTATCCCAATAACACAAACTTCAGCTCAAGAGTTCCTATTAAGTGCATGCAACCAAGAGCAATGGGGGAGGGAAAGACCACAGCACCTGGATGGCTGGGATTAGACATAATGAGAAGGGAAAAAAGCAGGCATGAAATGTTAGCAGAGAGCAGCTCCCTGAGCCGCCTGCTTATGCAATCCATTTACAGCCCCGAACGGCTTCGGCGGTGGAGTCTCTGGAGGAAGCAGCAGCACAGCAGGCTGCCTTGCAACACCGACTCCAGGAAGTCATCAATCAGCCCCAGCAGAGTCAGGCTGAGGTTCTGCCCAGATGGGAGGTTATCAGCAGAAAATAATGTTCCTGCTGAAAATGAAAACATAGCCAAAGTGGAACTAAAAATGTCTGTTCAACATCTTTATTGATGATCTGGAGCAGGGGATTGAGGCCAGCATCAGTAAGTTTGTGGATGACACCAAGCTAGGAGCAGGTGTTGATCTGTGGGAAGGTAGGAGAGCCCTGCAGAGGGACCTGGCCAGGCTGGATGGGTGGGCAGAGGCCAATGGGATGAGACTGAACAAGGCCAAGTGCAGGGTTCTGCACTTTGGCCACAACAACCCCAAGCAGCACTACAGGCTGGGGCCAGAGTGGCTGAGAGCAGCCAGGCAGAGAGGGAGCTGGGGGTGCTGGGAGAGAGGAGCTGAAGAGGAGGCAGCAGTGCCCAGGTGGGCAGCAGAGCCAATGGCAGCCTGGGCTGGCTCAGGAGCAGTGTGGGCAGCAGGACAAGGGAGGTTCTTCTGCCCCTGTGCTCAGCACTGCTCAGGCCACCCCTGGAGTGCTGTGTCCAGTTCTGGGCTCCTCCATTCAAGAGAGATGTTGAGGTGCTGGAAGGTGTCCAGAGAAGGGCAGCAAGGCTGGGGAGGGGCCTGGAGCACAGCCCTGTGAGGAGAGGCTGAGGGAGCTGGGGGTGTGCAGCCTGCAGAAGAGGAGGCTCAGGGCAGAGCTCATTGCTGTCTGCAGCTCCCTGCAGGGAGGCTGTAGCCAGGTGGGGTTGGGCTCTGCTGCCAGGCAGCCAGCAACAGAAGAAGGGGACACAGCCTCAAGCTGTGCCAGGGCAGGTCTAGGCTGGATGTTAGGAGGAAGTTGTTGGCAGAGAGAGTGATTGGCATTGGAATGGGCTGCCCAGGGAGGTGGTGGAGTGGCCGTGCCTGGAGGTGTTGAAGCCAAGCCTGGCTGGGGCACTTAGTGCCATGGTCTGGTTGCTTGGCCAGGGCTGGGTGCTAGGTTGGGCTGGCTGAGCTTGGAGCTCTCTTCCAACCTGGTTGATTCTGTTCTATTCTATTCTAAAAAGGATGCTCAAATACCCGATCCGACTGCATCCTTGTTGTGATCGGCAGCGTTAACTCAACCCCCACCCTGGATGCTCATAACCTTCCTCTGAAGGTCCTGTGGAGACACAGCAGTGGTGGTGGTTGTATTTCAGCCTGGCAAGATGACACACCAGCCAGAAATCAGCAAGCTCTTACATGAACCAGGCAGCTGTGACTGGAAATGAAATGACTAAGCCCCGAGTCATAGGAAAAATCCACATGGGGTCAGGGCGAGCAGCTGTGCTATAAGAGTTGGGGCTCTGCAGCCTGGAGAAGAGAAGGCTTCCAGGAGACCTTGGAGTGGCCTTCCAGTAGCTGAAGGGGGCTACAGGAGGGCTGGGGAGGGACTATTGACAGGTCTTGTAATGGCAGGATGAGGAGGAATGGGTTTGAACTGGCAGAGGGGAGATTGGAACTGGATGTTAGGAAGAAGTCTTTTGCAGTGAGGGTGGTGAGACACTGGCACAGGTTGCCCAGGGAGGTTGTGGAGCACAGAATCACCCAATGTGATCAAAGATTCTGTGCTCCAGAACCTCCCTGGAGGTGTTCAAGGCCAGGTTGGATGAGGCCTTGAGCAACCTGTTCTAGTGGGAGGTGTTCTTGCCTATGTTGGGGGGTTGGAACTGGCTGATCTTTGAGGTCCCTTCCAACCTAAACCATTCTATGACTCCATTCTGTGGTTCTATGACCTTGCCCCAGCATCCAGCTTCTGCCCTGGCAGGAGGTGTCCAGGAAAGAGCAAGAGAACAAAACACTTGCAGAAAGCTGCTGTCCTGCTATCTCCACATCATTTCTCCTTTAGGAACCTTGACCAGAGGTCACATCCTGCTTTAAAAAGCAATGACCTGCTTGGGCTGGCAATTCGAAGAGCTGAGGGCACTGAAAGTGATACAACTGCCAGCAAAGGAGCACACATCATAGGATCATAGGATCATAGGAAGTTAGGGGTTGGAAGGGACCCAAAGAGCTCATCCAGTCCAAGCCCCCTGCCAGAGCAGGACCAGACAATCTAACACAGATCACAGAGGAACACATCCAGACAGGCCTTGAAAGGCTCCAGAGAAGGAGACTCCACAACCTCTCTGGGCAGCCTCTGCCAGTGCCCTGGAACCCTCACAGTAAAGAAGTTCCCCCTTGTGTTGAGGCATCACACATCTGGAGAGGCATCTCCACACCTGGAAATCAAGAACCAGATCAAATAATGGAAAGCTGAGGTGTGAAGCAAAAGAGATGTGAAACCCTTCAGCCCACCTCAAACCCTGAGGGGAGTTATGAAGCACACAGGTGCTACAGGGGCTCCAGGCTCCTTCTGTCTCAACTATCTGACAGCCAAGAATGCTGGCAGGAAAAGGGCAGGGTTTATTTTCTGGCATCAGCAGAGTGTCTGGAGCAGGGTTTCAAAGGCAAATACAGTGTCAGACAAGAGGGCCAATATTTGCTCTCCCCATGAGTGCTACGCTCACTGTGATCTCCCCCAAGACAAGTCCCAGAGATCATAGCTGACTGCCAGCAGCCACTGAGACGTTGTGGGGTTCCTACCTAGGAGCAGCCCCCTCGAAAGTGGTTTAGCTGCCACCTCCTGGAGCTCTGCCTTGGAGAACAGCACACTGAGGTGTGGAGGTGAAGGGGACAGTTTGCTTTTGGCCACCAGTGCCTACTAAATACAGACAGACTGGCAAGCTCTGCAGCACTATAGAGTCATAGACTCAAGCAGGTTGGAAGAGAGCTCCAAGCTCAGCCAGCCCAACCTAGCACCCAGCCCTGGCCAAGCAACCAGACCATGGCACTAAGTGCCCCAGCCAGGCTTGGCTTCAACACCTCCAGGCACGGCCACTCCACCACCTCCCTGGGCAGCCCATTCCAATGCCAATCACTCTCTCTGCCAACAACTTCCTCCTCACATCCAGCCTAGACCTGCCCTGCCACAGCTTCAGGCTNAGCACTCCAGGGGTGGCCTGAGCAGTGCTGAGCACAGGGCCAGAAGAACCTCCCTTGTCCTGCTGCCCACACTGCTCCTGAGCCAGCCCAGGATGCCACTGGCTCTGCTGCCCACCTGGGCACACTGCTACAACTACCTGTGGCAACATTCAGCAAGTACCAAATGAAAATATTTTAAAAGGCTGTTTCAAACAAACAAATAAATTCTCTGCATCAAATTTCTGTGAATCTACAACACTTAAAACTATTTTTGTAGGGTCACAGAATGGCTCAGGTTGGAAGATACCTCAGACATCATCCACTCCAACCTCCACACCATGCCCAGGGACACCTCTCAGCTACACTCAGCTGCTCAAGGCCTCATCCAGCCTGGCCTGCAGCACCCCCAGCAAGGAGGCAGCCACAGCCTCCCTGGGCAGCCTGGGCCACACTCTCAGCACCCTCACACTCAAAAACTCCTTCCTCAGCTCCACTCTAAGCCTGCTCTGCCTCAGCTCCAAACCATTGCCCCATGGCCTGTCTCTAGAGCCCCTGATGCAAAGTCCCTCTGCAGCCTTCCTGCAGGCTGCCTTCAGCTCTTGGCAGGCAGCTCTGAGGTGCCCCTGGAGCCTTCTCCTCTGCAGGCTGCACCCCCCCAGCTCCCTCAGCCTGTGCTCACAGCAGAGCTGCTCCAGCCCTTGCAGCATCTTTGTGGCCTCCTCTGGACTCCCTCCAGCAGCTCTGTGTCCTACTTAAGAGCTCAGCATATTCTGGCCATGATGGAGAAGAACACTAAATGAGCAAATCTGCTGTCAGTCTCTTTGGAGGGTGCCTGCAGGTGCTGCACATCTGCTTGTGCACCTAGTGGTAAATATTTGCCAGTGCTCAGGAAAAAAACGAAGGAAGGAATCTTAAACAGGAAGGAAAAGCAAGAAGGGGGTCAGGACAGGGTGATCAAAGAGTCCTGCTAGCAAGGTCAAAACGAAAACACTCAAGGAGATCGATGGAAAGGAAGGAAAATTCGACTTACTTCACTGAAAGCAGCTCAGATGCTGTCCTGGGGAGGAGATTACTCAAGGGCTTCAAGTTAGTGTCTCATTATCATGGCAGCACAGAACCATAGAACCATAGATTCATTGAATCATAGATTCATAGAACAACAGATTCACAGAGTCATAGAATAACAAGTTCCAAGAACCATAGAATCATAGAACCATTGATTCAGAGAATAAAAACTCCATGGAATCACAGAACCACAGAACCAAAGATTCATAGAACCACAGAACCAAAGAACCACAGAACCAAAGATTCATAGAATCACAGAACCATAGAAACATTCAGTTNAGGTGGTGGAGTGGCTGTGCCTGGAGGTGTTGAAGCCAAGCCTGGCTGGGGCACTTAGTGCCATGGTCTGGTTGCTTGGCCAGGGCTGGGTGCTAGGTTGGGCTGGCTGAGCTTGGAGCTCTCTTCCAACCTGCTTGATTTCATGATTCTATGGTCTGGTTGACTGGATAGGGCTGGGTGCTAGGTTGGATTGGATGATCTTGGAGGTCTCTTCCAACCTGCCTGATTCTATGATTCTAAGTAAGAACCATAGAATCACAGCACCATAGAACCACAAATTCATAGAACCATTGAACCATAGAACCACAGATTCATAGAATCATTGAAGCACAGAATCACAGAACCACAGATTCACAGAATCACAGAACCATAGATTCATAGAACATAGAATGGTCTGAGTTGGAAGGGATCTCCAGAAGTCTTCCAGTCCAACCCTCATGTCATCAACAGAGACATCCTCCATTAGATCAGGTTGCCCAGAGCCCTGTTGAGTCTAACCTTGAATATTTCCAAGCATGGGACCTCAACTACCTCCTTGGGCAACCTCCTGGTAAATAATTTCCTTCTAACATCCAACAATTCTGCTCTTCTCTAATGTCAAACCAATGTCCCTTTCCTGTCCCTGCAGCCCTTGGTACAGTCTCTCTGCAGCCTTCCTGTAGCCCCTTTCAGATACTGGAAGGTCAGTACTAGGTCTGCCCTGAGCCTTAGGTCTGCCCTGAGCCTTCTCTTCTCCAGGCTGCACACTCCCAGCTCCCTCAGCCTGTCCTTGTAGCAGAGATGCTTCAACCCCCTGATCATTTTCATGACCTGCCAGTAGCTGAAGAGGGCTACAAGAAGGCTGCAGAGAGACTGTTTGCAAAGGCCTGCAGGGACAGGATGAGGGCAATGGCTTCAAATTAGAGAAGAGAAGATTTAGGTTGGCTGTTAGGAACAAGTGCTGCACCACGAGGATGGTGGAACACAGCAACAGGTTGCCCAGGGAAGTAGCTGAGGCCCCATCCCTGGAGATATTCAAGGTGAGGCTGGACAGGGCTGTGGGCAGCCTGATCTAGCCGAGGATGCCCCTGCTGAGTGTAGAGGGGGTTGAACTGGATGAGCTTTGCAGGTCCCTTCCAACCCAAACCATTCTAAGACTGCCACACTCAGCTGCCCAGCACAAATCTCTGCAGGTTTACTGGGTCTAAGATTAGATTTTGGTGGAAATATTACAGGAGCTGTCCCCATCTCAGGCAGCCTTATTGGACTACAGAGGACAGAAAACCTTTTCCCTGTGAGAAGAATGTTTCTACTCTAAGCACACAGCACAGAACTGCCTTCAGCCACCTCTTACACTGAGTCACCCATGAAAAGAGAGAGGTTTAAGTTACAGGAAAGTGCTTTGCAAACTAAGGAGTGTTGCAAAGGCAGAAACAGCTCAGGAGACCTGGAGAGGCTCCAGTTCCACAGCATTTATAACCCTTCCCTGAGCACCTTCAGTCTTCCTGTCATTCCTCCCTCTTTTGGGGAGATTGTGAAGTTTTGGTTAGTGCAGGACTGGAAAAAGCTGTCCAGAAATGGAGGTGTTACTAGGGAGTGAGAAACAAATCACTCTTCTATCAGTTCCAACAGGAGAGTCCTCTTGTAGAGGCTCCACTAACTCCATCCCACAGTTTCTACCATGGCTTTTGTTACACACACAAGATGTGGGACAGAACATTTGAGTAACAGATAACCACAGAGTGTCTCCCCCAGTGCATTCCTTTGCCTGTCCATGGGAAGAGCTGAGTGCAGCACAGTGTTTGTGTCTGTGGTTTTGAGGAGCTGGATCCAAAACAAACCAGATTCTGTCCTGGGGCTATAAAAGTCAGAGCCTGTCATGGAAGTTCAGAGGTTTTAGATCAAGGAGGAGTCTCCTTTAGCAGTGGTAGAAGAGCTTGGATCAGAATCATAGAGTCATAGAATCAATCAGGTTGGAAGGCTACATCCCTGGAGGTGAATAGAATAGAATAGAATAGAATAGAATAGAATAGAATAGAATAGAATAGAATAGAATAGAATAGAATAGAATAGAATCAAGCAGGTTGGAAGAGACCTCCAAGCTCATCCAGTCCAACCTAGCACCCAGCCCTATCCAGTCAGCTAAACCATGGCACTGGTGTTTAAGGCCAGGCTGGCTGAGGCTGTGTGCAGCCTGCTCTAGGGTAGGGTGTCCCTGCCCATGGCAGGGGGGTTGGAACTGGCTGCTCCTTGTGGTCCCTTCCAGCCCTGACTGATTCTATGATTTTATGATTCCATCTCTGGAGGTGTTCAAGGAGTTGTAGAGGTGAATCTTCAGGATATAGTTTAGTGGTCACAGTAGTTGGACTTGGTGATCTTAGAGGTCTTTTCCAGCCCTGATGCTTGTATGATTCCATGCAGTCTATTAAACCTCCCCTGTTATGGCAGGCTGCAGCCTGGACTCATCTATTTCCAGCATGAATCTCTTTCTGCCTCCTGCTTGCAGAGAGCTCTGCTCAGGGACAGGAGCTGAAGCAGAGCTAAATTCCCAATTCCTGACTCCTCACCAACCAGTTCAGCCAGGCAGGGCCAGAGGAGATTGCTCATCCTACCCAGCACCCAGGCCCAACCTCCTGCATGCAGAAGCAGTTTGTGCACACATCAGGAAGTCCTGTGGCATCCAAAGTATTTGCAGGAAAAGCTCTGGATGTCCAATCCTCCTGGCAGAACTGTGAGCACTGAATCACAGCACTCACCATGAGTCAACATCAGTGCATTCTGCTGGCAGCCTGAAGACTCTGCTTGCACTGAACCCCACAGAGATGGCTCTTTTGGCTCTGTGATGCTTTAGGATGGCATATTCTGCTGTCTGTGATGGGAAGATGGTAATTGATGCATCTCCTCTCACTCTTGGGTTGATGGAAAGCAGCTCTGCAGAAAGGACTTGGCAGCAGAGCTAAGTCTTGGAATCACAGCACTGACCATGAGTCAGCATCAGTGCAT
The DNA here is from genome assembly GCA_013400475.1 of Tricholaema leucomelas. Taxonomy (NCBI): domain Eukaryota; kingdom Metazoa; phylum Chordata; class Aves; order Piciformes; family Lybiidae; genus Tricholaema lacrymosa; species Tricholaema leucomelas. The sequence goes on from WAAF01005810.1 coordinate 15,136, forward strand.
TCTGCTGACAGCATGAAGATTGTGCCAAGGGGAGCACCACACTGCTCTGCCTCTCCCTGACAACCTTCTGAGCATGAAGATTGTGCCAAGGGGAGCACCACACTGCTCTGCCTCTCCCTGACAACCTTCTGAGCATGAAGATTGTGCCAAGGGGAGCACCACACTGCTCTGCCTCTCCCTGACAACCTTCTGCTGGCCACCACTTCCCTGATCCTTTTCTTGCAAACAGGTCTGAGCCCAACAGTAACTGAACCAAACATGCTCAGACATTATGGGGGACAGTTAAAAGCAGGTCAGATGCTGACCAGTTCTGCCCCACGCCAGTTCAGGAGGGACATAGAACTGCTGGACAGAGTCCAGCACAGAGACGCAAAGATCAGGAAGGGAATGGAAGAGCTCTGTTAGGAGGAGAGCCTGAGGGAGCTGGGGCTGTGCTGCTGGGAGAGGAGGAGACAGAGAGGTGAGCTCAGCAGTGGTTATCAATGTGTGCAGGGTGAGTGGCAGGAGGCTGGAGCCAGGCTCTGCTGGGTGATGCCCAGGGACAGCACAAGGGGCACTGGGGGGCAGCTGAGCCGTAGGAAGCTTCATGTAAACCTGAGGAGGAATTTTTTCCCTGTGAGGGTGCCAGAACCCTGGCACAGGCTGCCCAGGGGGGCTGTGGAGTCTCCCTCTCTGGAGATGTTCAAGAGCTGCCTGGCTGTGTTCCTGTGTGATCTGCTCTGGGTGCTCCTGCTGTGGCAGTGGGATTGGAGTGGCTGAGCCCTGGAGGTCCCTTCCAGCCCCTGACATTCTGTGATTCTTTGACTTCCATGCCAGAAGGACTCCTGACTTCCCTCTAGAATTCCCACACCAGACAGAAACTCTGTGGAGCAGCAAGGAGCAGGCAGGACTCTGGGATCTGAGCTGAGATTTTTCTTGCCTTCATTTCCTAATAGTACTAAAGCAGCTCTTAGCTCAGCAGCTTCTTTCCTCCCTCTGTCTCGCAGCAAGGTTCAGAGCAGAGAGCAGCTCAGCCCTGAGGAGCCCTTTCTCATGGTTTATTACCTGCTCCACTGCAGGTATGCACACAGCACTTCCAGGCTTCAGCTGTTACAGGTAGAGTACCTACATAGTTTTCAGGCACCTTCATAGGTCTGTAATGATCCAAAATGCTGAGAGCATCTGGTCTTGGAAGTCATTTCTGTGGGGCTCTTGGAGAAGTAGCTCAATAGCAGCAGTCTGAAACCTACAGGCAGCTTTGGGTGGAGACTTTTAATGCAGAGACAGAACAGTTTAGGTTGGAAGGGAGCTTCAAGATCATCCAGTTCCAAGCCCCCTGCCATGGGCAGAGACTCCTTCCACTAGCCCAGGTCACAGTATCACAGTATCAGTCTCACAGTATCACCAAGGTTGGAAGAGACCTCACAGATCATCAAGTCCAACCCTTCACCACAGAGCTCAAGGCTAGACCATGGCACCAAGTGCCACGTCCAACCTTGCCTTGAACAGCTCCAGGGACGGCGACTCCACCACCTCCCTGGGCAGCCCATTCCAGTAGCCAATGACTCTCTCAGGGAAGAACTTTCTCCTTACCTCAAGCCTAAACTTCCCCTGGCACAGCTTGAGGCTGTGTCCTCTTGTTCTGGTGCTGGCTGCCTGAGAGAAGAGAGCAACCTCCCCCTGGCCACAACCACCCCTCAGGTAGCTGTAGACAGCAAGAAGGTCACCCCTGAGCCTCCTCTTCTGCAGGTCGCTCAAGGCTTCATCCAACCTGGCCTTGGACACCCCCAGGGAGGGAACATCCACAGCCTCTCTGGACAACCTCTGCCAGTGTCTCACCCCCCTCACTGGAAAGAATTTCTTCCTAACCTCCAGCCTAAATCCACCCTCCTCAAGCTTCAATCCATTCCCTCTCATTCTGTCACTACAAACCCTTGTAAAAAGTCCCTTTCCAGCTTTCTTGGAGCCCTCTTCAGGTACTGGAATGCAGCTCTAAGGTCTCCCCATAGCCTTCTCTCCGGGATGAACAGCCCCAACTCTCTCAGCCTGTCCCCACAGGACAGTTTCTCCTCTGATCATCTTTGTGGCCTCCTCTGGACCTGCTCTAGCAGTCTGATGTGCCTCTTATGCTGGAGGCACCAGAAATGGACTCAGTGCTCCAGATGGGATCTCACAAGAGCAGAGTAGAGGGGGAAGAATCACTTCTCTCATCCCACTGGTCCCACCTCTTTTGCTGCAGCCCACTGACAAAGCTGTCAAACAGCACTGGTGCCAGCACTGACCCCTGAGGGATGCCACTTGGCACTGGTCTCCAGGTGGACATTGTGCCCTTGATCACAGCTCTCTGCATGCAACCATCCAGCCAATTCCTTATCCAGCAGTGTTCCACCCATCAAGTCCCTGTTTTTTGCAGTTTGGTGACCAGGATGTCATGTGGGACAGAGTCAAATGCCCTACTCAGGTCCAAAATGCAGATTCACTCTTTGCATCTCCCTCCTCTTCCTCCATCTCTTCCTTCTTCCATCCCTCTGCTGCTCTCCACCACCTGCACCCAGCTCAATCCCTGTCAGCTTTCCCAGGCATTTGACTGCCTGTAATCCCAACAGCTCTGGAATCAGGCAGCCTGTAGACCAACACTTGCACTTTCCAATGGGAATCATCTTACTTAGAATAGAACAGAATAGAATCAATCAG
>WAAF01005813.1:1460-23422 GCA_013400475.1 Tricholaema leucomelas
TCATAGAATCATAGAATCAACCAGGTTGGAAGAGACCTCCAAGATCATCCAGTCCAACCTAGCACCCAGCCCTATCCAGTCACCCATACCATGGCATTAAGTGCCTCAGCCAGGCTTTGCTTGAACACCTCCTGGGACAGTGACTCCACCACCTCCCTGGGCAGCCCATTCCAATGCCAATCACTCTCTGCCAACAACTTCCTCCTAACATCCAACCTAGACCTCCCCTGGCACAGCCGGAGATTGTGTCCTCTTGTTCTCTTGCTGCTCGTCTGGCAGAAGAGACCAACCCCCACCTGGCTACAGCCTCCCTTCAGGTAGTTGTAGACAGCAATGAGGTCTGCTCTGAGCCTCCTCTTCTGCAGGCTGCACACCCCCAGCTCCCTCAGCCTCTCCTCACAGGGCTGTGCTCCAGGCCCCTCACAGCTTCGTTGCCCTTCTCTGGACACCTTCCATTCATTCCATCATACCAAGCAATTAGAAAACATCCCAGTTGCTCTGTTTCTTGTCCATGCTAATCATAGAGGATGACTAATCTAGAGGAAATTGCAAGTTTTTCATCTCTTTCCCACCCTAAAACTATTTCTGCTCTATTTGCCATTGTTTTTACTCATGTTAGCACTGTCATTTTTCTTAAGTGTTTCTGCATCCTCCCTGGTGCTTATCCCAGGTGTATTTAGAAAAGTGCTTTTATAAATGGAAAAAAGAGATGTGTTGGCTTTCAGCTTGTTTCCAGCTGGGTAGGTGTTTGAAGTATGGCTGCTCAAATCTCAGGTGGTGGGAAGATGGAAGCGTATCAAAGAACCAGCAACATCAAAGCAACTTCCTCACAGAGAGATCTCTCCTTATTCCAAATACTGCTTTGTTGGGTTCTCTATGAGATCTCTTGTTTCTAGGTATCACAAGGCTGGCAGTGGTCTAACAGCTGCTGCTAGCCATGTATGGCTACTTTCCTACTGTCATGCATCTGGCTTTATGAATGACCAATGATCAGAGGGCTGGAGCACCTCTCCTGTGAGGGCAGGCTAGGAGACTTGGAGCTCTTCAGCCTGGAGAAGAGAAGGCTTTGAGGAGACCTTTTAGTGACCTTCCAGTATCTGAAGGAGGCCTAGAGGAGGGCTGGGGAGGGACTATTGACAAGGTTTAGTAATGACAGGACAAAGGGCAATGGGTTTAAACTGGCGGAAGAGACCAACCCCCACATGGCTACAACCTCCCTTCAGGTAGTTGTAGACAGCAATGAGGTCAGCCCTGAGCCTCCTCTTCTCCAGGCTAAACAACCCCAGCTCCCTCAGCCTCTCCTCACAGGGATGTGTTCCAGTCCCCTCACCAGCTTTGTTGCCCTTCTCTGGACACATTCCAGCACCTCAACATCTCTCTTGAATTGAGGAGCCCAGAACTGGACACAGCACTCAAGGTGTGGCCTGACCAGTGCTGAGTACAGGGGCAGAATAACCTCCCTTGTCCTACTGGCCACACTGTTCCTGATGGATGGCCAGGATGCCATTGTCTTTCTTGGCTACCTGGGCACACTGCTGGCTCATCCTCAGCCTACTATCCACCAGCACCCCATTTCTGTTACTCTCTTCTGGACCTGCTGTAACAGGCCCTTGGCTGTTGGGTTTTGACTGTCTAACTGAGGGTGGAGACTGTCTACTGAGGATGGAGACTGTCTACTGAGGATGGAGACTGTCTACTGAGGCTGGAGAATTCATAAGCTCTCAAAGTAACCTGTTCCAGTATTCCAGGAAAACAAAGCAGAAGAAAACAAAACATCATTGTTATATTATTTTAAACAGGATTATTGGTATGTCAGTCAGTACCCATCACCTCTTCTCTCTTTATTGGGCAGCACTAAGAAATGTCTCTGTCTTCTTTATCACCTCCTGCCGGGTATTTACACACATGGATAACATCTCCTTTGTAAGATCAGTCTGCTGCAGGGTGAACAGTTCCACCTTGCTTGTTCTCTCCTCACACACTGTCTTTGTGTTACTTTGCTGTGCTCTGTCCTGTGTGTGCATGTCTCTTTCCTATTGAGTAGCACAGATTAGCGCTAGCTCTTCATAGAATCAGAGTCATAGAATCAAGCAGGTTGGAAGAGACCTCCAAGATCATCCAGTCCAACCTAGCACCCAGCCCTATCCAGTCAACCAGACCATAGCACTAAGTGTCTCATCCAGGCTTTGCTTGGACACCTCCAGGGATGGTGACTCCACCACCTCCCTGGGCAGCCCATTCCAATGCCAATCACTCTCTCTGCCAACAACTTCCTCCTAACATCCAGCCTAGACCTCTCTTGACACAACTTGAGACTGTTTCCCCTTGTTCTCTTGCTGCTTGCCTGGCAGAAGAGCTGAACCCCACCTGGCTACAGCCTCCCTTCAGGTAGTTGTAGACAGCAAGTCAGATCTGACTTGACTGGGCCTGGGTAAAGAGAAAGGATCGCCTCTCTCCGCCAGCTCTCTTCCTTAAAAACAACCTTTTGTTTTCAAAACACCAGACCTGAAATCAAACCTGTCTTGTCAGTTTGAGAGCTACAGCACACAGCTGAGTGGTTTCAGTGAGCCAGCACACTTGGTCCTCAGTTAAGCCATTTCTGTAGTGGGAGATTCTGATAGAATTAGGTTGTCTGCGGCATGTTTAAGGTTTGTCAGGATCACTCCTGTTGCAGTAAGCACTGATGTAATGGCTTGTGCAGAAATAAAAAGCAGAGGAAAAGGCAGGTTTTATTTCTGGATGGAGAGCTAAGACCTTTCAGATAGTTCTATTTCCTGACTTCCATGAGCAAGATGTCTTGATCCAATCTTTCTTTTTTTTCATTGCCCTTTTTTTTTTTTTGTCCTCCAACTGTAGGATTTTGATTTTAAAGGACAAAAACCTGCAAACACTGCACCCAGCTCTGCTTGAGTCTTCTGGAAAATGACATGCAAGTTTTTGAGAGGATTGCAAAGAGTATTAATAAGTTACCCAGCAGCAATATGCCCTTGTGGGCAAGAAGGCCAATGGTATCCTGGGGTGTATTAAGAACAATGTGACCAGCAGGTCAAAGAAGGTTCTCCTCTCCATCTACTGTCCTACAGAGAACAGATACAGAGTATTTTGTCCAGTTCTGGGCTCCCTGGTTCAAGTGGGATGGGTGTATCCTAGAGAAAGTCCAACAGAAGGCTACAGGGATGATGAATCATAGAATCAACCAGGTTGGAAGAGACCTCCAAGATCATCTACTCCAACCTAGCACCCAGCCCTAGCTGGGAGACAGATTCTCCAGACCCTTCACCAGGTTTTTTTTGCCCTTCTCTCTAGACCTGCTGCAAATAGCTCCTTTTGGAGATGCAGAGAGAAAAACCTTCACCACAGTGAGAGAAATGTTCATCACTGGCGGCACTGCAAGAATAGAATCAACCAGGGTGGAAGAGACCTCCAAGCTCATCCACTCCAACCTAGCACCCAGCCCTATGCAGTCAACTAGACCATGGCACTAAGTGCCTCATCCAGGCTTTGCTTCAACACCTCCAGGGACAGTGACTCCACCACCTCCCTGGGCAGCCCATTCCAATGCCAATCACTCTCTGTGCCAACAACTTCCTCCTAACATCCAGCCTAGACCTCCCCTGGCACAGCCGGAGATTGTGTCCTCTTGTTCTCTTGCTGCTCGTCTGGCAGAAGAGACCAACCCCACCTGGCTACAGCCTCCCTTCAGGTAGTTGTAGACAGCAATGAGGTCTGCCCTGAGCCTCCTCTTCTCCAGGCTAAACACCCCCAGCTCCCTCAGCCTCTCCTCATAGGGTTTGTGTTCCAGGCCCCTCACCAGCTTTGTTGCCCTTCTCTGGACACCTTCCAGCACCTCAACATCTCTCTTGAGTTGAGGAGCCCAGAACTGGACACAGTACTCAAGGTGTGGCCTGACCAGTGTTGAGTACAGGGGCAGAATAACCTCCCTTGTCCTACTGGCCACACTGTTCCTGATCCAGGCCAGGATGCCATTGGCTCTCTTGGCCACCTGGGCACACTGCTGCCTCATCTTCAAACTACTATCCACCAGCACCCCCAGGTCCCTTTCCTCCTGGCTGCTCTTCAGCCACTCTGTCCCCAGCCTGTAGCACTGCTTGGGGTTGTTGTGGCCAAAATGCAGAACCCTGCACTTGGCCTTGTTCAATCTCATCCCATTGGCCTCTGCCCACCCATCCAGCCTGTCCAGGTCCCTCTGCAGAGCTCTCCTACCTTCCAACAGCTCCACACCTGCTCCTAGCTTGGTGTCATCTGCAAACTTACTGATGCTGGACTCAATCCCCTCCTCCAGATCATCAATAAAGATACTGCACAGATCTGGGCCCAGCACTGATCCTTGGGGCACACCACTAGTGCCAGCTGCCAGCTGGATGTGGCACCATTCACCACAACTCTCTGGGCTCGGCCTTCCAGCCAGTTCCTGACCCAGCACAGAGTGAATCTGTCTAAGCCAGGAGCTGCCAGCTTGGCTAGGAGCTTGTTGTGGCAGACAGTGTCAAAGGCTTTGCTGGCTTTGGGCTTACTGGGAAAAGCAGAGCAGAAATATTATCACAACTGGAGACCATCCATCCCCTCAGAGCTCACAATGACAGGCTGGATAAAATGTATTTCTCTGTGCTAGTTTGAAGCCTAGCTGAGATAGTTTAGTGAGAGAAATTAGATTACAGGGTGTGAAAAGGAAACAATGGTGTTGTCTACTTCACTCATAGGCTTGCTGAGGTGTATAAAAAACAAGAACACAAACATAGATAAAATAGTTGTTGTGTGGCTCTGGCTGCCTGCACTTTCCTCTCTAACCTGCTGTCTGTGCAACTACTCCTTCTGCTTTCTAACCACGCTGGACAACCCTCCAAACTCACCTTGCATGTAAGGCAGTCGCTGCCTGGGCTTTGGGCTAAACTTCTCTTTCTCTAACCTAACCTGCCATCTTTGTGACTAATCCACCTGCTTCCTAACCCACCCTGGCCAACCTTCCAGTCTTCCTTGGGCACAAGGCAACATCTAGGATAATGTAGAGAGGAATGGGAGAAGGTGGAAGGGTGACTGAGAGCCCCTCCTGGGGACTCAGGTTTCTGGGAGGGCTGTTGTGTTTCTGTATTACTTCTTAACTTGTCTATTGCTGTCCATAGCTGTGTGGATTGTAAATATCTGCTTGTATCTTGTGCTAAGCTGTAAATATAAAGCTTCATTCTTTAACTTTCAGCTTGGCTGAGTGTAGTCTTTCGTAAGAGTGGGAGGGTGCCATGGGCTACAATGCCACAGGCATCAGAAGAGACAGGGAGAAGCTCGATGCAAGCAAATTCAATCTGTTTATTGCACTCCAAACATGTGTTTATGTAACTTTCATCAGAAGGCCACGAATTGTATTACACTGCAATTGGTTACATGTACCTGTGTTAGAAATTACACACTAATTAGCATAGACATTCATCATATTCTCTCAACATGTACATTGTGTCTAAGCAACCCAAATCAGCAGACATAGGCCAAAAACCACAGGCTCCAGGCTTACACTTGTTCATATTTGTTGGACCATTCTCTAAGGTCATTCCAACCTTCCATTTTATCTCAACTTAGCCCTTACTGAGCTGGTGCACTCTTGCCTGTCCATGGCTTGTGTTCCAGTACTTCAGTTTCCAATAGCTGTACCATAAACAGACAATACTATAGAATCACTGCATTTAATATTACTATTCCCAACACTGTATTACTTTTTAACTTGTCTATTTCTGTCTATAGATGTTTAGATTGTAAATATCTGCTTGTATATTGTGCTAAGCTGTAAATGTAAAGCTTCATTCTTTAACTTTCAGCTTTTGATAGCAAATATCTGCTTGTATGTTGTGCTAAGCTGTAAATGTAAAGCTTCATTCTTTAACTTTCAGCTTTTGATAGCAAATATCTGCTTGTATATTGTGCTAAGCTGTAAATGTAAAGCTTCATTCTTTAACTTTCAGCTGGGCTGAGTATAGTCTAGGTGATTTCATTAGAGTGGGAGGGAGTGGGTAACACCCAAACCATCACAAGGTCCCTTCCAACCCTTACCATTCTATGATTCACTGATTCCATCATAGAATCAACCAGGTTGAAAGAGACCTCCCAGCTCATCCAGCCCATTTGAGAGTCAAATTCCCCACCCTCAAAAATGGCTTCCTTGGCCACTGCTTAGTTCAGAAACTCTTAAATACAGTCTGAGTGTCAGCCACTCCTCCTGGTTTTGCATCACCAGTTGAGGGTTCTCTCCATCCTTCCATCAATGTCATTGATGAAGATGATATCAAAGGTCTCTTCCAAACTCAACAATTCATTGGTTCTGTGTTGAACAAGACCAGACCAAGTACTGGTGCAAGGTCAGAGAACATCTTTTGCTTTAAGCTGCCCAAGCCATAAGGAAGACTCTTAGCTTTAAATTTATAAGCCTCATTAGCTTCCTCAAGAAAAGTCCTCTGTCTGATTAAATTATTCCCTGGGAGAGGCCAACTGCACAAATCATCCTTAGAGGAGGGAAAATATGACCTTGATTTCGTCATAGAATCAACCAGGTTGGAAGAGACCTCCAAGATCATCCAGTCCAAACTAGCACTCAGCCCTGTCCAGTCAACCAGACCATGGCACTAAGTGCCTCATCCAGGCTTTGCTTGAACACCTCTAGGGATGGTGACTCCACCACCTCCCTGACTCTATGGTAGGAGTGGGACTGTGATTTATATTTGCAGACCACTTTGAAAACCAGAAAATGGCTGATCACAGAGGAGAGTTCTGCAGATTCGGTGCCCTTCCATTGCATGACCCTCAAAATCTTGTTGCCAGTGGAAAAGACACACTGTACCTGTGGGGGGAAAGACAAAAATCAGCTCTTAGTGTTAACCTAATTACAGTACTAACAGGTAGGACAAAATGGAATTCTTCTTATATCTCCAGTTGCATTAATGCTAAGACAATCCAAAGTGGAAAGCACACAGCAGAGCATCATTCACAGTAAAGGCCAAACCCTTATGCAAACTAACTTCCTCTTTCCCTGGTGGGGTGCTCACCCTGCCAACATCTCACCAGGCCTTCCAGTGGAAGGCACCACTGTCCTGCAGCAGCAACTTGAGAGTTATCACTGCAATCCTCACCACCCTGAGGTTTTTTCTTTCAGAAGTGTAAAGTTCATGGTGGGATTTATTTCACCTCACTCCTCCACTCATGCTTGGGTCCCCTGAGGGGTTACTTAGGGCCATGAGGATGCTCAGAGGGCTGCAGCACCTCTCCTGTGAGGACAGACTGAAAGAGTTGGGACTGTTCAGTGTGGAGGAGGTTCCCAGGTGACTAGGGCTCCCAGGGCTACAAAAAAGCTGGGGAAGGGCTTTTTAGGCTCTCAGGGAGCAACAGGACTAGGGAGAATGGAGCAGAGCTGGAGGTGGGGAGATTCAGAGTGGATGTGAGGAGGAAGTTGTTGAGCATGAGAGTGGTGAGAGCACTCAGGGCAGGAGGAGAAGGAAGTTGTTGAGCATGAGAGTGGTGAGAGCACTCAGGGCAGGAGGAGAAGGAAGTTGTTGAGCATGAGAGTGGTGAGAGCACTCAGGGCAGGAGGAGGAGGAAAGGAGAGCGAACTGACCTTGTGATGAGTTCATGAGGAGATAGCAGAATTATGGGATTGAATAGCAATCTCCCAGACCCCAGAATTTTTTTCACCTTATGGTCTCAACCTGGAACAATCTAATTCCTTCCTTTTCCAAGAAAAAAAAAGGGGGGGAGGGGTGGAGAAGAGGGGAAGGTATCCTATTATTGGTTCTAGTAGCTATATTTGAGTCTCCAGGAAATCTAAACTAGAACTAAGGCACCTTCCCAGGGCAGCATTGCTTGGCCATGTAAGGTGTCCCCAGTGTGAACCTCAGGCAGCTTTGTGCTAGTTTGAAGCTAGCTAGAATGTTTTGGTGAGAAGAATTAGACTACAGGCTGTGAAAGGGAAACAATACTGATGTCTGCTTTACTCATAGGCTTGCTGAGATGTATAAGAAGAAGAGCATAAACATAGATAAGGGAATTGCTGCCTGGGTTTTGGGCTGATCTTCTCTCTCTCTAACCTAACCTGCTGTCTGTGTGACTAATCCACCTGCTGCCTAACCCCCCTGGCTGACCCTCCAAACTTACCTTGAACATAAGGCAAGATCTTAGGTAAGGTAGAGGGAGGTGGGAGGAAGGCGGAAGGGTGGTTGGGAGCCCCTCCTGGGGTCTCAGGTTTCTGGGAGGGCTGTTGTGTTTCTGTATTACCTTTTACCTTGTCTATTTCTGTCCATAGCTATATAGATTGTAAATATCTGCTTTTGTATTGTGCTAAGCTGTAAATGTAAAGCTTCATTCAACTTCCAGAGTCACTGAGTCTAGTCTGGGTGGTTTTTCTTATGTGGGGGGGTGGGGAACACCTAAACCATCACACAGGTGGGGCATGAGACACTCGTTACAGGCTCACAGGATATTAGGGGTTGGAAGGGACCCAAGGAGATCATCAAGTCCAACCCTCCTGCCAGAACAGGACCACACAGTCTAGCACAGATCACAGAGGAACACATCCAGGCAGGCCTTGAAAGTTTTCAGGAACCCCCACAACCTCTCTGGGGAGCCTGTTCCAGTGCTCTGGGACCCTGACAGTCAAGAAGTTCCCCCTTGTGTTGAGGTGGAACCTCCTGTGCTGCAACTTACACCAATTGCTCCTTGTCCTATCCCAGGGAGCAGTGAGCAGAGCCTGTCCCCCCACTCCTGACCAGCCCTCAGGTGTTTATAAACATTTATTAAATCCCCTCTCAGTCTTCCCTTCTCCAGACTAAAAAGTCTGGAGATGTGTCCATCAGACTCACGACCACAGTGACACCCAGCTTGGGGTATAACAAGCCCAACATGAGCCAGCAGTGTGCACATGCAGCCCAGACAGCCAACCGTGTGCTGGGCTGCATCAAGAGCAGTGTGGCCAGCAGGGCAAGGGAGGGGATTCTCCCCCTTTACTCTGCTCTCCTCAGACCCCACCTGGAGTACTGTGTGCAGTTCTGGAGCCCCCAATACAAGAAGGACATGGAACTGCTGGAGCGGGTCCAGAGGAGAGCCACGAAGATGCTCAGAGGGCTGGAGCAGCTCTGCTATGAGGACAGGCTGAGAGAGTTGGGGCTCTGCAGCCTGGAGAAGAGAAGGCTTCGAGGAGACCTTAGAGTGGCTTTCCAGTATCTGAAGGGAGCCTACAGGAAGGCTGGGGAGGGACTATTGACAAGGTCTGGTAATGTCAGGACGAGGGGGAATGGGTTTAAGCTGGAAGAGGGGAGATTTAGACTGGATGTTAGGAGGAAGTTCTTTACAGTGAGGGTGGTAAGACACTGGCACAGGTTGCCCAGGGAGGTTGTGGATGCTTCCTCCCTGGAGGCGTTTAAAGCCAGGCTGGATGAGGCCTTGAGCAGCCTGCTCTAGTGGGAGGTGTCCCTGCCTATGGCAGGGGGTTGGAGCTGGATGATCCTTGAGGTCCCTTCCAACCTAAACCATTCTATGATTCTATGAAGCCCAGAGACAACCAGAACCCTTGCAGTGCTGATCAGTGCAAAGTGCATGGTCTCCTGCTGATGCTGGCCAGTGCTTTTCCAAATGGAGGCAGTTACCAGAAGACATGTGTGAGCTTTGCTGGGATTGTTGTCTCCAAACTCTTCCAAAGTCAGAAACAGAAAGACTGTTTCTCAGTAACTGCTGGGCTCAGAGCCTTGTCATCTTGCTTTCATCAGAACATAATTGAAAGCCAGGCTGGTTTTCACTTCATTTTGTGTTTGGGCTCATCCCCTTTGCCACAACTTCCCATAGCCCTTTTTAATGATGAGAATAAAAGCCTCTTTTCAAAGAACATCTCTTCCTGTGGTTTTGGTCCTGATCCTAAAGAAAGGAAGCACAGAGCAGCACATAACACATCAGAGTTTGCCATGTGGTAATGACCTCCTCCTCCTCTCTTCCTTAGTGTAACAATTTCTTACATTTCCTTTCCCCTTCAGGTTTATTACAGAAGATGAATGTTATAATAGAAGCATAAAATAATACAATGGTAGGGGTTGGAAAGGACATTTGGAGATTATCCAGACCAACCCCCCTGATAAAGCAGGGGCATCTACAGCAGGTTGTCCAGGACAACACCCAAGTGGGTTTGGAATCTCTCCAGAGAAGGAGACTCTATAACCTCTCTGGCACTCTCAAAGTCAAGAAGTTTCTCCTTAGGTTCAAGTGAAGCCTCTTGTGTTCTAGTTTCTACTCACTGCCCCTAACCTTATCACTGGCCACCACTGAAGACAGACCAGCCCTCTCCTCATGACCTCCATCCTTTAGATATTGATAAACATTGATAAAGTCCCCTCTCACTCGAAGACGGTCTGGGCTAAAGAGCTCCAGATCTCTCAGCCTCAGCACTTGCTTTCCTGCTATAAAGCCAAGAGAGTGCCCTGTAGATGTCTGTAGTCAAAGAGATGTCACTTTGGCACACATAGCTAAGGTCTAGATATTTATCAGTAGGGACTGTACACCTTCATGGAGGCACAAGCCTCCAGCCCTCATTTCTGAGCTGGCAGGTGGTTTAATGCTTCCCTTGTCATCTCTTTTTCTGTCCATCCAGGGTACTGGTATCACTTTGTTTGTTGTTTGTTTGCTTGCTTGCTTGCTCATTGGCTTTAGCATTTTCAAGCACTTTGGCTTATCTAAACAACTGCAAGGCTGTTCCCATTTCTAGATGTTTGGTTTTTTTGTTGTGACCTCATCCCTGACCAAGGTGCAGCTTCCCTCAGCAGGAGAGTAGGAAAGTCCAGCTTGTTCTAAGTGACTGGGGAAAACTTCTGTGCTGAACAACACCAAGGTGTGTGGTATCTCTGGGCAACATGTTCCAGTGCTCAGCCAGCCTCATCATAAACAACTTGCTCCCCAAGTTCAGAAGGTGCATTTCCCCAGAGGAAAAACAGCTTCCTTGTGATGCAACTCTGGTTTCTCTCCCTATCTGACCGGGGGGCCACCAGGCCCCCCGGCCTTTTGTCCCCTCCACCATTCACCCAGTGCACACCATGGGTACTCACCAGTGGTGATGATGGGAAGAGGATCCCTCTGCCCAGTTGGGCAAGCTTGGGGCTTCTGCCTTCCTGGAGTGGTTTATAAAGGGGAGTGGGCAGGGAGGGCAAAGTGGTCTCACCTGTGGTGGGAGGAGACTCCAACAGAACCCAGGTGCTCTGGGTTTGGGAGAATGCAGTGTGGGGTGGGAAAGGGGCAGGTGGGGTGGGAAAGGGGCAGGTGGGGTGGGAAAGGGGAGGTGGTGCTGCAAGGAGGGAGATGGAGAGGAAAAGGATGGAGCTGAAGATGGAAAGAGGAAGATGGAGGAAAATGAAGAGGAGAGGAAAGGAGGAAGATGGGGGAAAGAGGAAGACGGAGAGGAAAAGAAGGAGATGGAAAAAATAGAGAAAGCTGGAGGTACATAGGAGATGGAGAGGGAAGAAGGGAGAGAAAAATAAAAAATAATGAAAGCTGGCCTGTAGTGTTTGCTCTGAAATCAGCCTTCCCTGACCAACCCTTTGCCGTTTCTGCTTGCAGTAGTAACCACACATCTTCTGCGGCTCACTGTGGTGGCTGAAGGCATTGAGTGCACCCTCAGCAAGTTCACTGACAACACCAAGCTGTGTGGTACAGCACACATGCTGGAGGGCAGGGATGCCATCCAGAGGGACCTGGACAGGCTGCAGAGGTGGGCACAAGCCAACCACTTTAGAAATCACCCAGACTAGACTCAGCCAGCTCTGGAAATATGAATGAAGCTTATATTTACAGCTAGCACAATGTACAAGCAGATAGTTACAGTACATACAGTTATAGACAGAAATAGACAAGGGAAAAGGTAATACAGAAACACAACTCCCCTCCTAGAAACCTGAGTCCCCAGGAGGGGCTCTCAACCACCCCTCACCTTCCCCCTACCCCTCTCAACCTTACCCCAGTCCCAAGGAAGAATGGAGGTTTGGCCAGGGGGATTAAGAAGCAAAGGTGAATCAGCCAAAGCAAAAGGAGGGTGAGGTTAGAAAGCAAGATGGAGTTCAGCCAGCAGCCTGAGCTCCCCAGCAGGCAAAGAGCTGAGAGCACAGCCCAGAGCGAAGTGCCCAAGCAAAGTGACTTTATCTAATGTTTTGCTTTTCCTTTCTACACATCTCAGCAAGACTGTGAGGGAAGTAGACCTCACCATTGTTTGCATTTCACAGCCTATGATCTAATTCTTCTCACCAAAACATTCTAGCTAGGCTCAAACTAGCACACAAACCCACAGACACACTCTCTCACACTTTCTCCTTTCCCACAGCCATCCTTGATCTGTTAAGTTCTCCACAGGATTTTTCAGCTCTGTGAAGAATTGTTTGGAATTAACAAGAAAGAAAATAAAATCTCCTAAGCTGTCAGCAGGCCTCCAGACAACCAGCAACAGATCTGAGCACCATTTGGTCTAATTAGTCCAGATATTTCACACAACATATTCCTCAATTTTCAGGGGAGAAAGGAATTTAAAAGCCTCTCTGAGGAGATCAACAGGAGAGCTTTTTGTAGAGGGATTTGGTGGCAAAGCCAAAGGGAAATCTGAATAAACAAATGTGCATTGCTCTTCCTTTACTGAAATTTTCACAACAGTTACTTTCACCTTGAGTCCTGTGTCCAGTTCTGTATCAGGAACAGTGTGGCCAGCAGGACAAGGGAGGTTATTCTGCCCCTGTACTCAGCACTGCTCAGGCCACACCTTGAGTGCTGTGTCCAGTTCTGGGCTCCTCAATTCAAGAGAGATGTTGAGGTGCTGGAAGGTGTCCAGAGAAGGGCAACAAGGCTGGTGAGGGGCCTGGAACACAAACCCTATGAGGAGAGGCTGAGGGAGCTGGGGGTGTGCAGCCTGCAGAAGAGGAGGCTCAGGGCAGACCTCATTGCTGTCTACAACTACTTGAAGGGAGGCTGTAGCCAGGTGGGGTTGGTCTCTTCTGACAGGCAAGCAGCAACAGAACAAGGGGACACAGTCTCAAGTTGTGCCAGAGGAGGTCTAGGCTGGATGTTAGGAGGAAGTTGTTGGCACAGAGAGTGATTGGCATTGGAATGGGCTGCACAGGGAGGTGGTGGAGTCACTGTACCTGGAAGTGTTTAGGAAAATCCTGGGTGAGGCACTTAGTGCCATGGTCTAGTAGTTGATTGACCAGGGCTGGGTGCTGAGTTGGCCTGGATGATGTTGGAGCTCTCTTCCAACCTGGTTGATTCCATGATTCTGTCTGCAGTGATGGCAGTGTCCAATGGCTTGCAACAAGCTCACAGGTTGTGTGAGATGTGCAAGAGCAGAGTGTTTGTCTTCCCTCCAGTACACAAAGAAGATGGCAGTTGTCATCAAGTGAGGCAGCTAATATGGAGGCATGGACTTATTGCTTGGAGGTATGGACTTACTGCTTGGAAGTATGGACTTATTGCTTGGAGGTATGGACTTACTGCTTGGAGGTACCAGCCTTGTCAATGGTTGTTTGAAGGAGTCTAGACTATTATCTTGGGATGATACCCAGCAATTACAACACAGAATCTGCTTTTTAGCATGTCATCCTCAGCCCTCCTGAGCAGAAGAGACAGCCAGTGTGAAAATTTGCTGTGATTCATCTCTTCCAGAGATGGCATCCACTTTTCATCAGTTGAATGACAGCTTAAACTCCACTGATGATATTGACTTAATCTCAATTGTCTGTTAAGAGAGCCAGGACACCTGGCTCAGGACATGAAAAATTCCTAAGGGAAGGAGAGGAATTTAGCTCTGTAAACAAAGATGTCCAGTGGCATTTGCAAAGCTGTAGACAAGGATGGATATACAAATATCTGAGTGTATGTTCATGAACACCTTGTCACTAAAGTCAATAGAACACAGAGCTCACTAAATGCTAGATAAAGTTCTTTTTAATAGTTTCAGGGGTTTGTTGGACTTGTCAGGACAATGGTCACTCAGGTCATGCAGACATCCATGCCTCACAGACAGCAAAGGAGGAGGGAGGTTATTCTGGCCCTGTACTCAACGCTGGTCAGGCCACACCTTGAGTCCTGTGTCCAGTTCTGGGCTCCTCAATTCAAGAGAGATGTTGAGGTGCTGGAACATGCCCAGAGAAGGGCAACAAAGCTGGTGAGGGGCCTGGAGCACAGCCCTGTGAGGAGAGGCTGAGGGAGCTGGGGGTGTGCAGCCTGCAGAAGAGGAGGCTCAGGGCAGACCTCATTGCTGTCTACAACTACCTGAAGGGAGGCTGTAGCCAGGTGGGGTTGGTCTCTTCTGCCAGGCAACCATCAGCAGAACAAGGGGACACAGTCTCAAGTTGTGAGGGGGGAAGTATAGGCTGGATGGCTCTCACCATCAGTCAGGTGAATTTGGCAGGGAATTGTGCATTTGTGAAGAAGTTAATTTGGGTACTTACTGCCCACTTGACTCAGCCTTCCTGCTCCTCTGAGGTGGATGAGACAAACTTTCTCATTTGCTATCCTCAAGTATGGTATAGCACAGCTAGGGACCAGTAATGGGTCTCAGCAGGAAACAGTCATGCTCATCTAGTGCCTTGTGAATGATAAATGTTGCCAAATATACTCAGAAGGAACCAGCTCCCTCCTCACTACAAACACTTTGTGACCTCCAGTGTTTAATAACTGTAAGGCAACTTTTCTGACTCTGCTGGTAAAGACACTGGGGCTGTAAGAGGAGAGATGGAGCAATAGCAGAAACACCATACTGCTCATGGGCTGCAGCTGTCACCCAGAAATGCCACTGCCACACTGCTGCACACTCTGTCCTTTGGTACTAAAAGCCCCTTAACATCTCATGCTCTGCCCCATAGTAGAGATGGTAACTGACACCTCAGAGAATGAAATGCCCAGGATGCTTTTCTGCATCTCTGCCACACATCCAGCAGCTACAATTCAAAGTGTACAGGGAGACAGCTTTCCAATACAGATGTTTCCTTCCACAGACATCCAGAGCTGTAAAACATTGGAAACTATTGCACTGGCACAAAGGTCTCTTTTGGTTTTCTTCCCTTCCCTTTCCTTTCCTTTTCTTTTCCTTTCTTTTATTTTATTTATTTTTTCTTTTCTTTTCCTTTCCTTTCCTTTATTTTTCCTTTCCTTTTCTTTTCCTTTATTTTCTTTTTTTATTTTCCTTTCCTTTTTTCTCTTTTCTTTTCTTTTCTCTTTTATTTTCCTTTCCTCTTTTCTTTTCTTTTCTTTTCTTTTCTTTTCTTTTTTCTTTTCTTTTTCTCTTCTCTTTTCTCCTCTTTTCTTCTTCTCTTTTGTTCTTTTGTTCCCTCTTATCTTTTTTCTTTTATTTTCTTTTTTCTTTTCTTTTCCTTTCTTTTATTTTTCCTTTCCTTTCTTTCCACTTTTTGGTCTTTTTCTTTTCTTTTTTTTCTTTTCTTTTCTCTTTTCTTTTCTTTTCTTTTCTTTTCTTTTCTTTTCTTTTCTTTTCTTTNTCCTTTCCTTTCCTTTCCTTTCCTTTCCTTTCCTTTCCTTTCCTTTCCTTTCCTTTCCTTTCCTTTCCTTTCCTTTCCTTTCCTTTCCTTTCCTTTCCTTTCCTTTCCTTTCCTTTCCTTTCCTTTTCCTTTCCCTTTTCTCTCCTTTCCTTTCCTTTTCTCTCCTTTCCTTTCCTTTTCTCTTTCTTGCCTCGCATTCATTTCAAATTCCTTTCTTCCTTCCAAATTCCTTCCTTGATTCCTTCCTTCCTTCCTTCCAAACTGCTTCCTCAATTCCTTCTTTAATTCCTTCCTTCTGGATTCTTCCATTCCCTTTTTATTACTCTGTGTTGTAGTTACTCTTTGCCTATCCTCTCTTCTCTTTTTTCCCCATTCCTTTTCCATGTCCCATGAAAAATACTCTGCTAGAGGACAGGTTGACAGTCAGCAGGACACATCAGCCTTGCTCTCACCCACGGATTTATCCAGCACAGGGTCTGTCTGCCTCCAGCACAGCTTCCTTGCATCACTGCCCCCTCCTTCTCTGGGGGGAGCAGAACTGAGTGCTTTATGTCCCCTTGTGACCAGCAGATTAATGAAAGCTGAGAGGACAAAAGGGGGTCACAGCATGTTGAACCATGACCAAATCTTACTGCCACCCACCTTTCTGATACAGCAATGATTTCTGGCTCAATCTCTCACCCTGCCAAGATACACAACAAATGGTGAGGACTGGTGATAAAAATCACCCTGTTCATTAAAAGGAGGAGTATCACAGTCTGTATCCCTAAGATGGACTCATGTCCATGGGTTTTTCCCAATGATGGGGTTGTGGTGCTAAGAAGACTGGATACAATTTGGGCTTTGCATACTTAATTGTTTAGTCTGTCACAGCTTGGCTTTGTTTTGCAGCCCTCCTTGACACAGTCTTGGAAAATACATCTTCATTTCATAGAATCACAGAATGAGTCAGGATTGGAAAGGACCACAAGGATCAGCTAGTTCCAACCCTCTGCCATGGCCAGGGACACCCCACTCTAGGTCAGCCTGACCACAGCCTCATCCAATCTGGCCTTAAACACCTCCAGCAATGGAATCTAAACCACCTCCCTGGAAAACCCATGCCAGACTCTCACCACTTTCATGCTCAAGAACTTCCTCCTCATGTCCACTCTGAACCTACCCATCTCCAGCTTCGCTCCATTCCCCCCCAGTCCTGTCACTCCCTGATAGCCTAAATAGTCCCTCCCCTGCTTTTTTGCAGGCCCTCTTCAGATACTGGAAGGCCACAAGAAGGTCACCTTGGGTATTAATAGAAATAATAATAGAAAGGAAGAAGAAGAAGGCAAATGAGAAGACAAAGGAGAGGAAGAGAGTATTCATTATGAAGCCTTCCCTCAAAACCAAGCAGGCAGGCAGTTGCCCAGAGCAGCCAAACAATTGTGACTCTGTTGCCTATTCAGACAAGCTGGGGGATACAACACTGCTGACTCTGGAAGCAGAGCATACATCATCACCCCCATGATTCCTGCCTGCCAGTAGCAACAGGAGAAGCAAACTCAATTCTGCTACCATCTCCTACGTGGTTCTAAATCCCTCCTTTTCTCTCTCGTCCCTCTGGTAGGAAAAACTTGGCTGATGCTCTCCTCCCTGCCACATCCATCATGGAATCAGCCAGGTTGGAAGAGACCTCCAAGGTCATCCAGTCCAACCTAGCACCCAGCCCTATCCAGTCAACCAGACCATGGCACTAAGTGCCTCAGCCAGGCTTTTCTGCAACACCTCCAGGGTCAGTGACTCCACCACCTCCCTGGGCAGCCCATTCCAATGCCAATCACTCTCTCTGCCAACAACTTCCTCCTAACATCCAGCCTAGACCTCCCCTGGCACAATTTGAGATTGTGTCCCCTTGTTCTGTTGCTGCTTGCCTGGCAGCAGAGCCCAACCCCACCTGGCTACAGCCTCCCTNGGCCAGGATGCTATTGGCTCTCCTGCCCACCTGGGCACACTGCTGCCTCATCTTCAACTGCTATCTACCAGCACCCCCAGGTCCCTTTCCTCCTGGCTGCTCTCCAGCCACTCTGTCCCCAGCCTGTAGTGCTGCTTGGGGTTGTTGTGGCCAAAGTGCAGAACCCTGCACTTGGCCTTGTTCAATCTCATCCCATTGGCCTCTGCCCACCCATCCAGCCTGTCAAGGTCCCTCTGCAGGGCTCTCCTACCTTCCAGTAGATCCACACCTGCTCCTAGCTTGGTGTCATCTGCAAACTTACTCAATCCCCTTGTCAGATCATTATTAGAGATGTTGAACAGGACTGGGCCCAGCACTGATCCCGAGCTCTCCATAAAGAAGTGGAAGATTCCTGGTGAGTCAGAGGCTTGCAAAGCACAGCCAAGATGACAGAAGCAAGAGGGAAGCTGAAAGAGAGAAACAATTTGCTTAGCAGAGCATCAAAAGCAAATATCCCTTTGCCACTCTGATTGATTCCCCCTGCCTTCTCCGGAAACAACTTGCTGTTGTTTAAATCCCTTTATCCTGTGAATCCACAAAAGGCAGGTGTGAGATCAGGATGGGTTAGCACACAGCTGCAGATATATTATTGGGATGTTTTCAGTGGAGACAAATAGACCCTTAAAGTGCCTTAATGCCTAATGCCAGAACACTCTGCTTAATTAAGCAGCTATGCAGGGGCGGTTTTCCAAATGTGGTTTCTGCATTGATAATCTATAATGCTCTCCACAGCCCCTATTAACAGCTTCCTATGAATGAGGTGGTTTCCTAGAAGTGTCTCATCCAGGAAGATGGGGTGGCTGCATTTACCAGGCATCTTCTGCCTAATGGTTGACCTCAAGAATCGATTCATCGGCAACAAGCGTTGATAAAGGTAGAGGAAGAGGAATAAATCTCCTCAGGGGCTTGTGGTGGTCAGAACAGTGATGAATCTGCAGATTAAAAGGTTGCTGCATTACCATTGGGACAGGGTATAACATGCATGCATTGAGCCAGCAATGAGCCCTAGTGGTCAAGAAAACAAATACAGCATGTACTGTGTCCAGTTCTGGGCCACTCAGTTCAAGAGAGATGTTGAGGTGCTGGAATGTGTCCAGAGAAGGGCAACAAAGCTGGTGAGAGGCCTGGAGCACAGCCCTGTGAGGAGAGGCTGAGGGAGCTGGGGATATATAGCCTGGAGAACAGGAGGCTCAGGGCAGACCTCATTGCTGTCTACAACTACCTGAAGGGAGGCTGTAGCCAGCTNTTCCTGAAGTGCATTAAAAAGAAGGTGACCACTGGGTTGAGGGAGGATCTCCTTTCCCTCTACTCTGCCTTAGTGAAGCCACATTTGGAGTATTGTGTCCACTTCTGTGTTCCCCAGTTCAAGAGAGACAAGGAACTACAAGAACTACTGGAAAGAGCCCAGTGAAGGGCCGTGAAGATGATGAAGGGACTGGAGCACCTCTCTGAGGAGGAAATGCTAAGCCTCAAATACTGGACTCAGTTTTGGGTTCCTTACTCCAATAAGGACATCGAGGTGCTGGAGTGTGTTCAGACAAGGGTAACAAATCTGGTGGTGAGTCTAGAGACAAAGCCTTATGAGGAGCATCTTAGGGAACCAGGGGAGAACATGAGGCTTTGGGGGGAGATGTTCTTGCTCTCCAGAACTTCCTGAAGGGAGGTTGGACCAAGGTGGAAGTTGACATCTTCTACCAACTAACAAGTGACATGAAAAGAGGAAAGGGCTTCAAATTTCACCAGAGGATATCTAAACTGGACATTAGGAAAAATAATATTCCCTGGGTGGGCTGTCAAGCCCTGGAACTGGCTGCCCAGGGGACTGGTGGAGTCACCATCCCTGGAGAGATTGACAATCTATGTAGATGTGGTGCTGAGGGACATGTTTTCGTGGTGACCTGGCAGTGCTGGGTTAACAGTTGGGCTCGATGATCTTGAAGGTCTGTTTTGATCATTCTGTAGAAAGCACTTTGGGGGATTGCTCACTGGCCACGGTGGTGGTGGGTTAATGGTTGGACTTGATGATCTTAGAAGTCTCTTCCAAGGAAAACAGTTTTATGATTGTATGATTTGTTATTCTTCTCTGGAAGGACCATCCTTGTGCCTTCTTAGGTCACTGCAGCAAAGGCATCACAGCTCAGCTGTATAATGGTTCCAACACTGTCTTCTGACACTGGCACAGGTTGCCCAGGGAGGTTGTGGATGCTTCCTCCCTGGAGGTGTTTAAGGCCAGGCTGGATGAGGCCTTGAGCAGCCTGCTCTAGTGGGAGGTGTCCCTGCCTATGGCAGGGGGTTGGAGCTGGATGATCCTTGAGGTCCCTTCCAACCTAAGCCATTCTATGATTCTATGATTCTGTGGTTTCTTCCTGGCTGTAGAGCAAAGAGGACCAAGGAGCTCACAGGCTCACAGGATGTTAGGGGGTGGAAGGGACTCAAGGAGATCATCCAGTCCAACCCCCCTGCCAGAGCAGGACAATCCTATCTGACACAGACCACAGAGGAACACATCCAGACAGGCCTTGAAAGGCTCCAGAGAAGGAGACTCCACAGCCTCTCTGGGGAGCTGCCTGGGAATTACTTCTTGACCTGTCTGGATTCAATCTTGTGTGCTCTGCCCTAGGTAATCCTGCTTTGGCAAGGTGGTTGGACTCAATGATCTTTAGAGGTCCCTTCTACCATTCTGTGCCTTAACTCTGCATATTCCCTGGGGAGGGAGAGAAACAGCAACACAAAACAGACACACAGAAGAAAGAAAAAAAGGGGGGGGGGGGGGAAGAAAAAGAGAAAGCAAAAAGATGTCAATAATTTAAGAGACAAAGCTTCTGCTGTGAAATTCCATCTCTTTCAGGTGCCTGCAGCAGGCTTTGGACACCTTGATTAATCATAATTCCCTGCATATTATTTCCCTATAAACAAACTCCAATGGTACTCACATAAACATCTTTATCTCAGCAGCTGCAAAATGCCAGGCTTTAATGTCGACTGAACAGAGCTGCACCATATGGTACCACTCCAGGCCTGAGATGTTCTAATCCACAGCATATTGCCTCCCCAGAATAGCCATTACAAGGAGGCCTTCTCTCCCCTCTCTTTCAATTGCATTTCTTCTCTTCAGTTCACTTTGCCTCCTCTTTGTTTTTTTTCTCCTGACTGCTTAGAGTGCATCAACTTCTCAGGGCAATGCTTGCGTTGTTTTCTCGGTTCCTGTTTGGGAGAGAGGGGTTTAGGGAGGCACTGAGGAGGGTTTGGGTAGATCTTCATACGGTTGTGACACCCATCCTAGCTGATTGTATCTCCCATCCTACCAACCCACAGGCTGACAGATCAGGAAGGGCTTCATAGAATCAGAGAATCAACCAGATTCAAGAGACCTCCACCATCATCCAGTCCAACCTAGCAACCAGCCCTATCCAGTCCATTAGACCATGGCACTAAGTGCCTCAACCAGGCTTTTGGGACAGCCACTCCACCACCTCCCTGGGCAGCCCATTCCAATGCCAATCACTCTCTCTGCCAACAGCTTCCTCCTAACATCCAGCCTAGACTTCCCTCAGCACAACTTGAGGCTGTGTCCCCTTGTTCTGTTGCTGGTTGCCTGGCAGAAGAGCCCAACTCCACCTGGCTACAGCCTCCCTTCAAGTAGTTGTAGACAGCAAAGAGGTCAGCCCTGAGCCTCCTCTTCTGCAGGCTGCACACCCCCAGCTCCCTCAGCCTCTCCTCACAGGGCTGTGCTCCAGGCCCCTCACCAGCTTCGTTGCCCTTCTCTGGACACCTTCCAGCACCTCAACATCTCTCTTGAATTGAGGAGCCCAGAACTGGACACAGCACTCAAGGTGTGTCCTCAGCAGTGTTGAGTACAGGGGCAGAATAACCTCCCTCATCCTACTGGCCACACTGTTCCTGATCCAGGCCAGGATGCCATTGGCTCTCCTGCCCACCTGGCACACTGCTGCCTCATCTTCAGCTACTATTTACCAGCATCCCCAGGTCCCTTTCCTCCTGGCTGCTCTCCAGCCACTCTGTCCCCAGCCTGTAGCTCTGCTCGGGATGGCTGTGGCCAAAGTGCAGAACCCTGCACGTTTGTGTTCGCTGCCATCTGTTTCTGTGCAGGTTTCCTGTGACAATCCTTTGTGACCAAGGAAGGCAAATTGTTGTAGTTTTGTAATTCATTCTTTGTTTTTTTAGCACAAGCTTTGTTTATTTGGTTATGTGATTGTTATTTTCAGCTGCTGGAAAGAAAGGATTTGTTTTCACAACCAAGCTATTAGAAGGCCCCTAGGCTCTCTGAAGATTTGGATGCAGTTTCTAGTTCTCTTGCAGAGTTCCTATGTGATCCACTTCATGTAATTTTTATAAGTTTCAGCTTTTCCCATCTGAAAAGGAAAAGAAAATAAACAAGATACCTGTTTTTCTCTGTTCTGTTGCTTTTCAGGCATCCTGGCCTGGATCAGGAACAGTGTGGCCAGTAGGACAAG
>WAAF01005813.1:29706-39767 GCA_013400475.1 Tricholaema leucomelas
CTGGCCACACTGTTCTTGATCCAGGCCAGGATGCTGTTGGCTCTCCTGCCCACCTGGGCACACTGCTGGCTCATCTTCAGCTACCAGTAGCCCCAGGTCCCTTTCTTCCTGGCTGCTCTCCGTCCACTCTGTCCCCAGCCTGTAGTGTTGCTTGGGGTTGTTGTGGCCAAAGTGTAGAACCCTGCACTTGGTCTTGTTCAATCTCATCCCATTGGATGAAATGTTGTGGGGTCTCCTTCCATGGGGAGGTACAAAACTCTCCTGGACTTGATCCTTTGCAACCCGCTTTAGGTGACCCAGTTTTAGCAGGGGTTTGTATTAGATGATCCCCAGGAGCCTACTGCACGGGTTCACAGATTCCCAAATTACATCAGGTTTGAATGGAACTCTCAAAGGTTCCCCCTTGCAGTGAGCAGGGACAGGTCCAAACAGATCAGGCTTCTGGGACTCTGTGACTTAATACAGGGGTGAAGCTGTATCCTTGTAAAGAGCTTCCTGTGAAGAATAGAGTCTCTTCTGACTTCACAATCACCATCACAAAGTCTGGATATGATAAAGCTTTAAAAGTAATACCAGGTCAGGCTGAGAGATGAAAAAAAAAGTAAATCCTCCAGATTTTTTTTACATCTTTGTGTTGCATTTGGAAACTCTTAATGTGATTGCAAACTCTCAAGGCTGAGTAGTGAAAAGAAGTTGCATGTGTGTTAGCTTGTAGAGGTCAGCATTGTAATCCCGTGGTGTTTAGCTTCAAAATCATCATAAATGCTAGGGGGGGAAAAAACACCAGAAGAGTTCCCATCATCCTTTTCACAACCAGTTATCACACAGTTATGCAATCACTTTATGCTTTAATGCCAGCTTTTTATAGTAGCTTCATCCTTAAAATGTAGCATCACTTAGGTTGGAAAGGATCTTGGAGATCATTGAATCCAAAATCAGCTCCAGCAAATTCAGCTGATATCCTTCCTTGTAAACCAGCACAGGGCAGCTTTTGGAGAAGCATTCTCCTTCCTTTACTAGTGCAGTGAATTCATAGAGTCCTAGAATCAGTCAAGGCTGGAAGGGACCACAAGGATCAGCTAGTTCCAACCACACTGCCATGCCCAGGGACACCCTACCCTAGAGCAGGCTGCCCACAGCCTCATCCACCCTGGCCTTAAACACCTCCAGGGATGGGGCCTCAACCACCTCCCTGGGAGACCCATTCCAGGCTCTCACCACTCTCATGCTCAACAACTTCCTCCTCACCTCCACTCTGACTCTCCCCACCTCCAGCTTTGCTCCATTCCCCCCAGTCCTGTCACTCCCTGAGAGCTGAAAAAGTCCCTCCACAGCTTTTTTGTAGGCCTCCTCCTGATACTGGAATGCCACAAGAAGGTCACCTGGGAGCCTCCTCTTCTCCAGCCTGCACAGCCCCAACTCTTTCAGTCTGTGCTCACAACAGAGCTGCTGCAGCCCTCTGAGCATCCTCCTGGCCCTGCTCTGGACACACTCCAGCATCTCCACATCCCTCTTGTCTTAGGGGCTCCAGAACTGGATGCAGTACTGCAGCTGGGGTCTCACCAGAGCACAGCAGAGGGGGAGAATCACCTCCCTCCACCTGCTGGCCACACTTCTCCTGATGTAGCCCAGGCTCTGGTTGGCCCTCCAGGCTGCAAGTGCACACTGCTGGCTCCTGTTGAGCTTCTTGTCCACCAGCACCCCCAAGTCCCTCTCCTCAGGGCTGCTCTCCAGCCACTCGCTACCCAGCCTGGATTTGTATCAATATAAAGCCCTTTCTGCCTTCCAAAATGTTAATTTTATCTCCTCCTCTGAATTTTCCAATGATTCACCAAAGATTAATAAGCATTTCTATTTAAAACTAAACACCACAGTGACATCCCAACTTCCCAAACACTGCTATTAACTGCTGAACTGGTAAATCTTGAAGAACTGAGTCCCACCATGGACTCTTCTCTTCTTGGCAGTGGAGTAAAACAAGCACCTGCTCTAATCTGAGCTCTGCATCTGGGTGAAATGAATCATGCTTCATCACAGAATCACTGAGTCAGAGCAGTTTGGGTTGGAAGAGCCCTTAAAGATCATTTAATTCCAACCCCTCTGCCAAAGGCAGGGACATCTTCCACTAGACCAGGTTGCTTAAAGTCCTGTCCAACCTGGCTTTGAACAATACCAGGGATTTCTGGACAACCTGTTGCAGTTTCTCACCACCCTTACAGTGAATAATTTCTTTCCTATACCCTTTTACAGTTTGAAATCCTTATCCCTCATCCTGTCACTGTAGTCCCTGCTAAAGAATTCCACCCTGTATTTCCTATAGGCCTCCTTTAAGCACTGGAAAGCCAGAACCATCTCTCCTTCAGCCTATTTTCACAGGCAAGGTGCTCCAGCCCCACGACTATCATCATGGCCCTCCTCTGGACCTGCTCAAGCAGGTCTGGTTTCAGTCAAATTAATCTCACTTAGGTCTTCAGCCAATTTGTCCTCATTTTTCCTCATTTGTCCTCATTCTATCTGAAATTCTGAGTCAACTTTTGAGCAATGTAGTCATTTTATGTTGATCCTAGATATGGAACTGAGCTGCATTGAAGAACCCAGGATAAAAAGGGAAGCAAAAAGCACACCTGTCCCAGCCTCTGATCCAGACAAAAGTGCTCACAGAATCCCAGAACTTTAGAAGTTGAAAGGGACCTCCAGAGATCATTGAGTCCAATCTCCCTGCCAAGGCATGATCAGCCAAGGCAGTCTGCACAGGACATTGCCTGAAGGGAGGCTGTAGCCAGGTGGGGGTTGGGCTCTTCTGCCAGGCAACCAGAAACAAAACAAGGGGACACAATCTCAGGTTGTGGCAGAGGAGGTCTAGGCTGGATGTTAGGGGGAAGTTGTTGGCAGAGAGAGTGATTGGCATTGGAATGGGCTGCCCAGGGAGGTGGTGGAGTCACTGTCCCTGAAGGTGTCGAAGCAAAGCCTGGATGAGGCACTTAGTGCCATGGTCTGGTTGATTGTTCAGGGCTGGGTGCTAGGTTGGACTGGATGATCTTGGAGGTCTCTTCCAACCTGGTTGATTCTATGATTCTATGAATGCATCCAGGTGTGCTTTAAAAGTCTGCAGAGAAGGAGTCTCCACAATGTCTCTGGGCAGCCTATTCCAATTTACTGTCACAGGATGTCAGGGTTGGTCACCCTCACTGTAAAGAAGTTTCTCCTCATGTTAAGGTGAAACCTTCTATGTTCCAATTTGTAGCTGTTGCTCCTGGTCGTATTGCTGCTGACCACTGGAAATAGTCTGGTCTGATCCACTTGACACCCACCTCTCAGATATTTATACCCACTGACAAGATCTACACTTGGTCTTGTCTTCTCCAGACTAAACAGCCCCAAGGCTCTCAGTCTCTCTGTATAAGTGGAGATGCTTCAGTCCTCCAATCATCCTCATGACTCTCCATTGGATCCTCTCCAGCAGATCCCTGTCTCTCTCGAATTAGGAAGCCCCAAAGTGGTCACAATATTGCAGGTGTGGTCTTAGCAGGGCAGAGTAGAGGGAAAGAAGAACCACTCTAGACCTACTGGCCGCTTAGCCTTGCTGCACCCTAGGATGTCATCTGCCCACTTGGCCACAAGTGCACATTGCTGGCCCATGAAGAACTTCCTGAAGGACCTTATATTTTACATATAAATTATTGTCTGGAAGAAGAGACCAACCTCCACCTGGCTGCAGCCTCCCTTCAGGTAGATGTAGACAGCAATGAGGTCCCCCCTGAGCCTCCTCTTCTCCAGGCTGCACACCCCCAGCTCTCTCAGCCTCTCCTCATAGAGTTTGTGTTCCAGGTCTTTCACCAGCTTTCAGCACCACCTCCCCTTTTCCACCACACCTGCCCCTTTCCCACCCCACACTGCATTCTCCCCAAACCCAGAGCACCTGGGTTCTGTTGGAGTCTCCTCCCACCACAGGTGAGACCACTTTGCCCTCCCTGCCCACTCCCCTTTATAAACCACTCCAGGAAGGCAGAAGCCCCAAGCTTGCCCAACTGGGCAGAGGGATCCTCTTCCCATCATCACCACTGGTGAGTACCCATGGTGCGCACTGGGTGAATGGTGGAGGGGACAAAAGGCCGGGGGGCCTGGTGGCCCCCCGGTCAGATAGGGAGAGAAACCAGAGTTGCATCACAAGGAAGCTGTTTTTCTTCTGGGGAAATGCACCTTCTGAACTTGGGGAGCAAGTTGTTTATGATGAGGCTGGCTGAGCACTGGAACATGCTGTCCAGAGATATCTCCATCCTTGGAGATATACAAGCTGGGGCTCAAACAGGGCTCTTGTGCTAGTTTGAGCCCAGCTAGAATGTTTTGGTGAGAAGGACTAGATCATAGGCTGTGAAATGCAAACAATGGTGAGGTCTACTTCCCTCACAGTCTTGCTGAGATGTGTAGAAAGGAAAAGCAAAACAAAAGGTAAAGTCACTTCGATCTTGCTCTCACTTTGCTCCGGGCTCTTCTGCTGGGGAGCTGGGGCTGCTGGCTGGACTCCATCTTGCTTTCTAACCTCACCCTCCATTTGCTTTTGGCTGATTCACCTTTGCTTCTTAATCCCCCTGGCTGAACCTCCGTCCTTCTTTGGGACTGGGGTAAGATTGAGAGGGGTAGGGGGAAGGTGAGGGGTGGTTGAGAGCCCCTCCTGGGGACTCAGGTTTCTAGGAGGGGAGTTGTGTTTCTGTATTACCTTTTTACCTTGTCTATTTCTGTCTGTAACTGTATATACTGTAACTATCTGCTTGTAAATTGTGCCAGCTGTAAATATAAGCTTCATTCCTATTTCCAGAGCTGGCTGAGTCTAGTCTGGGTGATTTCTGAAGTGTGGGGGAGTGGGAGACACCCAAACCACCACAGCTCTGGGTGATCATACCTAGTTGAGGATGTTCCTGCTCTAGGAGAGCTTTTGCATCCTCTGTGGTGCAGGACAGTGGACTACTTCTCTGTGCAACCTTTAAGCCTTTCTAAACACAGAGTAGATGCTTTGTGGTCATTCTACCTCTGGGTTGCAATCAGCACTGTGGAGAGGAGCTCCTACACAACTCCATGTGTTCCTGGCTGGGGTTTGTCAGGCAGTGTAGAGAAAACCAAGATGCCTGAGTGGGAAGACTGAGGTAATCCTGAACCCCTTCTTATGACTATACAGCTTTAAGAAGAAACCTACTCTTTAGTGATCACTGTTAGAAATTTTGCATTGGTGCTTTCTGAGAGCACTGTGGAGCACAGCAATGAGTGACCTGGTTTGGGTTGTGATGAAATGATGGATAGGTAATGCTAGAACTAAATTTGGATCAGGAAACAGGAAGTCAGGGATATTTCTTTAGATGTCAGTAAGGAGAATGAATCAGTCACAATTACTTTAGGAAGCTCAGGCCACAGTTCAAGCATATGTGGTGCTGGAAGGCAGATCTAAATGGGGTGATTTGGGAGAGGGGGAGTGGGAAGAGGTTCATACAAAGCTCCTGCCTCTGTGGTGACTGGGCAAGTAGAAGTGCAGTTGTTCTGGCTGATCACCAGAGTCCTCAATGTGTCATTGTCCATCTCTGAAACGAAGCCTAATTGGTGGCTTCCAGACTTTTTTTTTCTTTCATAGGCAGGCATCTAACTCTTCTACAAATGTCACACATGAGTGATCTCTTCCATCAAAATGCAAAGAGCTGTGCTTTCAAAACAGATCTGGTCTGCTGCAAGAAGTGCAGTGAAGGTAGCCTTAGACATTCAGACCTCTGAGAATTCTCATCTCACATGTTTATTGTACACTCAGTCTCATCCAGATGTGGCATATTTGCTCTTAATCATTGGACCAGCAGATGCAGGGGATGAATCATGACCTCACAGTGAATCACACAAATACATTTATGTTTTTCATTAGTTCACTGAATTATATTTCCATATAGATCATGACTGTCTTAGTCTCCATCAATTAGCAAATCAAAATACACTCAGACATTCTTCTGTTCTTTCCAAAAAAATGGGGACAGAGTGGCTGAGAGCAGCCAGGCAGAAAGGGACCTAGGGGTACTGGTAGGTAAGCCCCCAGTGTGCCCAGCTGGCCAAGAGATCCAATGGCATCCTGGCCTGTATCNCACTAAAGCTGCTTTAGTTTCATTCCCAGCCCATCAGTCTCTCAACCTTATTCCCTTTCTCTCCCCTTTTGCAAGGCAGAGAGGTTCATAGAGAGCCTCTGGCATTCATCTGGTGGTTGGCTGTGGTGGTTTGGGTGTTCCCTGCCCCCCTACACTTTGAGAATCACCCAGGCTAGACTCAGCCAGCTCTGGAAATTGAATGCAGCTTATATTTACAGCTAGCACAATATCCAAGCAGGTATTTACAGTTATAGACAGAAATAGACAAGGTAAAGGGTAACACAGAAACACAACAGCCCTCCCAGAAACCTGAGTCCCCAGGAGAGAATCCCAATCAGCCTTCCACCTTCTCCCACTCCCTTACCTTACCCTAGATGTTGCCTTGTGCCCCAAGGAAGAATGGAGAGTTGGTCAGGTGGGTTAGAAGGCAAAGTGGATTAATCAGAGACAGCAGCTGAGGTTAGAGAGAAATGCCCAGAGCTCAGGCAGTGTCCCAAGTGCAAATACCTTATCTATGTTTATCCTCTTGTTTGTGTACATCTCAGCAAGCCTATGAGTGAAGTAGACATCACTCTTTTCTCTTTCACAGCCTGTAATCTAGTTCTTCTCACCAAAACATTCTAGCTCTAGCTAGCTTCAAACCAGCACACTGGGACAGCCTCAACCCTTCTCATTGTTGTTTCAGTTATCTGTGGACTGGAAAACATGGAAACACAAAAGATGATTAAAAATAGTCCTATTGCAGTTGCTAAAAACAAAGCCCTTGAAACCTTTGTCTTCTGAAGGAGCCACAGAAATGCACTGCAGTATTAGCCATAGCTCTTTGTAGACCTCAATAGATGGGGGGGGCAGTTAATTGCTAGTCAACATTAGCTGACAGCTAAAACCATATGGATCTGGAGGACAATGCTTTGTGTATTGCCAACAATATATTGGTTCCTCTTTCAATTGACAAAATAATTAAGAGCTTGGTTGAAGAGGGCATATTTCTCTCTGTGGCCACTGGTGCCTGAAAGCATGAAATTTCAGAATGCTTCCAGTAGTTGCTCACTGCAAGGGGAATAATCCATTTTTCTCTGCCTAACTGTTTCCAAGAGAGCAATAAAAAACTGTATCAGGAATACTTAAAAATGCAAATAAGCAGTGCACTTCAATTAAAGAGCTTGAAATTGGGCAATGTAGCTTCACTTGCAGGTGATGGTGAAAATGCTAAACTGGGGAGAAACCTCTCTGTCTACAAATTAATGACAAGTAAGAGGAATATAGAATCATGGAATCAGTCAGGGTTGGAAGGGACCACAAGGATCAGCTAGTTCCAACCACACTGCCATGCCCAGGGACACCCTACCCTAGAGCAGGCTGCCCACAGCCTCATCCAGCCTGGCCTTAAACACCTCCAGGCATGGGGCCTCAACCACCTCCCTGGGCAACCCATTCCAGGCTCTCACCACTCTCATGCTCAAGAACTTCCTCCTCACATATAGTCTGAATCTCCTCACCTCCAACTTTGCTCCATTCCCCCCAGTCCTGTCACTCCCTGAGAGCCAAAAAAGTCCCTCCCCAGCTTTTTTGTAGCCCCCTTCAGGTACTGGAATGCCACAAGAAGGTCACCTTGCAGCCTCCTCCTCTGCAGACTGAACAGCCCCAACTCCTTCAGCTCCAGAATATTCATAGAATCAATCAGGTTGGAAGAGACCTCCAAGCTCATCCAGTCCAACCTAGCACCCAGCCCTATCCAGTCAACTAGACCATGGCACTAAGTGCCTCATCCAGGCTTTGCTTGAACACCTCCAGGGACAGCAACTCCACCACCTCCCTGGGCAGCCCATTCCAATGCCAATCACTCTCTCTGGCAAGAACTTCCTCCTCACATCCAGCCTATACTTCCCCCAGCACAACTTGAGTCTGTGTCCCCTTGTTCTACTAGCTTCAGACTAATTGCAGTGCTCTCATACTGCTCGATACAGCAAAGTGTGCCCTATATATATGTACTCTTACATATAAGGAGTAATTTGGTTCTGCAGGTTATGTAACTGAGATTTAAATCACTTTCCCTCCTCTGGCAAAGGGTTTCAGAATGGCAGAAGATGCTTAATAGCTCTCCCTGCAGATTCTGTGAATACGCTGAGGAGTGTCACTGTTAAATGGGTGGCTGTATAACCTGAGTGGGTCTTAAGATGCTTTCCTGTTAGTAGAAATTACTCTGGCAGAGAAGAAGATTGTTCAATTATAATTTTCAGGCTCCTGAAGAACGTTGAGGATGGGGGTGGTACTTTCAGAAGCTGAAAGGTAACTGCTAGTGTTTCCTTCCACAGGAAGTTAAAAGGTCTGGATCTTTTTTTCAGTTGTGAGCTTTTTGTTTTTCTTTAGTGGCATAGTCATAAAATACTCTGATCTTCATAGCATCAGCCAGGGTTGGATGGGACCACAAGGATCAGCTAGTTAGAATCATAGAATGGTTTAGGTTGGAAGGGACCTCAAGGATCAGCCAGCTCCAACCCCCCTGCCATGGGCAGAGGCATCCTACCCTAGAGCAGGGTGGCCACAGCCTCATCCAGCCTGGCCTTAAACACCTCCAACAATGAGGCCTCAACTCATGGGCAACCCATTCCAGGCTCTCACCACTCCCATGCTGAAGATCAACCTTCCCACCTCCACCCACTCCTCTGACCCTTCCCCACCTCCACCCACTCCTCTGACCCTTCCCCACCTCCACCCACTCCTCTGACCCTTCCCCACCTCCACCTTTGCTCCATTTCCCCCCAGTCCTTGCATAAGAAGAAATTTCTGATATAATGATCTCACTGAAGAGTGAAGTTAATACCAAAAATGGTAAATCCTTTGGTCACACCAATAACTCCTCTCAGAAAACACCCCATGACAGACTAGAAAACACAAAAAGAAGGGGTTTAGGTCTCTGATGCTTGACTTCACAATTTGATTTTGGCAAGTGAAATTACATTAATCAAACATCTACCTTTAAATTGCATTACTCTGGAGCTGTTTTCAATTCTCAGTGCTCTTAGTGTCTTAAAAACTAATGGGATTTGTGCTGTTTGGTTGTGCTCTAAATGCAGCATGGAAAGAGCATTTTTGATGTGCAAGAAACAATCCCTGCTGTGGACTTATAGATCAGAGAATTATTTTGGCTGGAAAAAAAAGCCTCGAGGATCACTGAGTCTAATCATCAACCCAGCACCACTATGGCCATTAAACCATGACCTGAAGTGCCATGTCCACATGATCCTTGAACACCTGCAGAGGTGGGGACTCCACCACCTTCCTGGGCAGCCTGATGACTCATTCAACAAAGAAACTTCTCATTATATGCATAGAATCAACCAGGTTGGAAGAGACCTCCAAGATCATCCAGTCCAACCTAGCACCCAGCCTTAGACAGTCAACTAGACCATGGCACTGAGTGCCTCATCCAGGCTTTTCTAGTCAACCAAGACCTCCAATTTTAAAGCCATTACTTATCATTCTTTCACCTGATACTAGGAACTTGTCATGCCTTGAGCTGTATGTCCTTGCAATTACTAAAGTCTTGTGGGCAAAGGACTTGAGCCCAGCCAGCCTGAGCATACTGCTGGAGACAAAATACTTGGGCAAGGGCTGCTGCCCCAGGGAAACATTGCCCAGCAAACACCAACACTTTGTGTACCAAGACTGTGTGCTCAACAGCTCTACTTAGTGCCATGGTCTAGTTGGTTGTCTAGGGCTGGGTGCTAGGTTGAACTGGATGTGCAGGGTTCTGCAGCGTTCTGCACTTTGGCCACAACAACCCCAAGCAACGCTACAGGCTGGGGACAGAGTGGCTGGAGAGCAGCCAGGAGGAAAGGGACCTGGGGGTACTGGTGGATAGTAGCTGAAGATGAGCCAGCAGTGTGCCCAGGTGGCCAAGAGGGCCAATGGCATCCTGGGCTGTATCAGGAACAGTGTGGCCAG
>WAAF01005813.1:41651-53163 GCA_013400475.1 Tricholaema leucomelas
GGCCAGGATGCCATTGGCTCTCTTGGCCACCTGGGCACACTGCTGGCTCATCTTCAGCTACTATCCACCAGCACCCCCAGGTCCCTTTCTTCCTGGCTGCTCTCAGCCACTCTCTCACTAGCCTGTAGTGCTGCTTGGGGTCGTTATGGCCAAAATGCAGAGCCCTGCACTTGGCCTTGTTCAATCTCATCCTCTTTGCCTCTGCCCACCCATCCAGCCTGTCTAGATCCCTCTGAAGGGCTTTTCTACCTTCCAGGAGATCCACACCTGCACCTAGCTTGGTGTTTCTGCAAACTTACTGATGCTGGACTCTATCCCCTCATCCAGATCATCAATAAAGATGTTCATGATCACTTCAGTCCTGCCCTTTATTAGATAGTTGAAGAGGTTTCCCCACTTTTGCTAGCTATATGGCTAGTCAAATCTTCCCAACTGATAATTTGCTTCAGGAACTAAAATATGGTGAATCTTCCCTCCTAAACAGGATTTGTTGTTCTCAGTCACCTGGTCAACCCCTCACAGTGCTTGTTCCAGGCTAAGTTCATGTATAGGATGTGTTTGTCTGAAACTGCATATTGCATTTACCTCCTTACCAACAGGAGACAAGATTGTGCTGACCTGCAAAGAAACTCAATTTCACATCATTTGTAGAGGAAGAGGCATTTATCAGGGTGTATATGGGAATGGAAAACAGATAAGAAGGGTTGGGTATTATTGCCAGGATCATACATAAGGTAGGCTCCATCACTTCTCACAACACAGTGAAGAACTGCTAGCACAACTTCAGTTCACAGGAGCTCCTTTATGCATTATTTTTAATCAGCATTGAAGGAACTGGCAATCATCACAGAGAGCTTGGAGTTAACAACCCCTTGAGATGAGTGAAGACAGCTGTGCCTCAGAGATGTGTATTCATGCTCTCTGCAGATGCTGCTGTCTCTGCTTTCATCTGCTTCACAACTAGCAGGGTTTGTTTTCCTGCAACCTCAGTGTCTGCCTGAAATCATAGAGTTGTACAGTGCTTTGGCTTGGAAGAGGCCTTTAAAAGTTATCTTGTCCAATTCCCCTGCCATGACCAGGGACATCTGCAGCTAGAGCAGGTCGCTCAGAGCTCCAGACATCACCTTGACTGGTTCTAGAGATGAAGCATCTGCTACCTCTCTGGGAAATCTCTGCTGATGTTTCACCACCCTCAGCATTAAAAAATTCTTCCTTTTATCTAGTCTGAATCTCCCTCTCTTAGTTTAAAACCATCAGCCCTTGGCCTGTCATGACAGGCTCTGCTAGAAGTCTGTCCCCAGCTTTCTTATAGGCCCCTTGAAGTATAGAAAGCCCACAAGGACTTCCCAGAGCTTTCTATAAGCTGAACAACTCCAACTCTCTTGGCCTGCCCTCACACCAGAGGGCTTCTAACCCTGTGATCACTGTCATGGCAGCCTCTGACCCTGCTCCAACAGGTCCATGTATATCTCATGTTGTGGACTTCAGAACTCGCCCCAGCACTGCAGGCATGATCTCAGCAGAGTGGCAGAATCCCGTTCTTTGACCTATTGCCCACTCTGCTGGAGATGAAACCCAGAACATGGTTGACTTCTGGCCTGTGTGTCCATGTTGCCAGTTTATGTCCAGCTTTTCATCCACCAGTATCCCCAGGTCCTTCTCTGCAGGACTGCTTTCCACCCCTTCACCCACTAGAAGAAACTTCTGTCTCTGGATGTGTGCATAGAATCAACCAGGTTGGAAGAGACCTCCAAGCTCATCCAGTCCAACCTAGCACCCAGCCCTAAATAGTCAACCAGACCATGGCACTAAGTGCCTCAGCCAGTCTCTTTTTGAACACCTCCAGGGACGGTGACTCCAGCACCTCCCTGGGCAGCCCATTCCAATGCCAATCACTCTCTCTGCCAACAACTTCCTCCTAACATCCAGCCTAGACCTCCCGTGGCACAACTTGAGACTGTGTCCCCTTGTTCTGTTGCTGGTTGCCTGGCAGAAGAGACCAACTCCACCTGGCTACAGCCTCCCTTCAGGTAGTTGTAGACAGCAATGAGCTCTGTCCTGAGCCTCCTCTTCTCCAGGCTAAACAACCCCAGCTCTCTCAGCCTCTCCTCACAGGGCTGTGTTCCAGGCCTCTCACCAGCTTCATTGCCCTTCTCTGGATGTGTTCCAGCACCTCAACATCTCTCTTGAAGAGCCCAGAACTGGACCCTGGTCTTGTGCCAGGAAATGGTGAACTCAGTGTTCTTGCTGCAAAACAAATTCATGACCAGGCAGAACACAGATCCTTTTGCTCTCGTCCTTGTGTGTCTGTCACGTTGCCTGAAGTGTGCTTCACTGACCCATTTTATACACCAGCCACAGGTCCTGTTGCTCTGGCATAACCTTCTTTCTGTTCCTTCACTGGGAAGCTCCAGATCAGGATGGTCAGAAAGGAGAATATCTTTTCCTGGCTATCTAATCTACCAATGTGACCTCTGCAACAGAGTTGATGATCCAAATACATCATCCTCATGAGGAAACCTCCCAGAAAATATAGAGAACTTTCCAGAGAGGGGAGAAAAGAAATAAAAATCCAGCTGACACAGCCCTGGGATCTGTGACTGTTATCATTACTTGCCTGGTAAGGGGTCCAGACCATGCAGGGATCTGTCACTGCCAGAAGGCTCTTGAACATCTGTTGCCACTGTAGCAGCATCAGAATGAGGAGGAGAAGATTAATCACACTCCGGACATCGCTGGCTAATGCATCTTCTCTGCTAGCCTGCAGTCTGTGACAGGAGTGTCCTGAACTATGCTTTGCAGTGGGCTCAGCAGGGACCTCCAGACAGCTGAGAGTCTCTGGCCTTAAATGACTTCATTTTAAAGTTTCTCTCTGGTTTGGTTGCTTTTAAATGTTTCCTGCTTCCCCTTTGGTTTTCCTCTTCAATCCCACCTTCATCAGGGAGGACAGAGCTTGGGATTGGATGCAAACAGAATTGGAGTTGGTATGAGGGCTAGCTTCAGCTGAACAAAGAAATCCTCAGGTCTTGTGGGGCTCCTGTGACTTTGGGGAACAGAAAAGGTGGGGGGGGAGGGGGTGTAGACATGAAGCTGACTCATATAAAAGGTCTGCTTTGAAAAAGGTGGAAAGAAAAAGCAATTACAGCAACTACAGAACTCTCCCACGGTCGATCAGCCAATATGTGTGTGTTCAGGGGGAAGCATTTCTGCCGTGCTTTCACCATGCCTTCAGGGGCTGCAACTTGGGGAGAAGCTGCCTCTGTGTGCAGTGATGCAAAGGACTTCTGCTCACAGCAAACTTGGCTGCTACTTGTGTCAAGGGTTAGGGCTCTGCCAGTCACTTGATGTGACAGATGCCCTCTATTAACCCTTCTCCCTTCCCAAAAGGAATAAGGGAGAGAGATTTATGGATTAGGAAAGAAAAACAAACCAATTTCAATGGAAATAATAACAACAGTAGCTACAACAACCCCCCAGTACCTCGAGATACAAAACCAACATCAATTCCAACCCTGCTGATGGTAATTATATCGCCATCACCATTGATGCTGTGGGCAGTCACTGGGCAAGTCCCAGACTGCACTCAGTAGAAGACAAAGTGGCTTCAGGAGCTGGATTCAGGAACACATAGATCAGGACCAAAGGGCAGAATGGACAGAGTCATCCTTGCTCGTTGAAGAGAAGTTGAGAGATCACAAAGTTCAAGCCTTTATACTGAAGATGACATCCATGGGATGGACTACCTTGTTGGACAGCTGTCCTCTACACTCCATCCTGCAGGTGCTATCTCCTACTGCATCCTGACATAGGACAAAAGATTTAGCAGTGATGTGGTTCTCCACAGAAGCAAGTCTAAACCAGAGCTTTTCTGCTCCCCAGTCCTTAGCAGTAACTCTTTCCATCAGTGTTCTCACTGCTAGAAGCGATCACTGTCTTTACAAACCTGCCTTGAGCTTCAGAAAGTGCAAGTCCTGAGAAGCCAAATCCCTCACCAGGATTTTTTTCTGCTGTAGCTCAAACGAGGGCAGTGTGTCTGTCTCTTCTATGGGTTCAGCTATTGCTTCAGCATCTGCAAAGCAAAAGAGAGGAGAACAAACCAGCTGGCAGGCTTTGTGTAGGTAAACAGCACCTCTATGCTGCATGGCTGAGAGCTTTAGTGAGCTGTCTTCATGCACACAGCTACTTTTTCTTTATGGTTTCCAAGTCTCTCCTGATCCTTCTATTTTAAAAATGTTGTGATACAGGATTTTACTTGAAGATACCTAAAGTTGGTGGAGAGTCTTCTATGGCTCATGACAAGTGGAGTGGATGGCTGATTTACAGGCTCTCCTGTTGAATGGTTGATGGGCAATGGCAGTTATATTTCATCTAAACACAAGGAAAAACTTCTTTGCTCGAGGGGAGGCAAACCAGGCTGCCCAGAGAGACTATGGACTCTCCTTCTCTGGAGGCAATGAAAAACCCCCTGGTGCTCTGGAGGCAATGAAAAACCACAGGTGATCCTGTGCATGTTCTAAGTGAGCCTTCCTTAACAAAAGGATTGTACTAGTTGATCTCCAGATCTCCCTTCCAACCCTCACCATTCTGTGATGCAGAAGACCTCCTACAGACCCTGCCCCATTCAAATAACTGTTATACTGGATCAGAGAAACTGGATTTCACTGGACAGGTGTTGCCTGGAAAGCAAAAGTAATGTCCATGGTTTCAGCTCACACACCTAAGGCTACTTCAATTCTTGGTATCCCTTAAAGGCTTCTCTTTTCTGAGCTCTCTGAAGAGGATGCAAGTGCAAGGAATCAATCCCAACCCCATGTTAGGAATGATCAATCTGTCTGTGAAAGTAAGGAGCAGCAAACACATCTGTGAACATGTCAAGCTTAGTACCAGTAATGATGATTAGATAAACTCTGAGGTGCTGAGATGATGGGAGGCAGTCATTGAGCTGAGGGCAGGAATAGGCTGCTAAAGCAGTACATTTTGGTACCATGGGTTTCACAATTCCCTCTCACTTTTGCTACCTCAAAGATTTGCAGTGGAAATGGGTTTTTATTGAGTTTTGACAAGATCATTTCTCCCTCTGCAAGGCAGGCCACTTAATAAGTGAACACTCTACAACAGTGTTTATCTCAAGGCTGGGGAAGAAGGAAATAAAATAGGGAAGTGAAGGGAACTCTTTCTGGCTGGCTTTCTGCAAGGACAAAGCTACAGACAACAAATGACCTTTATCAGAGTTAGCTGACCAGTCTTCTATCCTGTTGATGTTCCCTACTGCTTTCAGAGGTGAGTAGGCATCCAGAACCAGTGAGAAGTATTGTGGGGTGTTCAATGGAGGTTAGACCAGTGAGGTCTGACCTCAGGGAGAAAAGGTAAATACCACATATAGAGTAAGGTCCAGATGGTTTTATCCCAGACCAATGTACCATACTCAATCCATCTCCTTTGATGAACCCAAGGAGGCTCAGGGGTTACCTCTTTGCTGGCTACAGCTACCTGAAGAGAGGCTGTAGCCAGGTGGGGTTGGTCTCTTCTGACAGGCAACCAGCAACAGAACAAGGGGACACAGTCTCAAGTTGTGCCAGGGGAGGTCTAGGCTGGATGTTAGGAGGAAGTTGTTGGCAGAGAGAGTGATTGGCATTGGAATGGGCTGCCCAGGGAGGTGGTGGAGTCACAGTCCCTGGAGGTGTTCAAGAAGAGACTGGATGAGGCACTTAGTGCCATGGTCTGGTTGATTGTTTAGGGCTGTGTGCTAGGTTGAACTGGATGATCTTGGAGGTCTCTTCCAAGCTGGTTCATTCTATGATTCAAGCAAAGAGCCTAGCCTCACCAGTTACTTGGCCATCTCACTGCTAGAGAGGACATGGTCATTCACAGAAAAGCCATGGGCTCTAGATAGGGGCATGACCCCTGTTATGGAGGGGTAATTAATGGGTGCAAGATGACATTTTCCCCAAAATGAATATTCTTTATTAATTTTGATATTCAGAACTCTTGCCCCCCCCGACCACTAATTTTAATAATTGGTTCTTTGCAGGGTCATGGAAACATTATACAGAGGAATAACTAGAACTAACTAGCAAAAATATGGAACATTAATTGAACTGGAAGAGAAGGTTCCTGTGGTCAGTGTCCTGCTTGTCCACTAAATGGACTCAAGGAGCTCCTTTCTGCTTATAGCAGAAGGCAATTGGTGAATTACAAGAGGCTTTAAATATTTACTCCCATAATTCTCTCCTGACTCATGGGGCTAGCTACAGCTTCAGACAGCACCCAAACACTTCCAGGGAATTCTCTCAGTCCTATCAGCTGCTGAGATTTCTGATTCTTCCCAGACTTCACAAGGTGCTGAGGAAAGGAGACAGACAATCTCTGGCCTTATCTTGGCTCTTCTGGATGATCTGTGTGTCAGGGTTTGAGCAGAACTGAAGTGAAAAGAGCAGGCTGAGTAACTGAACAAACTTAGGTTATTCTGATAAGGAGGCACAGCTGCAGAAAAGTGGCCTTGGGAGGCTAGCAGAGAGGTTGCTATCTGTAGCTGAGCTGTGAGGAAGACAGGCTGGTCGGCCCTGGGAACAAGCAATGTTGTGGCTAAGTTGCTGCAAAGGCGGATTAAGGGGGGTAGTTGGTCAGGTCTGCCTCTCTGTGTGTGGGCAGCCCATTTCTGCCTATGTAAGCCTATCAAAGTACCTCTACTGAACTCCACTATATGGGTATCATAGAATGGTTTAGGTTGGAAGGGACTTCAAGGATCATCCAGCTCCAACAACCCCCTGCCATAGGCAGGGACACTTCCCACTGGAGCAGGTTGCTCAAGGCCTCATCCAGCCTGGCCTTATATGTCTCTAGGGAGAAAGTATCCACAACCTCCCTGGGCAACCTGTTCCAGTGTCTCACCATCCTCACTGTAAAGAACTTCCTCCTAACATCCATCGTGCTTAGCTTCAATAAATGGATTGACTGTTGTGCATCACATTGGTGTAAGCCTGGGGTCTCTCTCTCCCCCACATGGCCTAGAAGAGAGGCCAA
Organism: Tricholaema leucomelas; assembly: GCA_013400475.1. Classification (NCBI taxonomy): domain Eukaryota; kingdom Metazoa; phylum Chordata; class Aves; order Piciformes; family Lybiidae; genus Tricholaema lacrymosa; species Tricholaema leucomelas. The sequence continues at coordinate 48,675 of WAAF01005813.1, forward strand.
CTAGACAATCTGTGTATCTCCAGGACTTCCCATCTTGGCAGGAGACTTTCAGGTGTAGGCAGGCTGTCTTGCAATGTGCAGCCTTAACACAGTGTCACACTGGATATGCAGGCCAACTGCGTGGAGGCATTTACCTGTTCCTGGTAAACTCAAGGCAGGCAGTTTCCAGGATACAACAAGGCAGTGAGGCAGAATGCTTCCAGAAGCAGAGAGCAATAGCAGCAGGCATGAATACAGCAGCAGAGCACGTTGTACTTACTTGCCTGTCTTTTTATATCATTACAGACTGAGACTAATGGAACTTTGGACACAGAATGGCAGTTATCCAAGCTGGACTACATTAGGTGAAGCCATAGGCTTGCTTTAGCCAAACTTGGGGAAAACCTTGCACAAGACAGGCACAGCTAAACATGTGAATCCTTTTTACCACAGGATTCAAACAAGTCTGGACAGGTGTGCTAGATTAAGGCTAATTGGAGTATTTTACTAAGAGAAATTCAGTCCTTAGATGTGAGAAGAAAGAAAACCAAGTAGCGGTACCCTTTGTCACTCACTTTTATGCTGAGAAATGCAGCTAGCCAAAATATAGATAAGACACTCACTTCTTACATGCTGCTCAGCTCTCAGTTCTGTTCCTTATTTCTGGCAGTCTGGTCTCTGTGATTGCCTCTGTCTTAACTCTAATCTGACCAAACCAGTTTCTTGTCTCTAACCTCCTTGTTATCTTTTTGACATCTCACCTCAGATCTCTGCAGATTTATCATGTGAGACATACAGGGAGCAATCTGGTTACTTTTGAAGGGAAGGATAGAGGGAGGGGGGAGGAGGTTTGGGTTGGGAGCCTGCTGGGGACTCTGATTTTCTGGGAGGGGTATTGTGTTTCTGTATTACTTTTAACTTGTATGTAACTGTACATTTTTGGTTTATATATGCTTGTAAATTGTGCTGTGTAACTGTATATATTCATGTATATCTGCTTGTATGTTGTGCTAAGCTGCAAATACAGCTTCATTCCTTAACTTCCAGCTGCCTAAGTCTAGTCTGGGTGATTTCATTGTGTGGGGGGAGGAGCAGGTCATTCCCAAACCATCACAGCAGGCCAGAGTCCTTAGACTCAGTGGCTCCTTCCCAAACCATCACAGCAGGCCAGAGTCCTTAGACTCAGTGGCTCCAGATTCTTTGTCTTCTTCCCCATGGTTACTTCTCCCCAAAACAGGAGGAGGGAGAGCAGAAAAAACATGTCTGGGCAAACCAGCACATGTATAAGCCTATTTTGGCCTGCTTAGCCCTACCACAACAACTCCAAACTACAGTTCTTATGGGGTGCACAGGGATGATTTAATTTGTTGAATCAAGCAAGGCTTGTGAAACAACTGAAGAGCTGTTGGCAGTTTTGTAGCCAAGCTGCACCATTAAACATTTCCCTGCTCCCATGTGTGACCTCCATCCTTCCTTCATGGAGGAAGAGTGAACTGCAATTAGCATCTGTGCCTGCCCTCTAAAGCAGCTCAGAGTGAAAGTGAGCATTGTTTCAGACCATTAATTCTGGCACTGTGCCATGAAGTCCTTCCACAGCATGTCTGCCACTATGATGAATGGTGGCAGGTTTCAGAGCTCAGCTTGTTCCTAACCAGTGACTTGTGGTAACTTTCTCTGGGGGCTGAGAAGAAAGGAGGAATAAATAATGCATTCAACCTCTGTGGGCAAAGAGACAACTCTAGGAGGAAACTCCACCACTGCATGAATGAGCAAAGTTTCTCCCTGACAACCTGTGGACGCCAACCACAACATACTGTGGAGATGGGGGGACAAAACTAGAGATGGTAGCCAGGAGAAGGACCATTCACTGGAGGCTGGAGATGCAGGCAGGTGTTAGAAGTGACTGGTGTGGGGAGAAGCTCTTGGAGGTTCTGGGATGAAATGAAATTGGGGAAATCCTGTGGGTAGGTGGATATCTCTGTGGTGGAGGGCCCATAGGCCCAAAATAGGCTTATACATGTTTACCTATCAAACAGACACAAAGGGCCTGGCACCATAAAGTTGGGCCTGACCAGGTTGTGTAACACGGTTGTGTAAGCTTATGGCTTATTGGGTGCAAGGCCTGTGCTCTTCCCAATATGGTAAGGTTTGGCTAACTGCCATCCTGATTGGCTATTCTGTGTCCAAAGGCCAATTAATTTCAGCCCACTTTGATAAAAGGAGATAGGCAGGTGAACAACCTGCTTTGCTCCCCTGCTCTTTGCCTGCTCTCTCTGCTGTGCCCAGCTGTGCTGCTCTTGCACACTGCCTTATTGCTTGCCTGCTAAACTCCACTGCTGCGAGTTACCAGGAGCAGACCCTGGGTGCCTGCATGCGATCGGCCTGTGTGGCCAGCGTGACATCGTATTGAGACTGAACAACATCTGCCTTCTGCACCTGAAGGTCCTGCTGAGAATTCCTGGACATATACACAGACCATCCAGAAGAAGCCAGGAGAACAAGGTTAGAGATTGTCTGCATCATTTCCCCAGAAGCTGGGAAGATTCAAGCCTCAACATCCAACAAGACAGAGTCCTCTGAGAGCATCTGGGCATTGTCTGGACTGTGGGTAGCCCCCACGTGGGTAATACTAATAATCTGTGAGTAATTGCTTAAATGCCTCTCTGTAATTCTCTACTGCCTTCTGCCATAGAGCAGAAAGAGCTTGAGCCCAGCTGCTGGGCAAGTGACGTATAGACCGCAAGCAGCATTTGACCACAGGAATAGTCTCTTCCAGTTCAATTAATGTTTATGTATTTTGCTGGTTATATTAGATGTAGATATTATCCTTAGAATGTTTCCCTGACTGTGTAAGAACCAAAATGTTATTAAAAGTAGTGGTTGGGGGTGGTGACAGTTCTGAACAGCAAAATTAATAAACAATAGTAATTTTGGAAAATATCGTCTCACATCCATTAATTTCCCCTCCCCAACAACCTCATCCCTGAAAGGTTCAAGGTCAAACTTGATGGGACTCCGAGTAACCTGATCTTGTGTCCAGAGAAGGGCAATGAAGCTGGTGAAAGGCCTGAAACACAAACCCTGTGAGGAGAGGCTGAGGGAGCTGGGGGTGTGCAGCCTGCAGAAGTGGAGGCTCAGGGATGACCTGCTGTCTACAACTACCTGAAGGGAGGTTGTAGGCAGGTGGGGGTTGGTCTCTTCTGCCAGACAACCAGCAACAGAACAAGGGGACACAGTCTCGAGTTGTGCTGGGGGAAGCATAGGCTGGATGTTAGAAGGAAGTCGTTGCCAGAGAGAGTGATTGGCATTGGAATGGGCTGCCCAGGGAGGTGGTGGAGTAACCATCCCTGGAGGTGTTGAAGCAAAGCCTGGATGAGGCACTTAGTGCCATGGTCTGGTTGACTGGACAGGGCTGGGTGCTAGGTTGGACTGGATGAGCTTGGAGATCTCTTCCAACCTGGTTGATTCTATTCTATTCTATCTCGCTGGAGATGTCTCTGTTCACTGCAAGATGACCACCAAGTCTTCCTGCCTGATGCATCACCAAGGGCTGATGACACTATTGCTGATAAGAAAACCACTTCTTGTTGCTTTTTCCTGCTCCAAACAATGTATGAGACTTGCCCTTCATTTCCTGCGTGCCTCACGTTTCCCTAGAGACCAAAAAAGCTGTTACTCCCTTGAAATACTACCTCATGCTTCCCTCTGGCACCAGAAATCTGGGGTTTGTCAGCGTCTATAAATGACTGCCCAAGATTTCAGCACCCACTTGATTTCTGTAATTGTATCAATTTTATTCTGGTTTAAGCCCCATGAGTTACAAAAGGCAGCGCCTGCGACGTGCTGTAAATTTGAAAGCGCAGGAAAGGTTCGTGCCCAATTTAAGAGCACAATAAAAGATCAAAAGCTGGTTTGCAGCACTGGAAACTCGTGAAAGCTGCACAAAATGAATTTGGGGGAGCAAATTGCCCACGGGGAAATTACATATACATTATAACACTGTGTATAAATACACAGGAAGAGGCATCTTTCAGAGGGGAAGAAGCTGCCACACGGAGCTGTCAAAGACAATGTGAGCTTATAGACTAGACTAGACTAGACTAGAATAGAATAGAATAGAATAGAATCAACCAGATTGGAAGAGACCTCCAAGAATATCCATTGCAACCTAGCACCCAGCCCTATCCAGTCAACCAGACCATGGCACTAAGTGCCTCATCCAGGCTTTTCCTGAACACCCCCAGGGACGGTGACTCCACCACCTCCCTGGGCAGCCCATTCCAATGCCAATCACTCTCTCTGCCAACAACTTCCTCCTAACATCCAGCCTAGACCTCCCTCAGCACAACTTGAGACTGTGTCCCCTTGTCGTGTTGCTGGTTGTCTGGCGGAAGAGACCAACCCCACCTGGCTACAACCTCCCTTCAGGTAGTTGTAGACAGCAATGAGGTCTGCCCTGAGCCTCCTCTTCTGCAGGCTGCACACCCCCAGCTCCCTCAGCCACTCCTCA